>JAOSBN010000009.1:5786521-5803692 GCA_027563595.1 Erythroxylum suave
GTTCTTTAGACCCTTTGAGATAGTGACTAAAGTTGGGTCAGTTGTGTATCGTTTGGCTTTGCCACCAAAAGTCCAAGTACATGATGTGTTCCATGTGAGCTTCTTACGAAAATATCTGGGGAACAGATCTCTACCCTTGCCAACTTTACCAACCATTAAAGATGAATTAATCATACTACCAATACCAGAGAAAGTGTTAGATTGCAGAACCATTCAAAGGGGAAATATAAGCCTAAGACTAAAGTTTTGATTAAGTGGGCAGGGACTTCGGAGGATGATGCCACTTAGGAAAATCTATGGCATTTTTCACACACTTATCCCGACTTTATCCTTATAGGCAAGGATACTTTAAGGAGGGGGGAATGATAGATGCACAGGTGGTGCATGGACTGCGTGGATCTTGAGGAGCAGCATTGGTGTACGTGGTTAGAGTTGTTGGACCTGGTCCTATTATATTGCTTAATAGCTCTAAAATAGAAGTAGTTAATTGTTAGTCAGTTACTTTGTTATGAACTTGGTCGTATAAGTAGCCAACATCTTCTATTTGATTGTTGAAATTTGTTAGTGGATTGAACCACTGTTGTTGCCGTATATATATATAACCATGGCAATATAGAAGAGGGGGTTATAAGATTTTTACCAACTCTATTTCTTCTAATCTTTGAACATCTACTTAAAATTCTTTATCACTATGTTGATCTAGTAATGGTTTCAACTTTGTAAATGTCATGGATGATATAAGCTATGATTTCAATTCACTATGTTGATTTAATTATAATTTCAATTTTGTAAATGTCATGGTTGATACAGCTTATGACCTAATGGCCATCATTTTAGGTGCTAAATTAATAATAAGACAATTGTAGATAATCTTAGCATAAGAAGAATCGTAAACTCAATTGAGTTATTAGTAACGACAATAACATTGTTGATATAGCTTAATTGTTGTCACTGCTAAGTTTTTTTTAAAGCTTTAATTCACATAACTTAGTAAAGCTTGGAATGATTAATAATATCAAATAAATTTAAGAATTTTCAGTATCAACCACTCGCTCTTTTCTGTGAAAAATAATTTCTATTTTACTATTTTTTTATTCCCCTGAATAGAAAATGGTTATAAAAGTAGACATTAAGACCGACAAGTATGGATCATGATCTTTATAAATTTTCTAGTAAAGGATTTGCTAGAGCATAAGAAAGTTCAAATATTACCTATAAAAAGCCACAACCTTACTAATCTTATGCTTGTTCATATTGGGCAAAGTATTATAACCACGTCAAGACAAATAAAATTAAAAAAGAAAACATTACCGTACACCATTCTCATCATCCAATTTGTTTTCACCAGATCAAAGTCTAAATTTTAGCTAAACCCATAACCTGTCCGAGGTCACTCCTAAAACCCTAATACACTCATTTCGATCTCACTCGCTATCAACAATGTATGGAGGTGGTAAGTGAACAAATCTCCACAATGCCTTTTGTACAAATTCAATTCTTAATCCTAAAAAAATCAATTTTTGCGTGTGTTTCTGTGAACAACAGACGAAGTATCAGCTATAGTAATTGACCTGGGTTCTCACACTTGCAAGGCCGGTTATGCAGGCGAGGATTCTCCTAAGGCAGTTTTCCCTTCTGTCAGTCTCCCTCTCTGTGTCTAATGTTTCTGTTTCTTTCTATGTTTTAAGTGTCAAATTTTGAACTCTCATTCGTTTTGTAATTTCCCTCTTAAACTTTTTTAATAAAGGTTGTGGGGTCAATCGATACAATGGAAGTTGATGAGCCTGCCAATAACGAGAAGGATGCTAAGAACGATGCGAAGGATTCTGACAAGCCTAAGCTAAACCGCAAACTATTTGTGGGATCACAGTCCTTAGGATTTCGCCGCGATCATATGGAGGTTCGCTATTTCTAAATTTTTTGTCTTTTTTTTTTTCCCTTAATTTCATCTCAGTGTGAGACATTACAGTTTTGTGGTTTTGTTGTTTGTTCTGCTGTTTCATTAGGTACTGTCTCCTTTAAAGGATGGAGTTGTTGTTGACTGGGATATTGTCGATAATATATGGGACCATGCTCTCAGGTAATTGTGAAGAGGAGCTATTACTTGGTATTCAGTATACGTTAATTTTATTTCTTCTCGAGTTATTATGTGTTTCTTGGTGGTCAATTTGTTGTTATGTACATTAGGACATGTCTACTAGTTGATCCTAAGGAGCATCCAATGCTACTTGCAGAACCCTCAACCAACATTCAGCAACAGAGAGAGAGGTGATTTAGTTGCCACATCCAATACTTTATATTCGTTATTTCATTATTAGCTCCACTTAGCAGTATTTGTAGGATCTGTCATTCATTATGGTTATGATAGAGGTGTGAAGGAAGGATTAAGCAGTATTATCATTCTGCTCTGTTATTTGCTAATGATGGTGATTATCACATATATGACAGGACAGCTGAGATTATGTTTGAAAAGTACAATGTTCCTGCCTTATTCTTGGCCAAAAATGCTGTATTTCCCTAGTCCATCCTTTATCTATATCTCCAACTTTTATTATACTGATTATATAACTGATGGCATACTTATTTTCCATGTCCTATCATAGCAACTTTTGATAGTGGTTTGCTGTCACTAACACATTTAAAATCCCAGGTTCTCACATCTTTTGCGTCCGGACGTGCTACCTCACTAGTTGTTGATTGGTAGGATGTTTACCACCATTGTTTCTAGATTTTATTGCTTTGTAGACAATGTAAAACCCTTAAAACCTTTAAAACCATTAATGTTTATTTATACACTCTTAAGTAATTATCTTTTTCAAGTAGTGATGGTTTGTAATGTTATTGCCAGTGGTGGAGGATCAACAACAATTGCCCCTGTACATGATGGTTATGTTCTTCAAAAGGTACCTCTCTTCATCCAATCAAGAAAATATGTAAAATCCTGTTCTATATTATTTGAACTTTGGGATACAGGGACTTATTGGTCAGTGTCAAAATTGGCAGTTTTTCCTCTCACTAATTTTCTTTTGTAGGCAGTGACTAGTACTCCTGTTGGAGGAGAATTTCTTTCTGATTGCCTGATGAAAAGTTTAGAGAGCAAAGGTATAAAGGTAAGTGACCATTTATGAGCATATATACCTAGAGGCTAGTTAAATGGGATATGATTTTCTTTGGAAGATGATCTTATACTTTTTATTTTAGATAAAACCCAGGTACTCTTTCAAGAGAAAAGAAATACGCCCAGGAGATTTTCAGGTATGCTCAAAACATATATATTTCTACTTGTTTTAAGCCAGATATGATTATCATCCCCTTTTCTTTGTCATTTTATTCGGAAGAAATTGTGTGTTTTTACAAGTCATTATATCCTCGTGGTAGATAACTTGATAACATTTGTAGGAAAGATGGCCAAGTTTGAGAATTAGTACGTCATTTCCAGCAGAGTATTCCTAAAATTTGACAAGATGATTTTGGTCAATATTAACCTGCATTCCCAGAGGAGCAAGTATTGCTTCTGTTCTGGTGATTCTCCTCCACTACTTTTTTTTTCCTTCATATTTTTCTCCCAGTGGGAGTGCTAACTATGAACTGAGTCCTCACCATGATTTAGGACGAATGGAAGAAATACCAAATTAGTAGCTGGAACTTACAAAAAATTAGGAATTTTGGGCTGCTGAAATTTGAGCTGGCTAGAATTTTGAGTTTGAGATCTGAATAAATTGTTGCAATTTCAGTATAGGCTGTTGAAGATTCAGATTAAGGATGCTGGAAATTTTTAGTTACAATTGCTGGGATTTTAGGAAAGAACTCAATAATGAGTAGTTCTAGGAATCGCCTTTAGGATATGAAACTAAGAATTACTCTTAGAAGAAAACAACATTTCTTCTACTTGGAAATCCAAAGTTTGTAGAGAAAATTCACGCTTGTGGTTTTTCTATGAAAGTTTGATTACATCTAGATAAAAAGAAATTCTTGGAACCTAATTCTGGGGGAATAAGAAAACCTAGTAAACTTTAAAATATGAATAGGATCCTATTTAATAAAGATTCTCGTTATTCCTTAATAAACTTGACCCAAAACCAATAAAGCCAAATAAAGTAGAAATATTTTTCCTGTTTTATAAGGAAAACTAAGTAATAACTTTTGTCTTTATTTTACATCATTCTTTCTAACTTGATGAGAATCAACCTCAACAACTAAATGATGTCAAGGATGTCTTCCCTTTTTTTTCCCCTACTACGGCCCTTGCTTCAAAGAGAATGTAATTCCTTTGTAGTTTTTCCAATATGCCACCTCGTTTCTTGTGTTGATATTCCAAACATGCAGTGTACCATCTTCTGAGCTTAGCTTCACATATTGGCCATTTGTGGTAAAATTTGCCCTAACAGTTGTATTTTTAGATGGTTCCATAACAAACACATGGCTTCTCTGCAACATAGGCATCAAGAACAGAAGTATTGTTGCTTGTTGTAGTCAGAAGCATTAACTTGCCATCATTGTTGAATTTTGACTTTGCAAAGACACTCACAGCTTCTCCTTTATTCATATACTATGTTAATTTTGCATCTTCATTTAAATCTACTTCACCTTCGTCACCCACTACAACATTATCTGCATCAACTTGGTTAGTTGTTTCGTCAACACCAAGAATATCATCAAGTTTTGAGCCATCAAGTTCCATAACCCTTAGTAGCTGCTGGTTAATCTTTTCAGGTCCCTGTTCTGTTATTTTAGCCTGTTGTCCTGTTGCTTCAGCCTGCTATTCTTGTGTTCTGATTTATTGTTCAGTTTTTTTCAGCTTGCTGTTTAAGTGTTTCTATTTGTTGTTCAGTAGCTTCACTTTATGGTGTGCCAAAGCATCCATTTCCTTGCACTTTTCTTCATCTTCAACGCTCTCATCTTCTCCCCTTATCAAACTCTTCATGTCTTGAAATACTTGAGCACCGTTTGCAAATAGGTTCAAAGGTTCTAATTGATCTTTTAATGAGTGCGCCAACAGTCCCACCACACATAAAAGCACTTTCTGGTAGTATCTGTTGAATTTGAGGAATCAAGATCAGAATATGAACTTTCAGCAAAGATTTTTCCTTCCACGGTGTGCTGTTGATTAGTATCAGCCCCTTCATCTTGTTTATTAGCTCCTTCTCCATATTTAGCTTCAAGTATAGGCCTCACCAAAATTCATTGGCCATTCTCTCTTATGGAAGTTGTTACCTGTTGGTTAGTTCTTGGAGTACCTTATGAAAGAGGACCATCAATGTTGAACTTTTTTGCAATCTTTAGAATTAATTGATCTCACTCTTGCTCGTTGAATTTTTCCTCTATACAGCATTGGACTATGCTTTGTCATTGTCAAACCCAGGTTCTGATATTAAATTGATGTAGGACGAATAGAAGAGATGTCAAACTAGTATCTAAAACTCATAGAAAGTAGGAATTTTGGGCCGCTGATATTTGCTAAACTTGCTGGAATCTGAGTTGTAGGTCTGAATAGCTTGCTGGAATTTTGATATAGGCTGCTGAGCAGTCAAATTAAGGTTGCTGGAAATTTTTGGTTGGAATTGCTAGATATTTGAGGAGGGGGGAAAAAACATTGAGTAATTCTAGGAATCACTCATAGGATGGGAAACTAGGAATCACTCCTGGGATCTATGGACCACTCTTAGAAGAAAGCGTCGCACTTTCTAGTTGAAGGTTTAAAGTTTGCAGAGAAAATTCAGATTTTTTCTGATGGAAAGGTTGATTACAAAAATTTAGAAAATTTCTTGGAACCCTAATCCTAATAGAATAGGAAAACCTTCTAAGTGTCTACACTAAGAATAGAATATTGTGTAATAAAGATTCCTATTATTCCCTAATAAACTTGACCCTAAATTATTACTCTTATTTAAATTCTACATCTCACCAACTTAGCAATTGTCTTGGCCAACATGATTGACCAACATTGGAAATATTGAGAGGCAACCAGTTAGGAAGAATGAAGAGGGATTGAAAAGAAAAGGACGAGGATTGAAGAAATGGAAAGGGTAGAAGGAGGAGATAAACCTGTGATGTAGGACAAATAGAAGAATTATGAACTAGTAGTTAAAAGTACAAAATTAGGAAGTGTGGATGATATGCTGGAGCATTAGGTTTCAAGGTTGAATTTTGGCTAGGAATGTAGAAATTTCAGATTTTGTAAAATCCTAAAATTAGGATTTTAGGGTTTAATATGGTTGGAATATAGGTTTGAGTGGCTAGGATGTAGGTTTACGATGGCTGAAATTTAGGTTATTGCTGGAATTTAGGGAAGAACACCAAGAATGAAAGGTCAGAAACTAGGAATCACTCTTAGGGGCTAAGAATTACTCTTAGAAGAATGCATCTCATCTTCTAGTTGCAAACTCTCAAGTTGTAGAAATATTCCAGATTGCTTGTTAATAATGAAAGGCTAAGTACATATATATAGTGTTCTTAGAATCCTTATTCTAGTAGGAGAAGGATTTCTAACTTAAATCCTATTATGATAGAAATTCTATAAGTCCTTACAACTAGGATAGCATATCTTAATAAGAACAACATAATACTTCTATTTCCTGTCTAATAAGGAATGCAAATACAATCTGGATTTTAGCCTTAATCTTTGATGTTAACTGAATTCTCAATCCTCATTCCACCAAATTAGGACTTTTGGTTGACTAATCTTTCCTCTTTTATTTCTTCTATATACTTTAAGTTTTTTTGCATCGATTCTCCCTTGCTTGTCGGAAGTTGTCCTCGACGTTGATTGTGATAAATAATGATTATATAAATCTGGATTCAACTTCTGAAATTTACAAGTCTAAGTGCTATCAGAATTCGGCCTTCCTTTCCACTTGACAAGAAATTGTCGATATCCTCCATCTTTGGTAGCTATAATTTATTCATCTAGAACATTTTCTATCTCCTCTTTAAGATGGGGAATGGTTGGAATTCTTACAAATGCAGTAGGGGATTGTTCATCATCTTTTCCATGATAAATAGTTAAATCCGCAACATTAAAGGTAGGCCTTATTCTCGAGTTACCAACTTCTTGATGATCTTATAAGGTCCAACATTTCGTGAATGAAGTTTCTTATATTTTCCTTTCTAAAAACGCTCTGGACGAATCCTAATCATCACCATATCCCCTTCATTGAATTCCACTAATCGACAATATTGATTAGCATTTTCTTTATAAGACAAATGACTGGTTGTTATCTTTTGTCGTATCTCATCAAAAATGTCCCTCATGTGCTTTGCAAAACCTTCAGCTTCAACTTAACTCTTGTTGTTTGCGGTAAAGGAACCAAATCGATAGGCTTCTTTGGTTGAATTCCTGAGACTATCTCAAAAGGGCTCTTACCAGCAGACCTGTTTATAGAATTATTGTATGCAAATTCTGCCATAGGAAGAATTAGGTCCCAATTTTTCACATTGTCTCCATCCAAACATCTTAACAAGTCCCCCAAGCTTCTATTCACTACCTTTGTTTGTCCATCGGTTTAGGGATGAAAAGATCTTGAAAGTTGAAGCTTAGTGTTCAGTGTTTTCCATAGAGTTCTCCAAAAATAACTCATAAACTTTACGTCACAATCAGAGACAAAGGTTAAAGGCAATCTATGGAGAGGTACAACCTCTTTGAAGAATAGTTTAGCAGTGTGGACAACATCATACGTCTTGCTCAATATATTTGAAAATGGTTTCATAACCAATCCACATGACTTCTCTATAACATAGGCATCAAGAACATACTTATTGTTGCTTCTTGTAGTTAGATCCTTTAATTTTCTGTCATTGCTGAATTCTGACTTTGCAAGTGTATTCATAACTTCTCCTTTATTCCTATATTGTGTTAATTTCATATCTTCATTCAAATTTACTTCTCCTCCGTCAGCTACTACAACACAATCTTTATCAACAACACCGATAATATCATCAAGTTTTGAACCAACAAGCTCCGGAATCCCAAGTAGTTGTTGCTTAATCTTTTTAGCTTCCTATTCTATTATATTAGCTTGCTGCCCAATTCTTTTAGCCTGTTGCCTTGGGGTTTCAGCTTGTTGCCCTTGTGTTTTGATTCGTTGTTCAGGGGTTTTAGCCTATGGTTTATTTCAACCTCTAGTTTAGGCTTTTCAGCTTTAGGGTGTGCCAAAGAATCCACTTTTTTATGTTTTTCTACCTTGTCAACCTTTATAGGCTTCAAAACTATATTCTTTCCATGTAATATAAAATGATAGGTGTTAGCTTTAAGTGCTGCACATCTTGATCATACAGCCATGGTTGCCCAAGTAACATGTGGGATACTTTCATAGGAATGACATCACACCAAGCAGAGTCATCGTGTATTCCTAATTTGGAAGACACCAAACACCTTCGAGCTCCTTGTGAATTTCTGCCGTTAACCCATTTTTTTAGTGAGATATAAGTTGTCGTTCTGATTCCATCCCTTCACATCTTATAGAAAGTTCATCAAATAGATTTGTGTACTCAGTTACAGACATAACCCCTTGTCTAAGGGTCGTGAGTTGATCTTGGAGATCTTCCTAATAATGAAATGGTAAGTATTTGCCTGATAACTTCAGTTTTATCTCTTCCCAATCAACAATTGGTGGTTGGCCTATTTTTCGAAGTCTTTTGTCTACTGATCTCCACCAAATTTTAGCGTGTCCAACTAGCTTCATCTTTGCGAATCGAACTTTTCGATCTTCTGATATTTGGTACCAGTCAAAAAATTTTTCCTTTGCTATTGTCCAATCTAAGAACAGGTGTGGATCCATCTTTCTTGCAAAATTAGGGGCTTTAACACAAAAGCTCTTAGTAATGTCCTCAAGTTTGTTGTGGGTTTCAACTCTATCATGGCCTCTCACGGCTAGCATGCGCTCTCCATGTGCTGCTAGTTGATTTCTTTGTCTTAGATTTCTGGGTAGGCATTGATTTCCTAACCCATTCATTGTTGATTAGTGTCAGCCTTGTCGTCTTGAGTTTCACTTTCTCCACCCTCACCATCAAGCGTAGTTTGTTGTTTGAGATTGTTTTTTGGACTAGTTCTTCGAGCACCTTATGATCAAGGGTCGGTAAGGTCCAATCTTTTTATAACTCTTATAAGCATCTCATCTCACTCCTGATCATTGAATATTCCTCTATATGACTTGTCGCCATTGTGAACCAAAGCTCTGATACCAAATTGATGTAGGACAAATAGAAGAATTATGAATTAGTAGTTAAAAGCACAAAATTAGGAAGTGTGGATGATATTAGGCTGCTGGAACATTAGGTTTCAAGGTTGAATTTTGGCTAGGAATGTAGAAATTTCAGATTTTGTAAAGCTGGGAATCTAAGGTTAGATTGCTGGAATTTTAGGCTTAGGATTTTAGGGTTTAATATGGTTGGAATATAGGTTTTAATGGCCATGATGTAGGTTTGAGATGGCTGAAATTTGGGTTAGAGTTGCTGGAATTTAGGGAAGAGCACAAAGAATGAAAGGTCGGAAATTAGCAATCACTCCTAGGGTCTAAGAATCACTCTTAGAAGAAAGCATCACACCTTCTAGTTGAAAACTCTCAAGTTGTAGGAATATTCCAGATTGCTTGTTATTAATGAAAGGCTAATTACATATATATAGTGTTCTTAGAATCCTTATTCTAGTAGGAAAAGGATTTCTTACTTAAATCCTATTATAATAGAAATTCTATAAGTCCTATACAACTAGGATAGCATATCTTAATAAGAACAACATAATACTTCTACTTCCTATCTAATAAGGAATCCTAATACATTCTGGATTTTAGCCTTAATCTTTGATGTGAACTGAATTCCCAATCCTCATTCCACCAAATTAGGACATGTGGTTTACTAATCTTTCCTCTTTTATTTCTTCCATATACTTTTAAGTTCTTTTGTATCAACCTGATTAAAATAATAATCACCATAGATTCTCTAATTACTGAAGATGCTCTGCCATTTGGCATGGAGATCACCATCAAAGGAAAAGCCGCTGATAAAATCTGTTTACTCCATTCTTTTCTTGAGTGAACCTCAAAATCTTTCTCTAAATATGCTTACTATGTTTAGCATCATTCCATTTGCCCATATGAGGTTATTTAGGAGATTGTATAGCACATCTTGCTTTGAAGTTTTCATATTCATTTCCTGAACCTCAAAATTTTGGATTCTGATTTTCCAAATATCCTTTTCTACTTTTTGCTTCTTTGATGGAAGTAGTCCTGTTGTTTCTCTTTCTGGACATGTTTTTGTTTTCATTTAAAGACAATTCTTATGTGAAGTTATTCTTTGTACATCTCATCTTGACATTCCAGATTCATTTTCTTAACCTCACAGATAGTGGATCTGGATTTTCCAAATACAACTGAAAGCTACAAGCTCTACTCACAGGCATTCTACTTGCTTAATGTTCCTCTTTGTAGAGATGAAATGTTGTACATATGTGCTGATGTCTGAACTTATCTGGATCTTGATCTTTTTCAATGTAGAGGGTAATAGCAAGTGATATCAAGGAATGCGTGTGTCGAGCCCCTGATACACCATATGATGGTATTTTTCCTTTTCTTTCATAATGTGGGGGCCTTTATAACCACGTTCATAATAGTTGGACTGTAATAGGAAAAGTCAAACCAAAGGGACTAAATAGTATTCTAGTGTTAAATAACCTGATACTGCATTCATTTCAATTGGTTTCTATAATTCTTGAAACAGTGTCAGTGCTGATTATGGCAAGTATTTTCAGCAATTCTGTCCAGAGTCATGAAAATGCTGTAGTTTAAGGTCATATCACAGAGACCTGTAACTGCCTTTTAACGTTTGTAGGTTTTATTTTCCCATTGTGGCATTATAGTTTTGCTAGTGCTTCTTCAGCTTTTACTGTGTTATGGGGGCCAATGTTTTGGATTATCTTATTGTTTTTCTGGTTTTATCATTTTGTCAGGCATAAACCGAAACTTCGTATTTACCAAAATTATGGTCCTTCTCAATATGTCATGCTGGGAGAAAAGTGAAGTTTAATGCCATCTTTACTTTTCTGAAATGATTTAACGTCCTAGAGCTTTTTGAACACAGGCTTACGCTCATTGATAAATTTAACATCCTAGAGCTTTTCCATCACAGGCTTACGCCCAGTGACAAATTTAAGCAAATAGTCTGAGACAGATTGTTTACCACTTTCTAATACATGAGAGAGTGAGATGATTGACTTCTAGTAATTTTGCTAACTATTTTTATATCACGTGATTTAAGCCTGTTCCCAATTTACTTGGCCGATTGGCCTCTATCAGCATTATATGATAAATGAAATTATGAGGTTTTAGGAACATATTTCAAAGCGGATTTATTATTTCCCCTCGGGGGAGAACAAAATCTCTAGGCAAGATAGCTTGGCTTTCTTAAAACTGTGATTTGAATTTCAGCAAATTTGTATGCAAAGGGGGTAATTGATACCTTTAGCAAATTATGATGAATCCCTCTTCTGCTTTGCTGAATATAACAATTATGTGCTCTTGGTTCATTGTGTTGATTGTGTCATGGATGCTGCGCATAAAACCTTTGAAATGTTCTTTACCCTTTGATGCTGCAAGTATATAATGTTTCTACTCTTTTATAACACATCTCTGTATCTCAACTACAAAATTACAGAAGCGGCATACTCAAATATTCCAATGACTTCATATGAGCTTCCTGATGGGCAGTAAGCTCCTTACAATTTGATGTACCTAAGTTTGATATATTATGGTTAGCTTTTCAGCTGCATTCCTTCTGTTTGTTATTTGAATTTCTCATTTGCATATTCAAATGGTAATCAGGACTATCGAAATAGGAGCTGATAGATTCAAGATTCCAGATGTTTTATTCAACCCATCTCTGGTTCAGGTTTGTGGCTTACTTATTTTAACCTATATTTATTAGAAAATTTGACATGTAATCCAGAATTGTTTCTGACTGACTCATAAGCTTTTCTGCGGATGGTCAATCAAGAATTGAACCCTAAGTAAGCTGAAGTCTGCATAATCTCTTCTGTTAATGAGTGATGGGGAATTTTTCTGAATATGCTTGTACATGAATTCAGAGGTTTTTATGGTTATCTGTTTCCTAACTTGGAAGCTCCACTGGTTTTAAGTTGTAACACGCTTATGTAATTGCAAAGAAGCTTTGAATGTCACTATGAATCATTAATCAGTGATGTTTAGTGCTACGTTTGTTTGAGTTTACTCACTGAATCTAAAATACTTTTAAATGATCTGCTAATTGTGAATTCACATTTATTCACTGAATTTTTGAAATGTTTATGTTGGGAAGTTTTCTTTAAGCATCTTTTGGCTATACTTCTTCTGAATCTGTATGTCAGACAATTCCTGGAATGGAGAATTTTACGGAGATCACTTCTTACATCCGTGGTTTGCCACAAATGGTAAAAATTTATCTGTATAATTTGTTCCTTTCTTGGACATAAAAGTAATTGGGTTTTTCCTCTCCAACTTCCATTTACTCTTTTTTTATTCCTTTCGGAGGTTTTGGAAAGCATTAACAAGTGTGATGTGGACATTCGAAGAGAACTGTTTAGCAGTATACTGGTAACTCATTGTGGTTGCTGTTTTTCCTTTCCTTTAATTTCTGAATTCTTACATGGTGGACAACTATTTATGCAAACTTCTCAACATTTTGCCCCTCTTCCCTGCAACACCCCTCTCTTTTTATCTGAAGTACTACATATCACTATTGTTGATTAAATGTCTCAATTAATTTTTCAGATTAAAATAAGTGGTATATATTTTTTCAATAATAGTTGCCAGGAAGCCAAAGATGACAAAAAGACTTCCCTTTTAAAATTCCATGCAGTAAGTGTATGGTGAAAGATAATCCTGGTATTAGCTACAATCTGGAAAGGAAGGATCTACATAAGCAACTTGGCAAATCATAAATATGGGGAGTTCTTGGGATGCATGTATTTCTTGCCTTAATTTTTTCAAGCATTTGGATATTCTGCTTGTGTTCAGATGGTGCTTTGTGGGGTGCTTATGGTTTACACAATCATGATTGCTAAATTACTGGGTTTGGCTTCTGCTATGATTTGATCCTTTCCTTCTCATCATTGTTACAGCTTGCTGGTGGTACGGCATCAATGCAACAGTTGAAGGAGCGGCTAGAGAAAGATTTGTTTGAAGTACAATACCTTCATTTCTCCTCCTTTTGTTGTCCATAAATAGTATCGTTACATGATCAATATGCTCCTATGTTTGTATCTTGACCAATTCCACACTATATGGTTGTCAGTATTGATGGTTTTATTAGCTCCTGAAAGAAGCTTGCACATCGTTGATACCGTCTGCCATGTCTCCTATGTGTAGCATCCCAGCCTTTAACTTTTAGTGCCACTAGCTATGTACATATATGACCCAAAAATGAAATACTTCTCATGTGTAAGGAAACCTGTGCTTACTACTTTGTTGCATCTATATAAGTACGAAAACATGTCTGCTTAGTGAATGTGCTTGTGCAATGATATGCAAGTCTCTTTCACTTGCGTTGTAATACATGGTGATTCAACCATTTGAAGGAATCTCCTCAAGCTGCTAGAGTCAAAGTGCTGGCCAGTGGAAATGCAATTGAAAGGAGATTCAGGTTTTCGTCTTCTTTCTCCCCCTCTCTCCTTGCTCTCATTCTACAAACTCATCACTTGGTATGATTTGTTTCTCAACAACAGTTTATGCCACATTTGAGCAAAAGCAGTAGTTATATGCCGTCCACTTTTACTGAAAGTTTGGAGCATGGCTTTGCTGTAGATGATATTAATTGTTAGAAATTTTGGTGAACTAATACATGAATCTCTAAGGTAAAAAGACGGTGTCTGAGCTTCTGCATCTGACACATACTATTTCCCGATCATGCTTTTTATTGCATTCTTTACTGTACCCACCTCTAAATGTGTTAACTAAAGTGCGTCCATATAGGTAAGATCAACTCGAAATACAGTTAGACACATTGCACGTATGAATGTTAGTACAAACACCAAGCTAATACCTGTATCTAGAAATGTGCCTATTGTTTTCTTTACTGTTTCATATCATCGCCTAACATATCTGTTCTGTAATTGTGGAAGTGTTTGGATAGGAGGGAGCATATTGGCATCTCTTGGTTCCTTTCAACAGATGTGGTTCTCCAGAACTGAGTAAGTTGGATTCGGGAATGTCTTTTTAGCATGAGCTGTTTTGCTAACTCCTATAAGTGAAAAATGAAGAATCTTTTAAACAGGATTGGTTAAAACATGAGAAAGCAAAATATAACTCTGAAAATATCCGTATGGCGCAGATATGATGAGCATGGAGCTTCTTATGTACAAAGAAAATGCCCTTGACATGCCATGTACTGAGGAGATGGCTGCAAAAATCAAATCGTCTCATTTCAGTTGGATATGTTATTGACTGTAAAGCCATCAAATCTCGTTAAATCATTCTCCTGTTGTACTTTGATGTAATTTGCCCCAACCCTTGTTACCCAGTTCAGCTTAGGTTCTACATCAAGTTTCAGTACCTAGACCTCATATCCTAGGTTAGGATTACATTTATTCCGGAAGACATTTTTCTTGAGTTGTGGTTCCTAACTTAACTAACCTGTAGAATCATCCGTTCAGGATCATTGGTTATTTTGTCATTGTTAGGAAAAAAGAAAACAGATGCTTTTGGCTCCAGATGCTGTTATAAGGCGATTACCTTGTTGCGTGTAAAGATCAAAACAATTAGGGTTTATGATTTGGGAAACTTAGAAATAAAAGGTCAGCTAAGAAGAGAGGAGAGAAAGAAGGTCAAGAATGTGTTATTCATTCCAAAAGTAAGTACAAGCTGCTTATAGTGGTTAATATAACCGTTGGGTTCAACTTATAACATGCTAACATCGTCATTGCTCAGTTACATAAATTCATTTTTCATTTGTTTGTCTTTTACATAATCCCCTTCTTCAGTAACTTGTTCACAGGATTAATGTCCAGATAACGTTGTTGGACATCATAAAGATGTTTCTAGGTGATGTTCGTGTCATCCTCAGAAGATCATTGAACCAACACTTGAAGAGAAGGTTAGCTGCAATGCTTCACAGTCCTTCCATCTTTTGTAGTAATCAGTTGCTTTAAAATAGAATGCCTCGTAAGTAAAGATAAAGTTGAGTTTTCTGAGAGAAAAGTGCTATGAGAGAAAAGTGCTCTGAAAATTACTGTTCATTGCTAGAAACAGAGGTGTTCACCAGACTGCAATCCCATACTCCTAACAATCCAAACCACGGCCAACAGAGGTGTCACAGCACACTAGAACTAACCCAGCTACCCCAAATGTCCAACACACCCACTCCGGCTGTTATGGAACCTGATGGACAACTGTCCAAGAAGGTTCGCATCAGACCTCGCGAGGAGGACACAAATTCCATTCCCAAAATGTCTTACTGCGCAGTAGTCGTTGACAGAAACCAAGCAGGCGCAGCACCAGTGGATTTGCCATGGCCCCAAGAACGCCCAATTGAAATTGCAGAAGGGGACATACAAGTGATTTCTGAAGGCAACGCGACAGGCATTAAGCTCTCACCACAATTAAAGGACCAACTGGATAGCCACTGGTCTCAAGCCGTAGTTGTTAAGCTGCTCGGAAAGAAGATAGGCTATCGGCTGTTATGTCAAAGACTCCAACACGTCTGGACTCCTCGAGGACCTCTCAAGATTATCGATCTTGACTTCGATTTCTACCTCATCCAGCTTCTTGAGGAAGCCGACTTCATCAATGCCTTAACCAATGGACCGTGGCTCATATTCGGCCATGCTCTGTCCATCCAGCGGTGGACACCAGCCTTCCGGTCGGCCCATGATCAGATCAATAAGGCGGTGATCTGGGTGCAGTTCCATAGCATTCCAATCACCCATTTCCACCCCGAATCCCCCTCGCGCTCGGGAGCCTGTTAGGTCAGCCACTCAAACTCGACACAGCAACACAACTAGCACAAAGAGGTAAGTACGCACGAATTGCCATTGAAATTAATATGAACTTACGTCTACTTCCGACGGTAACCCTTGACGGGGAGACCATCCCTGTCGTGTATGAGGGCCTGACCAATATATGCTTCGCCTGCGGCAGAGTAGGCCACAATATTGGGCGGTGCCCGGAGAAGCTCTCCGACCCGCCCAACCCTCAACCCATGACGGACACGTCGGTAGGAAACGCCGACGTCCCTTCAGCGGCGGGAGACAAGCAGCATTCCCCGAATCTGGGTCAGCGACCCGCCGCCGCCAACCCATTCACTGCAGGGACTGCCAATGGGTTGGGACCGTGGATCCAAGTCCAACGGTCACCCAGGCACGTCCCCTCCCAACGGCTCCCTGCAATAGCCACTCTTCACAGTGACTCCCGTACGAGGCAGAGAGGATTGCGATTTGAAGTACTCGCGAATGGCGAAGCAGCTGCAGACCCTCGCGAGGGATATGGCCTGCGTCAACCGTTTAATGAACCGCTCCATGCGACGTCGTTTCCAAGAGGCGGGCTCACCTTTCAGGCTGGGCCTAGCGTTTCTGCTAGGCTGCCAAATTCACATTCCAGCCCAAACCGCGCCAGAGCCCATCATGGGCTGAACCCGAAGAAGAAAGGCCTGGTTCAGGCCCCGAAAGCCTTAGGCCAGACCAGTCAAGCCCAATCCCGGATATCGTTAGAGAGACCCGGCAACATTCGCCAATTTCAACCTTCCGTTGCAGTCCAGCAACAAGCGGTCCGACTCAATACGCATCATGACGTCCTATGTGAAGGCCTCGAATTAATCCAACCCGTGAGCCCGGATTCTCTAGTGCAACCTACGATAGAGGGCGAGAAGACCGGGCACCCAACCCCTCAACCAAACGGGGGTGCTCCCTTCACCCTCTTAGCAACCACGGTTGAGGGTCTTGGAGATTCGCAACTGGGTGATGGACAACCCAACGCGGAATAGACTGATAATATGATGACCCAATCATTGACCGGTGAGGACGACGGTTAGACAGATATGGTGCCGGATACCCCCTGGGAGAGGGGCACTAAATTTTAACCCGTCGTTATGTCGGTGCTAATTTGGAACTGCCAGGGTGCAGGAAGCACCCTATTCCGTACGATCCTCCGTAATTACGTTAGGCATTATTGTGTAAGGTTTCTAGTTTTAGT
>JAOSBN010000009.1:5803792-5824490 GCA_027563595.1 Erythroxylum suave
TTTTGAAATATAGAAGTGCAAATTGTTTAAGAAACGATAGTATTTGGTTTTATATGTGTGAGATTTTATGGAAGAGACAAATCAGAATTTGTTAAAAGATGAATTATGGGATATGTATGAATATGAAGAATCAAATGAATTGAGGTTATGGAATTTACGAATTCCAAATGGGATATTGAATTGTTTTGAATGAAAAAGAAAAAAAAATTATACCGATTCTGACGAACTTTCGGATAGTTAAGTCTTAAGGTTTCCAACGCAATAGTTATTTCTAAGATTTTGTTCCAAGATGTCGGACATCTGTTTTAGTTCGAACGAACCATTTTTTCCGCTGCTGATTCGATATGTTTCGATTATTGGTTCGCCTTTCGTTCGCTTTGTCTTTCGAACCTTTGATTCGCTTCCGCTTCGCTTTCGATTTGCTTTCGATTCGTCTCCGTTTCGATTCCTTTTCGTTTTGTTTTTCGGTTGGGGTCCGGGTTTTCGGAACGGGATCCAACAACAGGACTAGACTTAATTATACCATTTTTAATGAACAAAACAAACAGAATATTTAAATTAGAAAGACCATAACAAATTCCTAGAACTTAGCAAAACTAACTCGAAATTGGAGCTGAAATTGATAATCATGTAGAGCATATAAATGGAGCGGTTGCAAATTTTCCTAGATTTATGCAAGACTCAGAAATTTCCATATACTATTAGGTTCTTTAATGCTAACTTTTTCCACATGTATGTGATTTCCATGTGATGTTTTATTTTTATTTCTAGAATAAGTCTTTAACGGAAATGTTGTATCAAAAACTCATGAAGTATCTTAATATGCCAAAATTCTTAATATAAATAGAGCTATTTATAAATAAATACTACTAGCTGGAAGATGGAAGATAGACTCCCAAATAAAGGGCATTCTAAATATCTATCAAGCATTGTGAGCTATGCATACCATCATATGCAGAAGATTTCATCTAATTCTCAAACAAAAACCAACTTGAAAGTTATGTCAAAAACAATCATTGCCCAAAAAATTTTCACACACAACAATCTGCATCTACAACAAATGATTCTCATATTCATAATAGACTTATCTAGGATAAAGAAACAACAACCATTAACTTCTACCTATGATTTAGAGTACCAGATTACGTGTTGAGCCAAAACATTTTTGTTTTAAATTGAAAGGAAATATAAAAGA
Organism: Erythroxylum suave; assembly: GCA_027563595.1. Lineage (NCBI taxonomy): Eukaryota > Viridiplantae > Streptophyta > Magnoliopsida > Malpighiales > Erythroxylaceae > Erythroxylum > Erythroxylum suave. The sequence goes on from JAOSBN010000009.1 coordinate 5,804,988, forward strand.
AATAAAAATTTTCCATATCAGATAAAAAGTAATAATAATACAGAAGCAATATAACTCACTTGGATATGTTTCTAGATGACACATAACTACCCACAGTGGTTTGTTCCTTAGGAGCCCTATTTACAAACATATGAAGTAACATTAGTAGTCAAGCACAATCAATAACTCATATAAAACCAAGAAAACTTCTAATGCTTGACATAATAGTAAACTGTAAAGCTACTCACTATCTAGTAAGAATACAACTAAGGCAAAGTAGCAGCATCTGTATGATAAGTAATTATATTTAAAAGATGCAAATTTCATTACTAACATTATTACAAAACCATTACTAACTCTACTGCTCCATAGATGGCTCCTGCCTATACTCACTCGACACACAACTTTACTATCGCCTTAATTGAATTTAAGAAGAATGTTTAAATATCCAAATTTGTCTAGAACACTCATAAAATCATATGTTAATGTATCTAGACTAGCAGAATAGGTACTATAGAGGATGAGATCACTACATCTTACTAGGGAAACTATTGATTCTCTTGGCCTTTTATGAACTTTCATTGTTTTCCGACATGCATAATGAAGTTAGTTAAGAATAAATTTTAGAGAATTTAAAAATCAATTAGCTTCTATTATGAAAGTTTAACATAATATTTTATCCATTGTTTATTCATGCAAACAAGATCACAACCTTCGCATTCTTTGTATCTACCTAGTTCACCCTCTTAAAAATAGGTAGTGACTTCCTTATAAAGATATGAATGAAGAAACATCAATAGCACATACGTCAAGTTTTTAAAAATATTCAAAGTGATATACACAAACTCATGCATTATTAAAGGAAGTGAACTCTTTGAATTCCTGCTCAAAAAACATTAGTTATCATACAACAATTATGTGGTTTAATCCAACCCTCATCAAAAATTAAATATTGGATCATTTCTGAGACTTTATATTTTGAAAATGATAGATAGTCAATGAAAATGTAAATACCCGCCATTGTCAGATATGGATTCAAAGTTACTAATCTCAGATTAGGCTCTTTGATTATTTGATTAGGGCTTTATAATTTTGAAACCTACTATTTTCAAGGCCAGTAAGCATACACACTCATTGCTTAAATTCACAAGAATAAATTAGGACGATGAAGTTACCTTTTTGTGTGGAATGCACACCTAGAAAGCTTTTATTTGAAGCATCCTTTATGCTTGGCTTATTTGGGAAGAAAAAAGAACAAATGTATAACAATTATGTGATTGTGAGTAGTATAATTACAATGGCCAGAATGGGAAACATCGAGAAAGCTACTAATGACACTAAGGCTTTATTCATTGAACCAACATATTGGGGAAGATTGTATAAATAATTAAAAATATATTATTACTTAAATAAATTAAAAATATAAATAATAAAATATATAACATATCCATCATTATTTTTTTATTGACATGTGTTTATTTATATTATTAAAAAATGATAATTTAAATTACAATTCCATGGTAACAAGATGTCCTTGGGATATTTCGTAAATTTAAGTACCTTTAATATTATATAATTAAAATTATAAATAGTAAAATATTAAATTAAAATAAAGAAAATAAAATTAGGAATAAACTATTTGATAAAGTATAATTATTCATGTTAATGTAAACGCAAATAAAATTTACATTAGTTGAGGGTATAACGAAAAATAATTATTATTAGAATGTCATTAATGGGAAGTAGAATTTCTATCACAGAAGCACTTTCAAAATAAATTTATTATTTAATTTTAACTCTAAACTTTTACAATTTTATATTTTTATTATAAAAATTAAAATTTTTTATAATTTATGATTTTGAATTGTCCAACTTTTTATTCAATTTTTAACTTTCCAGTTTGATTTATTTTAGTAACTTTTTTTGATAAAAACTGACAAATTTATTAATTATTCAATCAAGGTATTACTCTAGAAAGGATTTGTTTAAAGGAAGTTTGAAATATTTTTGGTAATTAACTAATTTTTAATTTACAACATGATGTCATTTTAAAATAATGAATAAATGAAAACCAATATAATATAATAACTATAAGATTTATTAAAAAACCTTAAATTTTACAATACTGGTTTGAAATTTAAAAAATGACACTAACAGGCTCCAACTTCCAATTTTTAGGAAAAATAGTATGACGTTAAGTTCTTCGTTAATGTTAATGATTTGGCGAGTCACATCAAATTAGTACTTTTGTCACATAACTACCAGATATTGTATTTATACCACATATAAATTTTACTATTAAATAAATTAAAAATATCAAAATAAAATAATTATACACTCGTTCGTAAGCTCTATATATTTTAATTATGATTTAAAAGCAATATTTATACATTATTTCATATGCTCTATATATTTTTATTACAATTTAAATGCATTGGAACCCTCTACTTGGATCTAATTTGATTTGAATTATTATATTTTAAAAATCATTTCTTAACTTTTGTTGACATTATTTAACTATCACACAACTCCATTCATTATATTTTGATAAGTTTTTTCAATCTATTTTTTTTACTAAAAAAGAAATAGTTTAGAATTCTTAAATTCTAACTCGATGTTGTTTTGAAATTAGGAATAGATGAAAAATAACTAAATAATAATTTTTAAAATAGAAGAATTGAAATGAAAAATTAAATTACCACTAGATTTAATGTAATTGACACCATAATTTCTGAGTAAGATATTAATATTAATGCATAATAATTCACGAGTTTGTCAGGTAATGAATTTAAGGAATATAGATAATTGAAAGCATCTCTAGCTAGTTATTCAACACAAAATGTAGAGTTAATATTGGCTTTGTTCAACAGCACAGACAGAGACCTTATTCTTAGTATCGCACTCGGAACAACAGACGTGAGCATTTGCTATCATAATCTTACGAGAGGAGGGGTGTCGCTTGACATAGAATATTGTTATAAGTAATTCTTCTAGCATTTAGTGAAAGTTATAGAACCTAATTACAAATCCCCTTAAAGTACATTGTTTTCTTTATAATTATTTGCCTACAAAAGTTGCTTTAGTCCATAAATATATTTGTTGATATTGAGAATGTTGTTTTGTCAAAACATCACGGATTAGGTTGTTTTCGAGACGTTTTTTAAAAATGTCGTTAAAACTCAGACAATCTGTGACGTTTTCACAAAACGTCACCAAATATCCTATCTTTCCATGATGTTTCGTGAAACATCATAGAATATTTGAAATTGTCACGATATTTTGTATAGAATGTCGCAGATACCTATTTACCTACCCCACCATCTGTAACGTTTTTGGTGACGTTTTTAGAAACGTTGCAGAAGGTATTCTGTGACATTTTCCCACCTTCTCTGACGTTTTTAAAAGGTCACAGAATGGGTTCTTTTCTTGTAGTGACTTCTATCCTTCTTTTTCCAGAGGGCATAAGCCTCATGATCACAGGGATGCTGGGCCAAATTCCCAGCCTCGGGTGGCTCATTTTGGTGGTTAGATGCTTTAGCAACTCATGTCCATTGAGAAGGTACTGAACCTTCCTATACCAGATGTCATAGTTTTTACCATCAAGTTTCTCTACCTTGGTTATCTCAATTATCGAACTCTTGGTACCATTTCACTACATCATTACACAGGTTTAATTAAGGCACATATCTATTTATATTAATCTCAATTAGTTAGCTTAACTCCCACTTACATTATCAATTTGAAAATTTCTCAAACTTGCTAGTAATCATCACTAACAACATAAGCAAATATTAAACGCCTAATTATAGTTAGCCCAATGATTACTATTAATTAAATTATGGGTAACACATCCACTAAATATAGCATCAACCAATCATGCATTCATTAGTGAGTCTCACACTAAGACTCCATTGACATTTTGGTGCCTTATATCGAAAATAAAATTATATACTTAGAATTAGTGTAAAAATTCATCCCCTCACAAAGCCTCAATATTAAAGATACAAAACATTAATAATTACAATGCAAATCCTATTTAATTATTCTAATAATAAATATTAAATGGGGATGTCACACCTTCTTCCTTATATATGAAATTATTTTGGAAAACATACATCACACAACAAAGGCACTAATTCAAAATATCAATGCATCTTTATTGAATTTATATCTATTGACATTAATTAACAATTAGTCATATAGTCAAATAATTAACCAATTTATTCCTAACACAAATAATAATCATTTAACACATAAAAGAAATGCATCATAAATTCATGAATATAATACACAATTATCAAGCATGAAAACGTAAGTTAATAGCCAAAAAATAAAAAATAAAAAATAAAAAATATTACACCTAAGTAATTAATCAAAATCTCAAATTAGGCTAACAAATAACTCAAAATTTTGAATAATTTTAATAAACAGCCCTCTGGGGTGCCCCATGCACCCTACGTGCCCCTAGGGCACGTCTGAGACATGGCTATGTAACTTCAGAAAACCCAGATTTTCTCGAAATTTCAGTCTTTCATGGCCAATATGCCCACTTCGGACTATTGTTTCTCACTCATTTTAACTCTAATATGAGCATATGATATACCGTTGGAAAGATTAGGTGACAAGGAACATATCCATATACATATCTCATACAAAATAGTATTTTAAAAGCTTAAAAATGGGCTTAAACTTTCAAGAAACACGTGTCGCGAATGAACACATTCATATTAAACCCAGATTTTCCAGAATTTCAGAATTTCATGGCCACAATGCGCAGATTGGGTTATTTTTTCTCACTCATTTTAACTCCGATTTGAGCATATGGTATACCGTTGGAAAGATGATGTGACAAAGAACACATCCATATACATATCTTATGCAGAATAGTATTGTAATAGGTTGATCAAATGTCCTAAACTTTCGGAAAAACATTCTTTAACTCAAATATTTTTCAAAAATTCATCATGCGATATCTCACTCATTTCAAATCCATTTCTCACCAAATTTTAAACAAAAAGTTTATGATATTACAAGGAACATATTCATATAAAAATTTCAAGCTAAAACAAAGCACAAAAAAAATCGCCATTAATGGTCATGTTACATATTGTCAGGTGTCCATTACCCTCTCCCCAAAAGATGCACCTAGTAGGGTGTGCAGCACCTATGCTTATATGCCAGGACCCTCTCCATTGCTTATCCGATGTGGGATGTGACACTACTTGTCATGGATTGAGCCCTCCACCTAAAAGACTAGCCTGATAGGTGAGGACTATCCATGCACTTATAAATCCAAGACCTCCCTAGTACACATCCGATGTGTGACAACACACGCCAATAAGACCATGATAGGCTCCACCAGCCCAATCCTTGAAGTCCTCGTCAGGGTTCACAGTGGGCCACTCGATGCAGTGTCCCTGTACCACATGATAGTACCCTTAGGATGACTCTGATACCACTTGTTATGAATTGGGCCCTCCACCCAAAAGACTAGCCTGATAGGTAAGGGTTATCCATCCACTTATAAACCCAAGACCTTCCTAGTATACATCCGATGTGGGACAACACACGCCAATGAGTCCGTGACAGGCTCCACTAACCCAATGCCTGACGTCCTCGTCAAGGGTCATAGTGGCCCACTCGATGTAGTGTCCCCGTACCATATGATAGTACCCCCAGGGTGGCTCTGATACCACTTGTCACGTGTCCGTTACCCTCTCCCCAAAAGATGCACCTAGTAGGGTGTGCAACGCCCACGCTTATAAGCCAGGACCCTCTCCACTGCCTATCTGATGTGGGACGTGACATTCTCTCCCACCCAATCTTGTGACGCCCTTGTCACAGGTGGACCCCCTACCTATCCCATCCTAAGGGGCGTTTGGTGGGACACCGGAATTGGGAACGGGTTGACTTTGATACCACTTGTCATGGATTGGGCCCTCCACCCAAAAGACTAGCCTAATAGGTGAGGATTATCCATGCACTTATAAACCCAAGACCTCCCTAGTACACATCCAATGTCGGACAACACATGCCAACAAGACCGTGACAACATGCATGAACAAATTTCAGCATATATGGCATATTATTCTCATTTGGCATAATTTTAAGGATGAAAGCCAGCTTTACATGTTTGATACCGATGTTGGAAGGTGTGGTGAGACCTTACCTCTCCTATTTTGACAAGTCCTTTTCTCCTTATGCTTGCTTTACAAATCCACCTTGTGCTCTAATGGCTCCAAGTAACTCGAATTTGCCCTTTCTCGAAGTTGTGAATAGCTACCAGAGTTTCTCTAATTCACACCCTAAAACCCAAGCTTTATGAATGGTGGCATAAAGAGATAAGAACATGAGGGAGGACTCAATGGTCTTGGGAGAGCAAGTGTGGGAAAGAGAAGCCCCCTTTCTCATCCTCTCTTTTGTAACTTATGCAGAGACAATGGAGAAGGGATTGGACATTCCAACAAGTAACCACTTACTTTTAAGTTTTGTCTTTCTTGTAAGACCTAACTTTCTTGTCCATATTGGTTTACTTGTGCCAATATGGGCACACTACTTTGCTACAACTTCGAATACCAATAGACGTACCCAATCACTACCCTAAGAGCTACCTCATCTTGAGCTAACAAGGAATGATGTCAAAACACAAGATTAGTATCCAAGATATCCTTGAGTACCTCAAGTCTATGATGAGATTAATCATTGATATTTGATAGATCATCCATATGATAATTTCATAGCAGGTCATCTGATGTACTTACTACCCTTAGTAAGCATCTATATGTTAACTTTAAATATCTCATGTTTACAGTTTATGAGATCTATTGCTCGATCAAATTAAGAAGTATAAAATGCGCTAGTCTGTATAGATTAATAATATCCTGTCTTGATTAATAATGTACTGTCTTATTAATCCTATGACTAGGGATTATTTAAATAATAACATAATTGCACATAAAAGGAATCTCATTATCATGATCTCATCATGATTTCCTTCAAGCTATGTTTTGTATCATGGGCTTCATTAATCCAATTTAAGATCAACATCAATTCATATATAAAAGAATATCAAATTGATGAAAATTTCATTTCACTTTTTTAATCAAAATAAAGTCATTACAAAAGTGCTAATGGTGATTGCCTTTAAAGCACTACTCTAACAAGTAGAATACAACTTGAACCTTAATGTTTTGAAGCATTCAAATTGAACCTTAATGTTTTGAAGCATTCAAATTGAACCTTAACATCTTTAAAACGTCAAGAATAGACCCTAAATGGATAGAAAATTGAATGGGATTAACTCTCTGCCAGTTAAATATCATGTTAATGCTGACATGGAATTACTTTTATTCTAATAGAAAGTACGTCTCATCGGCACATAATTAGCTTTTTTAAAAATCAATTCCAAAGTGGTCTCATGACTATGCGACAATGGGCTACTATTATACATTTTAGGCAGGACCCACTATTATACATTTCAAACTGTGAGTCCTAATTGTCATATAATTGTGGGACCTACTTTTTATTAAAATAAAAAATAATGTCACATCGCTAATGGGGAGTTAACTCTATTAAATTTTCCATCTTTTAAGGTATCTTTTGAATGTTTAAAAGACATTGAGGTTCAATTTGAATACTTTGAAACGTTAGGGTCTATTCTATACTTTGTTGTAAACATTGAAGTCTACAATGCACTTTTAGCTGAAAAATATGTACTAACTAGGAATTAACTTTGATCATAATTAATTTCAAACAATTACTAGTTGTCACTCATATTCTTTTGAGCATTATAGATGAAACATAGTGAAGAAGTTGTGTAAATGTATCTCCCAATCTTATTTTGCAACAACAAATTATTTCATATTTCCATAAATTAGTGAGATAGTTCAATGAAATGGTTAAAAAAGAAATTTTCTTGTATAACTAGTGTAATTATTTTATTTTTTTAATTCAACTATTTATTTATATCTTTACCTTTTCTTTAGTTGATGTAGAGGTTTTTAAGCAAAGTGGCAGTACCACATTGGTAAAAATTGTTATAAATTGTTAAATAACGAGATATTTGGTCAAATACTTTAAACTTGTTTTATATAATTGTTATATTTTTCTAAGAAATTTTAAAATTAATTATATAATTAATAAAATATATTTCATAACTTTTTTAACAATTGGTTCACTTTTCCTCATATGTCAATTATCAAAAATCATCTTGATACTTATAGCATAATAAGTTGAAAACTAACTTTCATTTAGAGGTCGCAAGGCTATAATTTATCTCCATCTCACAGTGTCTTTATATTTCATTTTTGTAGCTATTACAGTTAATTTCACATTTTTAGTTTATAAGGTAACGTCTATTACTTTTAAAATTTATCATTTTCTAATGAAAATTTTCAAGTATAATGAACTCTGAGTCGAACTAATTTCAAAAGTTGGATTTAATTTTTTATATTATGACTAAAATTCCAACCAAATGTGATTAATGCATTCACAAATATACCAAAGTTAAATTAATCCAAACATGGTGAGAAAAAAAAAGCCCCGCTCTATTTTACTAGGATCTCACCGTTGGACTAAGCAATCCTAAGATCATCCAGTTGCAATTTCTCGTTTTGTCATGATCATTGACATCTTGAAATGATAGCAGGCTTGTTAAAACTGGTATGTATGGTTAGGTTCTTACTAAAGGAAACTTAAATAGAAAATCTATAAGAAACTTAAATAGAAAATCTATAAGACAAGCTTTGTTGTGTGTGCAGTATTCAAATTCAAGACGAAAAAGCAAGCCAATTCATGTCCTTCCTGATAATCAACAGGTCACGGTTGATCCGTAGCCAAAACTTGCCCTCCTAATTAATGAAATATTAACCCAGGTATAGGAGCCCTTGAAGGTAAGAGACCATGGATTTGCTATTGGTACCAGGAAATGGAAACTCAAATCTCGAAATCACCACAGCTTATACACAAAAGATAGAAAGCTAAGGCATGAGAATAGTTCCAGTTCGATTGACACCATCTTTGATATTTGCCAATCACTTCCAATAGCATTAAAATATTCATCTTCAGCAATAGTTGGCTTATCATGAGCCGAGTAAATGAGAGGTCGCAAAAATGTGCTTGCCAAATAGAATTTCCACCATGTAAATGCTGGTAACACATATGATGGAATTGCATCATACTTTGATTCGAGGGATTTTACAGCAGATAAGTCTGCCCTATCGCTAAAACCACCAACTCCAAGCTCTGTTGCGTGAATCCGACCGGTTATAAATGCTGACTGGATTCCAGTAGCATTTGCACCTTTGATGTCATGGAAAAGTGAGTCACCCACAACAATAGTGTCAAAGGCATCAATACCAGTCATGGCCAGGGTTGATTTGTAAATCATCTGCAAGGTAACAAGAGCATGCAGAAAAGTAGGAGGAAAGACAGAGTGAAAATGGCAAATTAGATTACATTATCACCAGGCTTCCCCATCCATTTCACTTTACCCCTAAGTTTCTCGTACTTGGCAGCCAATGTAACTGGCACAATTGGCGAAACTATCAGAAATGAAAATGGAATAATTGTAAACTATCAGAAATGAAAATGGAAATGAAAATAATATACCTTGCTGCATAATCATATAAGAATAAATATCAACCTTGCCAATAACATAGAAAGTAATGATCGAGGAAAAGCAGCGAGAAATTGATCAAGGCTGAAGAGTAATGACTAAATTAGCAATGATGCATGTGGCAAATTCTATGATGTAAATACGTTTCTATCAATGTGAAACAGAACTGCTGCAATTACTAAAACCTTTGTGGATCAAAACATTCATACGTTATTAACATTTTAAATATAATTAATAAAATGTATAAAGATAAATGGTATCTTTAATTAATTATATCACAAAATCTAACACGAGTAGATCAATTAGAACGCATATAGGAACAATCTCAAAAAAGTAAGAAAGAGAGAATTAAAAAATTAATTGTTAAAATAAAACAGGGGCGAAACTGAATTCACCATAAAAGTAAATGTGAATAGTAAAATAGTAAAAAAGAGGGCGAAGAGATAAGAAGCAGTCGTGAGACGTGCAATAATTAATAAAAAGTTAAAAAAGAAATAATTTAATTTTAAAAAATAAATCCTAAATATAATATTACTTGGCACACTGCATATCATAAATTCTGTCAGACGAGATAAGTTAAAGGAACAGGAAGATGTTATGAATGAAGAAACATTATGGGTATTAAAACAGGGGTGAAATTCATATATCCTTCATGAGGATATATGAATGAAGAAACATCGATAGAACATACGACAAGTGTATTAAAAATATTCAAAGTGATATTCACAGACTCATGTCTTACTAATGGAAGTGAAGTCTTTCAATTCCTACTCGGGAAACATTAGCTATCATTTAACAAATTATGTGGTTCAATCTAGTTCTCATAAAAAAATAAAATATTTGATCATTTTTAAGAATTAATATTTTGAAAATGATAGATAGTCAATGAAAATGCAAATACCTGCCATTGTTAGATATGGATTCACAGCTAGTAATCTCATATTGAGCTCTCTGGTTATTTGATTGGGGCTTTATGATTTTGAGACCTACTATTTTCAAGACCAGTAAGCACCTAATGCACTCATCGCCTAAATTCACAAGAATAAATTAGGACAATGAAATTACCTTTTTGTGTGGTATGTGCACCTAGAAAGCTTTTATTTGAAGCATCCTTTATGCTTGGCTTATTTGGGAAGAAAAAAGAAGAAAAGTATAACAATTATGTGATTGTGAGTAGTGTAATTACAATGGCAAAATGGGAAACATTGAGAAGGTTGCTTATGACACCGAGGCTTTAGGCATTGAACCGACATATTGGGGAAGGTTGATACTCGTAGAGAAATGTATATATGTAGATCCTATTAATAAACCTCATAATTTAACCATAATCAAGCCTTTAAAGGAATAAATAAAATGCCTTATTGATGAAATAACTTTTAAACATATTTATTATAATACTTTAAACCATAAACTTTTTTGTCACAATTCAAAATATACCTCACTTAATTTTTGATTATTTTGACTACTCATAGCTTTGATCTTGTAGTACTCATAAAATTAAACCTCAATCTTGACCATGCATATATCTCAAATTATGTTTACCACATCACTCCTTCATTTGTTATGATACTATCTAAAAGTTTATCATTATTTCTAGGCACTTCTTAAAGGATTTTCCATATTAAAATAAGTCCTCTCATAATCTAAAGGCCTCCAATTATACCTTCTGTAAATACCTTTCTAATTCAAAAAATAAAAAAATCTTCTTTTTAGAAAAAAAAGACATTAATCATCAATTTATCGTCAATCACATGAAAACAAGAAGAACAGATTATTGTGAAAGCTTTGCAAGTATTGGTGGGTTAATTTCCCATTGGTGACGGCTCCAACAAAAAGAGAGGGATCAAATCCAAGGGTCTTCATCTTTTTGAAGCACAACTCGAGGAATTACTTATAACCACCATCTTGGCACTAGTGCTTGCCAGCCTATTTACTGTAGTTTTAGGAGTGACAGTAATTAACAAATTAGTGACAATATTTTTTATAAGAACAAATTTTCATTTTTCTGAAAAAAATGATGTTGACACTTGTCGATTTATATATATAAGGATTGACCTTAATGCGGAAGCAATTGATCGATTCTCTATTTGATAATCCATGTTTCACTGTTGGCTACTAGAATAACCGTTAATCCATGTCCCAAACTCTAATCTCTGATGGTGTATTTTATGTAAGACAGAATGAGGGAGTTTTTCTCTTTTATTGTAATGAACACATTTTTATTCCACTCCTTGAATTCTCCTTTTACACGAGAATAAACATAACCGACGGAGGATATGTTGTGTGGCTGTTCATTTTGTGTCCTTTTATGTTTCTAACTGCCAACAACTCCCACTTAGCCATATAAGCCATAAGTTACATCCTCTCTCTAAAATTCTACGTGTCATACTGAGAATGGGGCGTGCGACCATTAAAGAACCAGTAGTGTTATATTAAGTCACCATCCAACTAACATAACACTTTCACATAGTCATGATACCCCAAATCATCCAAAAACATCACTGAACTCATACACTGTCTCTTTATGCTCATAGATATATCATATGATTATACACCAAGTATAATTGCCCAGGTTGATATGGTGATGAAGGAAAAGATTCTTCCTTAGACACTCATAATAATCCATTTTAGCTTGATTGCTTTCCTAATATGCTTCTTTGGGTTGTATACATCTTAGCCCTTGGAAAATCACACTAAAGTAGCAACACCAAGCCTTGACTTCATATCATAGTTCTAAGTCGAAGGGTTTCATTTAATTAGACATTAAAGTCTATGAGATCACACAGTGACAGAGAAAGGGATTTAACTGTCACTTCATAAGAAGGTTGTGATATAGCACACATAGTATGAAATGTGTGTCATAGCATAGCTCCCACTAAGCTGGGAATGTCACTCTTCTATGCCATGCAAATCATGAATCTAGCCTTACTGAAAAACTAATCCGAGCCACTAGATTAACATACCTAATGCTAATTGTGACACTCGAGATTTGGCTTTTAAGGCTTCAATGTGAAATCTGAATCTTTCACACACAACTCATCAGAGTCTCATCTTAGACTTACTAAGGCGACTATTTAAATAAAATAAATAATAAAAAAATTTATCATGCATACTACACAAGTATGAAGATAACACAATATTATATACACTCAATATTAATATTATGAAGTCTCATCCTACACGCTACTCAAGCATTAGGGCGATTACCTGTGTGACAAGGTCAATTAGAAGCCTTGTTACATTACAATATGCCTTATCATGTAATTACCTATCAATGAACATTTGAGAAAAACTTTTATTAAACAAATGCTCATTACAATTAAAACATGTCCAATATACAACAAGATACAACTCAATGAAAAACTAAACCCTACGTAAACCTAAACTCATCACATGAGCCTTGAACGAATCTCGAGGAATAGGTTTAGTTAAGGGATCAGCTACCATCTTGTTAGTAGGTATATACTTTATGACAATCTCTTTATTTTTTATGGAGTCTCTTACAAAATGATAACGCTTTTTGATGTGCTTAGATTTTCCATGAAATTTCTGATCTTTAGTAAACTGTATGGCAGCAGTGTTGTCACATAACATTTCAACAGGATCATTAAATCTAGGAGTAAGATTAAAATCTTGAAGAAAACTTCTCAACCATATTGGCAAGACAACAAGAAACGTATTATGCTTCCATTGTTGATAATGCTTCTTGCTACACTAAGATATGGCTCCGCCTCCCAAGGTGAAGACATATCCCCTTAACCTTAAATCCCCGCCTTGATAGCAAAGGACAAGATCTGAAGTACCACGAAAGTAGCGAAAAATCCTTTTGACTGCTTGCCAATGAACAGGTCCTGGGTTGCTTTGGTAACAACTTACCAAACTACCCACAAAGCAAATATCAGGCCGTGTACACAACATAACATACATTAAGCTTCCTACGACACTAGCATAGGGAACATTACTCATTTTTTCTTTTCCCTTATCTATTTTAGGGCATTGATCAAGACTAAAGGTTAGACCCTTTTCAACTGGAGTATCAACGGGTTTGGAATAATGCATTTGAAAACGTTCCAAGATTTTATTAATATACGCTTCTTGACTTAAACCAAGAAGCTTCTTAGGACGATTTCGAGTTATTTCCACACCTAGGACATATCTAGCTTCACCCATATCCTTCATATCAAAGATAGAGGACAACCACTCTTTAGTGGTTTTGAGCATCTCCATATTATTACTGGTTAGTAATATGTCATCAACATATAAAGTGAGAAACATAATTCCCTTTGTCGTTCTCTTGACATACACACAATGGTCTTCTGAAATCATGACTAAGCTAAAAGAAGTAATGGCTTCATAAAATCTGAAATACCACGATCTGGAAGACTGTTTGAGACCATATATGGATCTTTTAAGACGACACACTTTGTCTTCTTGACCTTTTGACATAAACCAATAGGTTGGTTCATATAAATATTTTCCTCAAGGTTACCATTGAGGAAAGCAGTCTTTACATCCATTTGGAACAACTCCAAGTCAAAATGGGCAACCAGAGCCAAAAGTAAGTGAATAGAGGCAAATCTCACCATAGGAGAAAATGTCTCTTCATAGTCTATACCCTCTATTTGGGTATAGCCTTTCGCTACCAAACGGGCCTTAAACTTGTTGTTCGTTCCATCTGCCCGATGTTTTATCTTGAAAACCTACTTGTTTCCAATTGACTTTCATTGGGGCAGAAGATCAACTAGTTCCCAAACCTGATTCCTTTCCATCGAGTCCATTTCATCCCTCATGGCATCCATCCACTCTGTGTGGTTAGGTGAATCAACAGCCTCTTGAAAAGAGGTTGGTTCATCTAGTTCTAAAGGAGTACAAAGGAATATTTCCTCTTTGATTTGAAAATATCATTGAGGAATTCTTCCATGCTCACTTCTTTAAAGTCTAGGACCAATATTTGTCTTCCCAGATTTAGAATCTCTCCCCTATCTCTTAGAGATGTGGGGTCCTGATCATGTTGAGAACCACTCCCATTATCCCCTTAAGATGTGGGATTGTGAACATGTAGACTATCCACAGGTTCTGGGTTTAAAGATTGAAGATGAACCTCATTCTCATTTTGTTTCTCTGGGGCAGAAAAATCTCGGTGACTTGGACTTGGCGAGTAACTAAATTCTCCCCCTTACAAATATTATCTTGCTGTAACTCATACAACTCTAGGTCCTTTTTGATTTCACCTATGCTTGGGAACTCATCCTTAAGAAACTCCACATTATGGGAATCAACTTCCATCATGCCACCATTCGGGTGCTCACCAAACGTAACATACCCATGTTTATGAGTCAGGTTGTATACATAACCAACTAAACCCCATGGGCGCAAATGATCCAAAGAAGGCTTTCTACCATTCCATAACTCATATGGAGTGGTGGGTACACTTTTACTTGGCTCACAGTTAAGAATATAAGTTGTCGTGAGCAACTCATCTCCCCAAAAACTAATTGGAAGACTAGCATGTGCCATCATTGACTTGACCATGTCAAACAATTTTTTATTCCTACGCTCTGTAACGCCGTTTTGTTGTGGAGTTTGAGGAATCGTTAATTGTCTTATTATACCCTTTTTCTCACAAAATTCTTTGAACATATCAGATAGATATTCTCGACCACGATAGGTCCGAAGAGCTTTGACCCTTATTTCCAATTATATCTCAACTTCAGTCACAAAACGTTTGAACACATCAAGCGCTTCATAACGATGAGCTAAAAGGTGCACATACCCATAGCGAGAATAATCATCTATTAAAGTGAGAAAATAGATAGCCCTATGACGTGCCTTAACATTCATAGGTCCGTAAATATATATCAGAGTGAATAAGCTCTAGAGGTTTAGACACCCTTGAAGCCTTATTGAAAGGTTTCGCAGTTGCCTTACCAGCTAAACATGACTCTCATCTAGGTAACTTAACCCTAGTGAGTCGGTCTAAAAGACCTTCTTTAGCTAGCCTACTCAATCTATCTTGGCCAATGTGACCAATTCTAGCATGCCATTTAACATATTCAAAATTAGGATCAAAATGTGAAACCTACACAAAAGACAAATTATCATGACATGCATCCAAATCAAGAATTAAAAAATAGTTTTTCAATGTAGCATGGCCAAAAATATTGCCTTTATACATAATATCTAATCTACAATGATTAGAACTAAAAACGAATCCTGATTTCATTAAAGTTAGAAGAGACACAAGGCAAGATTGCACTCCAGGTGCATAAAGAGCATTATGGAGAAGCATAAGTATTTCCTTCACATAACTTTAGCTTATATGTTCTTATTCCTAGGACATCTTCTTCACTGCCATTTCCTCAGATGACAGTTTGTGAACCCACTGGATACCAATGAAAGTCCATATAGCCAGCTAGATCCCGAACTATGTGTTTGCTTGCTCCCATATCTACAATCCAATTAGGAAGAGAATTAGCAACTAATACATGAGAACAAACATATAACTCGGGAGTAATGGAAAAGAAAGATACCTTTGTAGATTTAGGACAATCCCGAGCAAAATGACCTTTCTTTCCACAATTATAGCACTTCACACGTGCCATTTTTTTTTCTCTCCTTTGCCCTTAGCCTTTTGCTTCTTGGCAATATGACCTTTTGGTCCATTCCTTTGAGAATGCCGAGAACCTTTTCTCTTCCCTCGATTGACATTATTTCCTTTGGGTCCTTTCCCTTTAGCAACAAAGGCCACATCGGAGCAGTCAGATGCTTTTAAGCGATCCTCCTCAATTTCGAGGTGCCTTGTTATCTCTGCAAGAGTTTTGACATTCTCTTTACGTGTCAAAACAAGTTTCACATTCTTCTAGTGCTTAGTATGATCTGGAAGAGCCCGAATCACATTCAAGACTTGTTCCTCTTCAGAGATAGCCCAGCCAGCTTCCTTAAGATCACGAACCATAGAGCTCATGGTTCGTAATGTTCAACCATAGTACGAGTCATATTAAACTCGTAGTTCATCCACTTGAGGTGCAAAGCACGAAGCTTTGTAGCAGATGTTTGCCCAAACATTATCTTAAGCTTGTCCCACATATCCTTAGCAGTAGGGCAATCCTCAAATTCTCTAATTAGGTTGTCATGTATGAAATACAACATAGTATAATATGCCTTACGATCCTTTTTGGACCAATCTCCATAAGCCTTTAAGGATGCTTGATATTGCTCACTAGCAGTATAAATATCTTTTCTGTCTTTGTCTAATAAAGAAGGCACATTCATTATTGTGGTCAAATGTTTGAGCAATTCTCGTTCATTCAGAAGATACTGAATCTTCCTTTGCCACATATCATAATTGGACTCATTCAATTTTTCAGTGGTGGACAAATCACCGATTATAGTTTTAGTTGCCATATCTATAAATATATATAAAAACGACGTGAGACACATTTATATTAATTAAATTATCAAAAAATCCATAATTCACAACATATGATCGAAAATTTCGTTAAGGTCATAATCATCTCATACAATAAATGAATTAGGAATTTCTATAATTTAATTAAACTATTTTAATTTGACATATCACAAAGATGTCAAAAATATTTTATATGTAAAACTAATTTACAATAAAAAATTAATTCATGTAAAACAAAATTTACATACAAAATTATATAAAACTCATTTATATAATATTATGTTAAATATAATACGAAATTACCCATAAAACACATTTATGGAATATTTCGAATTATATTATATGAAAAACTCATTCATGAATTTATAACAATTTAACTCATGCAAATTATATGAAAAAATCACATAGCAAAACTTATTTGCATAATAAACAAATTAATCTAATTTTTTCATGAAATAATAAAGAAGCAAAAACTAAATGACTTGTTACTTACCATATAAAACTAAATCATCACGTACAGAAATTAATGGACAATAATCATCAATTATGAATTTTCCATTTTTCCGTGCACATATTTGAAAAAACTTCATTTAGACAATAATAATAAATGAGTTTATGGTAGACGTTGATACATTTGTCCAAAAATGCATTTAACACCACGTTTTTCCAATTGCCTTTAAAGTTTACTGGGCACAGCTTGTCTATGCTAATTAATGAATGTACCGTGCACTTCTTTCAAGGAGTCCATTTTTTATAACTAAATGCTTTTTAAAAAACATACCATGCGTAGGAGAAAGCCTCGACTGAATTTTCCATTAAAACCAACATTTGACTCTCCCACTTAAACAGAGACACCGTCTCGTTAAAAAAAATTTTCCCGTACAAAATGTAAAAACCCAATCTTTCTTTGGTTTTCACTTCGTACTAAAAACGAGAACGTATATCTAAAAGTCACGTACACAATATATATACTCCAAACCCATAACTTGCAGTAACCATTGCACAACATTCATTAAATGCATTAAATTGGTTTGTCATAAAAAAACACAACAGCTATTAAAAGTCTTGAATGGATTTACTGTTTGACAACTTTTATGGAGATAACATTTGTCCAAAACCTTTAGTGAGTATGCTTTTAACCATTGGTCTCTTTCTATGAACATGACGAAAATGAGAGAATGCTTTAAAGAGAAAAAATAAAGTCGGTTTCCGTGAAACCAATTACAAAATTAAAACCAAGATAATCTCATCCATATTTTATCAACAACTTTTTATTTTTATGTATCTTTACGCACAAAAACCGAAACACCAAGACCCATTTTAGTTTTTCATTGCATATGATCTCTTATTGCACGTAATAAAGACAAGATTATAAGTGCATGAATAACGAAACAAAAAAAAAAAACAAAGAGAACAAAGCATAAGATATCAACGTCGTTTTCGTTTTTATATGAATATACAAATACTAGAGACAAAGTATGACATGAATGAAAACCTTGCTCTGATACCAATGTCGATTTATAAGACCTTAATGCAGAAGCGATTGATCGATTCTTTATTTGATAATACACGTTTTATGGTTGGCTATTAGAGTCACCGTTAATCCACGTCCCAAACTCTAATCTCGGATGGTGCATTTCATGTGAGAAAGAATAAGAGAGTTTTTCTCTTTTATTGTAATGAACACATTTTTATTCCACTCCTTGAATTCTCCTTTTATATGAGAATAAACATAACCGACTGGAGGTTATGATGTGTGGCTATTTATTTTGTGTCCTTTCATGTTGTCTAACTGCCAACAACACTTTTTCCTTAAAATATTAGTGATCAAGGAGTAATGGACATTGATAAAAAAAGTACAAGTGGCAAATATTTTGTCATTATTTTCAATTATTTTAGTAACGATAATGTTGTCATAATAAATTGAAATATTGTTATGACTTTATTCGTTACTATTTTATATATATTTGTGTCAACAAATTTGTCATAAATATACAAAGTTACTGTAACCATATAATGTTGTCACACATTCTATAGGTTTTATTGTCGGCACTTTTGTCACAATAAAATGAAGTACTATTACGACTTAATTCGTCACTACTTTATATTATTTGTGTCAATAAACTTGTCATAAATATGTAAAGTTATTGTGACCATATAATTTTGTCATGCATTCCCCAATTTTTAGTGTCGTTACTTATTTACTGTCAGCACGCAGAGAACTAAAGAAACCAGTCACATTCCACAGCAAGTGTCACTAAAAGATTATTATTTTATGATGATATTAGTCTTTCGTCGCTAAAGCCAAACATTCAGTGATTATTTACGTTAATCGTGAATAAATGTCAAGCATTATTTGACGCTTTCTGAAAATTTTTGTGACAAATTGTGGAAAACGTCGCAAAATGTATTCATTTGGTGACGATTTTTAAAAATTGTCACTAATTTGTTGGCATTTTCTTAAATTATTAATCTAACATATTTGTAATCTAATATGTTT
>JAOSBN010000009.1:5824590-5875558 GCA_027563595.1 Erythroxylum suave
TCTCACTGGAAAAAGATATTGTGAGCTATTGTTACAATAAGTTTAGCTCTCTCAGTATCGCACTTCATAAATTCTCTTTTCTAAGTAAGCACTCGAAGATCACTGATTCCTCAAAGTTGTAAGACTTGTGAGATTCATTAGCTCAAAAGCTTCGACTAAAACTAGTATTTATAGCCTAAGTCTCTAACTGCTTCTTGATTCTTGATAACCGTCATTTAGTTGAGTTTCGTAACTAACTCCAGCTAAGTAACCGTCCGATGTGCTACTGTATCTTCTTGCATTTGTATCTTTGTGTCTATGCCTTTGCGTCTATCTTGTCTTGCATCTGCGTTCTCTTCTGCGTCTATGTCTTTGCATCTATGTTTTTGCGTATATTTTTTTGCATCTATGTCTTTGCGTCTATGTTTTTGCATCTACATTTCTGTATCTATGTCTTTGTATCTATGTCTTTGCGTCTATATTGCCTTCCGTCTGTATTGGTTTTTGCGTCTATGTTGTCTTGCGTCTGTGTTGACTTATGTCTATATTGACTTTGTTTGCACATTTAACACACTTGTCAAAACATTCTAACATTATTATCATTTGATTGTCATCCAAATTGATCATCGTGAAGTCCTCTTGACTTACTAATCTCCCCCTTTTTGATGATAGCCAATAATCATAATTTTAGAAAAATCAAAGTGACATCATCACAGACGATACTCTTCCTCCATATTTTCCTTTGAATTCAGAATACGATCTCTCCAATTCTAATATGCTACTCTGAGACTAACAACCTTTGCCAATTCCATAATTAAGATTATGCACATAGACAATTCATTTTCTCAAATCTTTAAATTAACAACAAAATCTTACATAGAAAGGAATTCAATTTCATTGGCCCATTTTTTTAAACACAGTGAGAGTTTGTTACAAGCTAACAAACATATTAAACCAAAATACATAAGATGCTCAATGTTGATATGCTGAATAAGCTATCCAAACCACTAACTTAGTACAATTGTCTTATATATATTCTGGAGTTCGAATGCCTTGCAAGAGTCACTTGTCTTCTTGATTTGAACCTGAGGAGGGAAAATTAGGGGGTTGAGCTACACAGCTTAGTGGCTAAAATATTTATAGCCATTGGCAATGAGCCACACATTCAAGCACAATTACATATATATATATATATATATCGATCAATTTTCCAAATATTAACACATCTTCATATAGATCTTATTGAAGGTAATTTAACAACAAAGTACAACCTAACATTTCAAATGCAAACGCACAAACAATTGGCTTAAGGGTTCTATGAAAAAAATAAAGAAACTGTGGTTTACTCCGTGAACAAAACGAGTCCATTTTCAGAACTTGTGGGCCACAAGCAGGCAGCCGGGAGAAGGTTTTATATCGATGTGCACATGACTAACGAAATGGTTCCACTTTCGCCTAAACAAATCATGTTTACTAAATATAATAAATCAGGGCCTAACATTTCTCCCCCTCTTAAAAAAAATTTCATCCTCGAAATTATTACTTAAGTCATCGAAAAGATATGGATACTTTCCCTTCATAGCATCCAAAGGCTCCCATGTTACCTCCTCCATCCAACGGTTTCTCCACAACACTTTGACCAACTTCACCACCTTGTTTCTCAAAACTTTTTCTTTCGAATCTAACATCTCCACTGGTTTCTCCTTATAGGTCAAATCTTCCCTTAATTGAACCTTTGATGGTTGAACTATATGCAGAGGATCGGATCGATACCTTCTCAACATGGATATATGGAAGACATTGGGAATCTTAGACAATTCCAATGGCAAGGCTAACTTATAGGCTAAAGGCCCGATCCACTCAATGATCTCATAAGCGCCTATATATCTCGGACTAAGCTTATCCTTCTTACCAAATCTCAAGACCCCTTTCCTTGGAGAAGCTCTATGAAACACTTTGTCTCCAACTTCAAATTCCATCTCTTTTCTATGGGCATCTGTGTAGCTCTTCATTCTATCTTGAGCTACTTTAAGTCTTTGTTTCACCAACTTAATCTTATCAACTGTGACTTGCACCAACTCAGGCCCTAAAAGCCTCCTTTCACCTTCCTCATCCTAACTAACAGGATTTTTGCATCTCCTACCATACAAAGCTTCATAAGGTGCCATTTGAATTCCCAAATGATAGCAATTATTGTAAGCAAATTCAATTAAAGGCAAATGATCATCCCATGAGCCTTTAGAATCCATAACTCAAGCTCCCAACATTGCTTCCAGAGTCTGCATTGTCCTCTCCGATTGTCCATCAGTTTAGGGATGGAAAGCTGTACTAAAGTGTAACTTAGTTCCCAAAGCCTCCTGTAAGCTCTTCCAAAATCTGGAGGTGAACCTGGGATCTCTATCCGAAACTATCAAATTTTGAATCCTATGTAGTCTGATTATTTCATCCATATATTTCTTGGCCAAAACATTTAAAGAATCTGTTTGCTTAATTGACAAGAAATGTGTTGACTTAGTCAGTCTATCGACTATTACCCATATTGCATCATGCTTCCTACTAGTTCTCAATAACCCCATCAAGAAATCCGTTGTAATCTTTTCTCACTTCCATTCTAGTACAGACAAAGGCTGAAGCTTGCCTGAAGGTGCTTGTTGCTCAGCCTTGACTTATTGACACACTAAGCATCTCTTAGTATACTCTGCAATATCCTTCTTCATTCCTTTCCACCAGAAATGCTCCTTCAAATTTCTATACATTCTTGTACTTCCTGGGTGCATAGCATAAGACGTATTGTGTGCCTCATCAAGAAGTTCATCTTTCATCTCTTGCATATCTGGAATATATAATCTATTCCCTACCACCATCAATCTATCTTCCCTCACCTCTATTTTAGAGGGTTTACTACTTTTAATCTATTCTCGAAGTCTGCTTAAACACCATCTTGTTTATGCAATTCCTTAATCTTCTCATTCAATATTGGCCTCACTTTAAAATTAGCCAATACACAATCAGGCTTAAATTGCCTCAATGTCACCCGAAGTTTGGCTAACTCCTTTAACAAAGGAATGTATACTGTCTCCATATGGGCCATAGTCGACTTCCTACTTAGGGCATCTGCTATTACATTAGCTTTCCCTGGATGGTAGTCTATCGTCAAGTCATAATCTTTTAATAAATCAATCCATCTTCTTTGTCTCAAGTTTAACTCCTTTTGGCTCGTCAGATACTTAATGCTCTTATGATCTGTAAGCACCCTAGTAGTGACCCCTTAAAGATAATGTCTCCATATCTTTAATGCAAAAATTATGGCAGCCAACTCCAAATCATGGGTAGGATAGTTCATCTCATAAGGCTTTAATTGCCTAGAAGCATAAGCGATCACCGTATCTCTTTGCATCAACACACAGATCAATCCCTTCCTTGAGGCATCACTATATACCACATACCCATCATTACCTGGAGGCAAATTCAAAATTGGTGCACTCGTCAATCTATACTTAAACTCCTCAAAACCCTTCTAACATTCATCTGTCCACACAAACTTCTGATTCTTCCTTGTCAATTTGGAAAGTGGAGCAGCTATCATGGAAAAGCCCTCTATAAACCTTCTGTAATATCCGGCTAAACCCAAGAAACTCCTTACATCAGCTACATTCTTAGGTGATTCTCATTTCACAACTGCTTCTATCTTCCTCAGATCTATATGTACTCCATGCTCAGAAATCATATGCCCAAGAAACACTACTTCCTTTAACAAAAATTCGCATTTATCAAATTTGGCATACAGCTTGTTCTTCCTCAATGTTTCTAAGACAATCCTCAAATGCTCTTCATGCTTCTTATCACTCTTGGAATAAACCAGTATATCATCAATAAAGACAATGATAAATTGGTCCAAGAATAGCTTAAAGACTCTATTCGTTAAGTCCATTAAGGCTGCAGGTGCATTTGTCAATCCGAAGGGCATAACCAAGAACTTAAAGTGGCTATACCATGTTCTAAAAGTAGTCTTTACCACATC
This sequence comes from Erythroxylum suave, assembly GCA_027563595.1. NCBI lineage: Eukaryota > Viridiplantae > Streptophyta > Magnoliopsida > Malpighiales > Erythroxylaceae > Erythroxylum > Erythroxylum suave. The sequence continues at coordinate 5,828,591 of JAOSBN010000009.1, forward strand.
AGTCTCCTTTATCCTCAATTGATGGTACCCTGATCTCAAGTCTATCTTAGAAAAGACTCTCGTCCCTTGCAACTAGTCTAATAAATCATCTTTGCGAGGGAGCAGATATCTATTCTTAACAGTGACATGATTAAGCTTCCTATAATCCACACATCCTCAACGATCCATCTTTCTTCTTTATAAAAAGGACCGTAGCTCCCCAAGGTGAAGAGTTCAACCTAATGTAACCCTTTTCCAACAACTCTTCCAATTGCTCCTTAAGCTCCTTCAATTCTACCGGAGCCATTCTATAAGGCGGAATCAATATTGGCATTGTGTCCAGAAGAAGCTCAATGGGAAATTCAATTTCCCTACGTGGTGGTAGTCTTGGCAATTCCTTGGGAAAGACATCTGGGAATTCTATGACCACAGGTATGTCCTCTAACTTCTTTTTATCTGCCCTCATGTCTACCACATAGGCCAAATACGCTTCACACCCTTTCCTCATCATCTTCTCTGCTGTCAGAGTCGAATCAATTCTAGGCGAGCTTGCTTGTTTGTCTCCCACAAACACCACCTTTCCACCATTGTCCAATTCGAACTCTACTGTCTTTTGTCTAAAATCCAAGTTGGCATTGTACTTCTCCAAGGTGTCCATACCCAAAATTACATCTAGTCCTCCCATTTTCAAAGGCATCAAATCCACCACTAACTGCTCCCCTCTAATATGTACTTCACAATCTCTATAAACTTGACTGATAATAATATGTTGGCCGATTGGAGTACCCACCATTAGAGGAGTATCCAACAGGCTAAGATTTCTACCATACACAGTTCTACTTGACAACACAAATGAATAGGTAGAACCCGGATCAATCAAAAGAACAATATTATCTTCAAATAATTTAATCGTACCAGTCACAACTTCTGGAGTGGTCTTTGCATACTCCCGTTTCATTACAAACACCCTAGCTAGTGCTTACCCCTTGGGTCTCCCTAGAAGATTCACCCTCTTAGTTGCATCCAAACTGCCCACTTCAGTTGCCGTCTTGTGTCTCCCAGGCTCAGTTCTCCTTGAAGCTTGCATTTGACTCTTCTTATGTTTTAGATTCTGAGGACACTCTCTTGCCATGTGCCCTTTTTGCCCACAGTTGAAAAAAGCTCTTGTCAGTTGGCAGCACTCCCCTTTATGAAATCTTCCACAGTGCTCACATTTTGGAATAGGAGGCTTAACCCAACTCCCCTCCTACTGTCTCCAACCGTTGAGGCTTGATATGAGATAGTCTTCATCTGTCTAGACCTACTTGGACCACTGCTTCTCTCCTCAGACTGCAAAGGGAAGCTTCAGGCACTCCTCTCAGGCATAGGAGTATTGCCTCCCCTCTTGAACTGTTCTCTCCCCTTTCTCTTCTTATTCACAGCTCTCTTTATATTCTCTATATTTTTAACCGTTAGAGTAGCTTCAACTAGTTATTGAAAATCATAGAAATTCTGCACCACTACCTTTTCTCTAATGGCTAGGTGCAATTCTAATTCAAACCTTCGACATTTAGTTGCCTCAGTCATTATCGTCTCAGTTGCTTACCGGGATATCTATGTAAATCGGTGCTCATATTCACTCATCGTCATCTCCCTCTAGGTGAGACTTAGAAACTCCCTCTGCTTCTGCTGAATGTACACCTCAGATAGATACTTCTTCATAAAAGCAATCAAGAAGTCCTTTCATGCCAACCCTGGAGGTCTCATTTGGCTCCCTGGCACACTTTCCCACCAGTGCAAAGCATCCCCCTGAAGCAAACTGGTAATATACACCACCTTCTTGTCATCTTCGTGCTCTATCTGATCCAGTATCCTATCAGCCTTCCTCAACAAATTCTCTACTTCCTCGAGATCAGTGGTCCTATAGAAGTCCACTGCTCCATACTTTCTCAATTTTTTAAACCGTTTCCCCTTTTTAACTGGGGCCAAAGCTGATGATTGTGGCATCTGTCCCATAGCATGGACAAATGCCAGAGCGAAAGCTTGAAACATCCTCAGATCTAAAGGAGGCACTAGTTCCTGTAGAATAAGTGACTCCTAGGTTAGAGACTGAAAGGGCTCAATACTGTGCCCTACAAAAGCCTCAGCATTTCCTGGGGCTACAGACTCATCGGTACTCTCCTCTCTTAGTGGAGAGTGAGGTGCAATGGCTCCTTGCATAACTCCTCGTGTCCTTGTACGAGGTGGCATTCTACTCCTATAATAAAGACACTAACTATTAGCTTATATTTTATTTCAATCCTATTTCTTACATGTATGCATGTCATTTTATGTAATCAGATCAATTTAACAATGCAAACAATTTATCACATAACAAAACAAATTCTCCTACTATACATTCTATGCCTAGAAAAAGCCTAGGCTCTGATACCAAAAGGTGTCAAACACTATTTCCAGAGCCCGACGATCGCATCTCAATTTGAAGATATAAAGATTTTACACAACCATTTAGACTCATAATAAAGCCCCCCTCTTTGGCCCATTTCCATTCGAGGCCAATTATGTCACTAAATAGCATTGGTGAGTCCATAATTTCCATACATATATGCTTTGGGTTAGTAAGCATAGCTCCCTAACTTCTTCTTCTGTGTTCTGTTGATCATCTATGTTTGACTTTCTATCAGCTGTGTTGACCTCTATCATCTATCTTTCGTCTATCATCTATCTTTTGCCTATCATCTGTCTTTTGTCTATTATCTATCTTTCGTCTAGGGTTGACTTTTATCATTTGTGTTGACCTCCCCCTATCGTCTGTCTTTTTATTACGCGTAACACAGACGATTTCTTGCATCTAGCTTTCTTACGTCTGTGTTCTGACGTGTCCTCTATATCTTATGTGTCGTCTATGTCCCATCAGTCGTTTGTGTTCCTTGCGTCTATATTTACTGTGTCTATCTTTTATTTAAGTCTGTATATGATGTCATTATAAACGATTCCTTTTGTCTATGTGTATCCTTTACGTCTATGGGTGACGTCATCACAGACAATACTCTTCCTCCATGTTTTCCTTTGAATTCAGAACACGATCTCTCCAATTCTAATATGCTACTTTGAGACTAACAGCCTTTTCCAATTCCACAATTAAGATTATGCACATATACAATTCATTTTCCCAAATCTTTAAACTAACAACAAAATCATACATAGAAAGGAATTCAATTTCACTGTCCCATTTTTTTAACACAATGAGAGTTTGTTACAAGAAAACATACATATTAACTTTAAACCATAATACATAAGATTCTCAATGTTGATATGCTGAATAAGCTATCCAAATCACTAACTTAGTACAATTGTCTTATATCTATTATGGAGTCTGAATGCCTTACAAGGGTCACTTGCTTTGTTGATTTGCACTTGAGGAGGGAAGATTTGGGGGTTGAGATGCATAACTAAGTGGATAAAATATTTATAGCCATTGGCAATGAGCCACACATTCAAGTACAATTACATATACATATACATATATATATATATATATATATATATATCCATCAATTTTCCAAATCTCAACACATCATCATATAAATCTTATTAAAGATAATTTAACAACAAAGTACAACCTAACATGTCAAATGCAAATGCACAGAAAATTGGCTTGAGGGTTCCGTGAACAAAACAAAGAAAGTAATGGTTTACTCCGTGAACAAAACGAGTTCATTTTCGGATCTCGTGGGCCACAAGCGGGTAGCCAGGAGAAGGCTTTACGTCGACGTGCACGTGACTAATGAAATGGTTCCATTCTCACCCAAACAAAAGAACATATTCATTTCTATGCATTTTCATATTCTCATGCTCAATCTAGTCAATCACAATTTGCACTTTCGTGTTTCTTTCATTTTATCATTTTTCTTATATTTCATGCTTTTTCTTCTTTTTATTCAATTTCAATGGTTATAACCTTTTCAAGGTATAACATGATCATAAAGCATCATGCAGTTCCAAATATGCACAATTATTTCAATTTCAAACATGACAATTTCATGTAAAACACATACACACATATAGGCAAGAATTTGCCCAATTACACAACAACCATAAATATTTTACCCACCTAAGGTGTTTGATAATCCAATTTTAGTGTTGTCTTTCCTCTTCATCTTGGATCGTGCTTGCTTAGTTTCTTATAACAAACCAAGTTCTCATTCAATAGAAGATTTAATTTGAGAACCTATAGAACCGAAAGCATGAAATTGACTCTCAAATACTTAAACGCATACATTTTCCAAGCTCTTTGAACCAAAACCCCTCAAAACTCCAAGAGATTGGAAATGGACTTGCCTTCAATCTTCACCAACTAGTGAGATTCTTGGCTCTAAAGGAAGCTCTTTCCTTCCTCTTTCTTTTTCCCTTCTTGAGTAACCTCAAATTCTCTCTTTAAGAATAAGAAAATTCGTGACCTAGTTCAATCTTCTTTTAACTCCACCGAATCCCTCTTTTTCTTGCTCGCTCCTTTACTTTTTGATTTTTACTTCCTTCTTTCCTTATTCACGTTTTTAGCCTTCTTATTTACAAGTCAATCTTTTCCTCTTCCCATTCTACCCTTAATGGGTGAGAAAAGTCTACCTGACCCTTCCTTTAATGCCTTAGTGCTTCTATCCTTAAGTAATCTCCCAAAAATACCCTTATGCATCATACAACTTCAACACTTTAATTTCCCTCAATCCATGGATTAATTCCTCCTAAACTTGACATAATAACTAACTCCAATTAAAATGATTTATCTAAACATACCACAAAATTTATTCAAATCATGCTTACTAAAATAAAATAAATCGAGGCCTAACAAAAATAGAACTTCACACACGAAACAGAATGAATTAGCGGAGATGATGAGATTTAAGTAGTTAACCTTTTGAGGCTTCTTCAGTAGAGAGTGCTTGGATCTGCAATTGCAAAGATCGGAAGATCACGAGTGTCCTTCACGTGAACTTTGATGCTCTTTCATTTCTGCACTGCCAAAAAAGGGACTATTTGACCCATTTCTATTTTTGATTATGGTTTTTTGTTTTTATTTCTTAATTTTTTCTTATGTATTACAAAAATAAACACATCTTTGATTGTTACAACAATATAATTACAGTTTATTAGTGATAATAATTAAAGATCAAATAAAATATAAAAATCAATTAATTTTATAAAATATTTAAATTAATAAATTTTATTTTGATCACTTATATAATATATATTAATAATAAATATGTTATATCTTACTATGAATATATAAGTAAATAAGTAAAATCTTTTGAAGTTTTATTTTTGAACTAATATTAATTTATTGTTTTAATTGTTAAACTAATGGTATTAGTTAGAATTAAACAAATGATATTTACAATTTAAATTTAAAATTAAAATTTTTATATTTTAATTTTTAATATATTTATTATATAATTATGAAGCTTTATTTAAATTAAAATACTAGGCTATATTAATCTTTTTTAATTTAAAGCAATTTCATTGATGATAAAAAGATTCGATTAAACCATTGTACAATGCTTAAGAGAACAATATTGGGCTAATTTTTGACAATTATTTAGTATTTTTTTAGACAAATTTTGTTGTCTTAAATAAATTTCTAAAAATTATACCAATTTTTAGGTTATTTAAGACAATTATTAAATGCATCTAGGCATAAGTGTCCAAAACCTCCTTATTTTGGTGTAGCAACTATAGGCGACATTTTCTCTAATCATCGTTAATAGTTTTTCCCTAGGCTTTACTTTCGTAGTAAAAAATTATTAATAATGTTTTAGGAAATCGTCGCCAATACATTTTGACTATGCCAATGCTATCCCTAGACAGGGGTAGGCAGGGCACCTACCCAGGGCCCATCAATAAAAGAGGCCCTTGTTGGATTGGATTTGCATGACGACCTATGTTGCTTCTCCTCTATTCTTTTCTTGAATAAATCTATTCTTCAGTTAATATTTTACTTCAGTTAATACAAATGGGGCCCCTTTTGGTAGCCATGTTCTCCCTTGCATTATTACAACTCATTTTGAATTGTAATGTTAACTAACTTATAACGTTATTATAGATAGTTATAAAAAGTTTTGAAGAATTTAGGTGTATTTTTACCCTATAAATTTTTTAGTTTCAACAATATATGTGTCTAAGGTACTCTAACTCAAAATTTGGCAGCAAAAAATTTTCGCGATTCTGTCTTCTAAGTTTCGAGTATAATTTAAAGGTAAAGTAAAGTTTCTGATTTTGTAATGTATTTATAACTTGTTAAATATTTGAATACATTATTAGTTTATAATTTGTGATTAACGTGGACATTATATTAGCATTTTAAGTCATAATATTAATATTAAATGATATTGTAATTATTTGTGTTTCTCCTTTATTTTAAGATTGCTTATTATTTATAAAACTAATTTAATATTAATAAATAATTTATTTTTAATTGTAATTTTCATTATATTTTGCCATAAGTAATCTAATAAAAGTTGGATTTGTGTTCTTGTAGAGTTCACATAAGTTTAGTGATAATATGACTGAATCAAATAATTTAAGTTACTCAATTCAAAGACTACATAAATGATTTCCTTTATTATAAAAATCATTTCCATAGCTCATATAATAAGATAATATTTGACTTGGGAAACTTAGAATATTTAATAACTAAGAATATTATTTGCTATATTTTTTCTAAGTACATTAATTTCTTGTATTTTTAGCAATTAGTATTTCTCTATCATTAAAATTTGCTCTTTATTTTTTCATTTTTAATATTTGATATTAAAATTTTCTATTTATTTTTTCCTCTGTCACAGATATAATACCAATGATATAACTTTGTGATAGATTGTGAAGCTATAGGTGTTTGGTTGTATGTGCATACTTCTTCCAGTTCCATATAGGTGCTTTTGTTCTTTTTCTAGTCCAACTATATTATAATTGGTTTATATTATGTTACCTGAAAAGCATTTGTCTGGAAGTGAAAAAAGGAGGAAAAAAACAAGTAGAATAGTTGGTAGAATCCCAAAAAGGAACCATTAATAAATTTATTAAAAGAGTAGGCTCCTCTAGTGAGAGTCCCAAGGAATTAGGTGAAGTTGTTTCCTTTTTTGGAGCTTGTCATGATCTCAATCTTACTCTTTGTGATATGACACATTCTTGTGTTAAAGTTGTTTCATTTTTTGGAGTTGTACAACATATATATGAATTATTTTCAAGTTTTCCTAAAAGGTGGAAGGTTTTGCTTGATAATGTTTTAGGCCTAACTATGAAGTCATTGTCTAACACTCGTTGGGAGAATCAAATAAAAAGTGTTAAATCTATTAGATTTCAAGCTTGTTAAATAAGGTTGGCTTTGATGGAACTATCTAGATCTTGTGATGATGTGAAGTTAAAGAGTAGATCAGAAAGTTTGGTTAGTGTACTTGAGAGTTTTGAGTTTTTACTTGATATCGTTATTTGGTATAATATTTTATTTGTTATTAACATGGTGAGTAAAAAGTTGCAATCTAAATCTATATGCATTAATGCTAGCATAAAACAATTAAAAGGTGTGATGATATTTTTAAAGAAATATAGAGATGAAGGGTTTAGCACTGGTATGAATATTGCCAAAAGTCTTGCACTTGAGATTAATATAGAGCCTACATTTCCAACTAGATGTTGTATTATTAGGAAAAGACAATTTGATGAAATTAACCATAATGGAGAAATACAATTAGCTGAGTATTCTTTCAGAGTTAATTACTTTTTAATCGTTGTGGTTATGACAATTGCTTCATTAAAGAATAGATTTGAACAATTAATAAAATTTGATAACATTTTTGGATTCTAATTTGATTTAAAGAACTTGAGGTCATAGGATGATAATCAATTAAGAGAATGTTGCACTAATTTTACAACAACTTTTTCTCATGATAATGTGTCAGATGTGGACTTATATAATCTTTTTTCTAGATTAAAAGTGTTGCAAATGACTTTCCCAATTACGTTAATGTCATCAATTGAAATTTTAGAATTTGTTAAATTTGTAGATTGTTATCCAAATGTTTTGGTTGCTTATCGAATTTGATGACTATACCTGTGATTGTAGCATCAGCAGAGAGAAGTTTTTCAAAGTTGAAATTATTGAAACCTACTTGAGGTCATCAATGCCACAAGAAAGGCTAAATAGTTTAGCTATGTCATGTATTAAGAAGGATATATTGGATAATATTTGATCTTAATAATATTATTAATGATTTTGAATCTAAAAATGCACAGAGAAATTGTTTTTCATAAATTGAGTTATTTATGTTTCATACAAACATATAAATTTTAAGTTTACATGTTTGTATATTGTCAATTTATTGGGGCTCTTTTCTTTATTTCGCTAGGGCCTATAAAATGATAGGATCACCCCTGGACTACATTTATGTTTCAAGATAAAAATAATTAGCTACATTTTTTAGAACGTAGCCAAAAGTTTTTAGCTACATTTCAAAAATGTAACTAAATATTTTTACTTATGTTTCTAAAAATGTAGCCAAAATTTTTTAGCTACATTTTTGAAAACGTAGTTAAATAATTTTAACTATGCTTCGTAAAATATAGTCAAATTTTTAATGTATGTTTTAACGAAATATTATAACACGTTAATGATAGTTATTTATGGCATTTTAAATTTATATTATTATATATAATATTTAGATTTTTTATTGTTAATTTATCATACAAAAATAATTGATAATTTGAAGCATTGTATATGAAAAGTAAAATACGATTAAAGCATATCAACTAAAAGAATATTCTTCATATACGAGATTTTAATTACAACCTTAACAATTCTATAGAAAAAATAATAAGTACAAAGACTAATTTACATAAGATAATTACTCTTTAGTCTCATGAACCTATCAAGAAATAAGAAATGCTACTCTTTAGATCTTGAATAACACGATCAAAGAATATTGTTCTCCGCTTCTTCAAGAATGGGGGCTTTAGTTGGTTTTCCAAACAGACCAGTGTGGTCATGGAAAGGACACTTTGTGAAGCGTGTTTCCTTTAGAAATCGGGCCAAAAATTCATATGTTTTCATAATACACTCTGAAGTGGCTTGCAACATAAGTTCGATCAGAAAACAAATAGCAGAGAATGACTTATGGTTACGCAAATTCAAAGTCTCAAGATATGATGAAATAAAATCAAAGAATAACCTTTCTTAATTTCGTAAGTCACATTATCAAGATTATACCAAAATACAACCAAAATCAACAACTTAACAGGAAAGCATACTAATCAAATGTGAAACCAGTGCTAATCTGGCTTTCACAATGAACATGTGGTAATATTCTTTTGGCTTACGTAGAGGAAACTTAAAAATGTCAAGGAAGGTAATTTCAGTCGATTTGGACTGACGCATATCACCTAATAAAAATCCATACAAGTATGGATTCATCAACCCTCACCACATTTAATCCACTATATGATTTCAAAGAACTTTATAATTCATGCAATTATTAGACATTTCATCATAGTATCATTCACACTTTAGAGTACTTGATCTAACTGCAAGTGCACCATGAGATAATAATGTCACCATATAATGCATTTGGCTCATAGAACTAAATAACTAATAATAGCTAAATGTTTGAAAAAAAATAGAAGCTAGCAATTCCTTCTCTTTGTTGTTTTAAAATTTTTGCTAGTTTTCAAAAAATAAGAATATCTTTTGTTAAATGAACTAGCAATAACATACCATGTCTATATAAAAGAATTCATCTCAGAAGATAGCCAAGGAACGACAACATGCAACAGACATGTGGATGAAGACATGAATAATTCTTACCCTATAGAGATCAGTAGATCCTAGAACACGAGTGACAAAGGAGCCTTTCATTCCACAATCACCCTATTGATGCAAATTCGTAAAGTACAGATATATGATAAACTAGTATACTGAGACAACCTTCATAAATCTTAAAAGGACTAATATAAAGAGGAATATATGACGAAAAAACCAAGAAGAAAATAAAAGATCAAGTAAACACCAACTCCATGAAGAAAAATGATTACCAATTGGTTTGTTGAGATGGAATATTAAAGAAAGATAATAAAAATAAGTATCTTTAAGAAACAAGATCCAAAAATCTAATTTGTGTTAGTCCTAGAACCTCAATTCTAAACGATTGGTCAAATACTAATTATTGAACTAACATCCATAAATCATGAAAACTGTTACCTGCCTATCTTTAAACTCATTTGAAGATTGAGCGACAAATTTCAGATAAAAGAGATTCCATTAAAAGGCTTCAACCAAAGTTGTGGAGTTCAATAAGTTCCTTGAATTGAACGATTTAGTTGAGTATTGACAAGATTAGAGCTGTCAAACCAAAATGTAAAATTGTCCTCCTGAATAAATCACAAACCTAGATTTGAAATAAATCACTACCCCTAACTTCGGAAATCAATGTCATCAAAACTGTAAAACTCACAATATTTACCAAATCTGTATCCTAGAAACCCAAAAGACAAAATGCTAATTCCATTAAAAAGAACTCAGAATTCATAATTACCCTAGTAAAATGATTGAGAGATAGAGCTTGCAGAATATCATTTGCCAGATACAGAAAAGCAAGCCTGTGCTCATGATAAAATCAAGCTTCAAAATGAACCCACCATAAAAAATCACATAAGCTTGTAGGCGAAAAACAAACAAAGAAACGCTTATTTATACAAAACTTAAGACAACACCTTTAAGACTCTATAGACAACAAAGAGATCTACAAAGAAAACATAGATGCAGTTCATTAACCCAAGTTCAGATGACAAAAAAAGAAACAAAAAAGCAGGTACAACATAAGCTCTCTACATTATGGTTCGAGAGCTACCTTTTGTTTTCGTGGCAGAAGAGGAAAGAAGAAAGTAGAGGATGAGACATGGGTGTTGCGTTTTCATGGAGGAAGAGGAAATAAAGAGTAGATGAGAGATGAGCTTTAGGCTTTTTAGAGCTTTTGATTTTACGAGTCAATCACATTTTCATTCCCTCCATATTTGGCACATTTGGCATTAAAAAAGGCGATATTTTGGGCCATTTAGCGACAAATTTTAAAAATCTTTACTGAAGGATCCACTTTTAATGACAAAAACATCACTAAAGGGTTTAGTTTTATATAAAGATGATTTTAAAATTTGTAGTAAAATATTTTACTTTTAGAGATGATTTCTAAAAATCATCACAAAATGGCCCTCATTTAATGACGATTATTAAAATCGTCTCCAAAGGTTTACTTTTTGTGACGATTTTAAAAAATTAGCCAATTGTCTTCCTTATTGTAGTTTAGCGATGATTTTTAAAATCATAGTCAAAAGATTAACTTTTGGTGACTTAAAATTGCTAAAAGTTGTCCTTTTGGAGTCAATTTTTAAAATCATCACCAAATATGAATCTTTAGCTATGATTTTAAAATCATAGCAAGAAAAAACATAGCTTTTTCCCTACTGTGTTGTAGTGGATTATGGTGAGGAGTTAAGCATATAATAGGTGGATAAATGTTGAACAAAACAGCATCATGAAGGCATTAGCACAAGCTTAAAATGACATACAAGCAGTTGGATATAGCAGCAAAACAACGTTGGAAAGCAGGAGTAGTCTAGCAAAAACGCATCACCAAATGAGAAGCATAAGCAATGACATCTGTCTAAGTAATGTCCAAAACATCAAAGTGTGTGAAGAAAATACATGCAGAAATAAGAGTCTAAACACATCTAACATGAAGTTAAACGTAGATTGTAACGGGCTTGGACTTTCACCAACACTCGTTCGGCACTTGAGTATGCTCTCGTTCCCCAAGTTAGCCTTCTACACAAAACACTTTGCTAAAGAGAAGAAGGAATATGGGAGAATATAAGAACACTTCTATTAAAGAACTCTCAAGAAAGCTACAATGCTTACAATGCACTCTATGATCTTTTATGAACTAAATGAGGCAACTCCCAATGTGTATTTATAATTGTTTCTTCCTAGAATAAATGGCTAAGACCTACTTGATCTAATGGTCCATATTGACCTTCTAGAATTCTCTACACTACTCTACATTTTTCATGTACATTAGGTATATATCTATAACATTATACAAGCTTCTATAAAGTTCCATATTGTTCCACAATGTCCCATAAGCTTCCATAGTCTTCTACCATGTTCTAGAAGCTTCCAGGGCCTTCCATAAGCTTCTATCATACTCTAGAAGCTTCCATAATCTTCCGTAAGATTCCAACATGCTCTAGAAGTCTCTTTTAGGCCTAAAACCTCATTTTGTGGGTTTTAAAACATATAGAACGTGACAAGATGTATGGGATGTGAACAGTCACATAAGACACATCAATTTGTCCCATCAATAGCATAATAGAGTAGCGGCTTAGGAGTGAAGAGCTATGGCTTCGAGGGCTAGCGGCAGATGGGGTGAGTAGTATGAAACAGGGAAGAGAGGAGGTGTGAATAGGAGAGTGGACAAAAAACCACCATCTTTAATTGTCCCGTCAATGAATAGTAGTTAGGAAGAGTTTGTGTGAGTGAAGACAACCCAAAGGGGTTTTGGTTGGGGATTACTTTTGTGGGGGCCTAAGTTTTTTATTGGGCGACCTATGGAAGGCTAAGATCTCAACGTCAATTCAGAGGCGACATTGTTGCCAACGACTTAAGTTAAAAAATTTTAAAATTTTTTTTGTTTCTTTCTCTAATTAGATATTGATTATGTTATCTTATGTGAATTGATTCGGTATTTGAATGATGATGATTTTAATGCTCTATTGAATTGCTTTTCATGAAAACCCATTGTTATAATCGAATGCAATATATAATCATTGTGTTCCTTCATGTGTAACAACTAATGGTTCTGAATCATTAGAGATAATATAACATAGGTTAAATAATATGAACTTGTGTGAATATTGCCTAGATTGGTCTATTTTTTTGATTCATAATGCGATTGTCCGGATAAACTTAGAGAGCTTATTCTAGGTTTCTTGATAGCTAGGGTTAATTAACAAGTGCTTTGTGATTAACTAGGATTTAAGGAAAAACTGAGATTCATAGAGTTTGTTGTTAATCTATAACCAATAATTGCTAAGAGAGATGAAATAACAACAAATTAATGAATTATGCTTAATTAGAGTGTAGGCCGCTATTAATCTAAAGAATCAGATCCCACCGAATTCTCCAATTTTATAATTTTTTGCAAGTTTTCTTTAATTTGTTTACTTTGAAGATAGTAACAGGAGAATTGTCATAAAAGGAACTAGTATGATATATGGATATGCCATTACCATTGTTGTTTATAACATCCTTATTACCAAAAAAAATCATGAGCGTAGTGAAAATTTTAGAGATCAGAAGTGATGTAGTATATGACACCAGAGTAAAGCACCTAATTACTATTATAATGACTTAACTTGTCTTTTTAGTACTTGTTTGAGGTTGTGAAGGGCAAAAATAAGATTTTCCATGACATCAATAAGTTTTTGTACTATGATTTGGCAAATAATACCAAATCGATTTTGATTTATTTGATAATAACATTGATTCCATTGTCTACAGACTAAAGATGATATAGTTCGTAAATGTTGAAAGGTTTTAGAGCAATTGATATTAGCTAACACAACAGACACCAAGGTGAGCTTAAAGGCCTAGGTAAGTCAAATGTATTGTTAACGATGGTTTTAGTGTAGTAGTAAGTTGTAAGTAATCTTCTCGTCAACAATGGTAGTTTGGGTGGAGACAAGACCTAAAGACTTACTAGTAAGATAATTCCCAATGAAGTATTGATGTCACACTTGATGAATAGGATAGGGATTTGTGAACAAGAATAAGAATGAGAAACTAAAAATTGAACAAGTGAAGAATAAGATTAAAAACTCTAATTTGAAAGTGAGTCTAATTTTTACTTGTCAATGGGTTACTGTTATATATTTTAGATTGTGTGTCCAACTGTAAATGGGACTCACTATTATGCATTTCAAATAGTGGGTCATAATTGTCGTATAACAATGGGGCCACTTTTATTTAAAATAAAAAATAGTGTCCTGTCAATATGTGACATTTAGCTTATAGGGTTAAATTTTCTATCATTTAATGCCTATTTTGAATGTTTTAAAAATGTTGAAGGTTAGTTTGAATACTTTGAAACGTTAGGATCTATTCTACATTCCGTTGTAAATGTTGATGTCTAAAATGCACTTTTAGCTAAGAAATATGTACCGACAAGGAATTAGCTTTGATCATAATTAATTTCCATCAATTACTGGTTGTAACTCATATTCTTTTGAGCTTTAAAGATGAAACATAGTTAAGATGTTGTGTAAGTGTCTCCCAATCTTATTTTCCAACAATGAATTATTTCATATTTCCATAAATTAGTGAGATAGTTTAATGAAATGGTTAAAAAGGACATTTCATGTATAATTTGTTTAGTTATTTTAGATTTTGGGATTCAATTGTTTATCTATATTTTTGCCTTTGTTTTAATTGATTGGGGAGGTTTTTAAGTAGAATGGCAGTACCACATTGATAAAAATTCTAAAAAACTATTAAATATTGAAATATATGGTCAAATACCTTAAACTTATTTTATATAATTGGTATATTCTTCTGATAAATTTTAAAATTGATGATATAATTAATAAAACATATATTTTATAAATGTTTAACAATTATTTCATTTTGTCTTTATATTTCCGTTCTGTACCTATTACATGTGTAACAAATTAATTTGACATTTTCAGTTTATAATCTGTCGTATATTATTATTTTTAAAATTTATCATTTTCTAATAAAAACTTCAAGTAGAATGAACTGTGAGTAAGACTAATGTCAAAAGTTGGATTTACTTTTTAATATTATGACTAAAATTCTAACTATATGTGACTAACGCATTTATAAATATGCAAAAGTTAAATTAACCCGAATGCGGTGAAAAAGAAAAGCTCTCCTTTATTTTACTAAGATCTCACCACTGGGCTTAGCAAATCCTCTAGATGTTCTAGTTGACGTTCCTTATAGTGTTATGATCATCGAACTCTCGAAATGATTGTAAGCAAGTTAAAATTGATATGCATAGTTACGTTCTTACCAAAGGAAACTTGAATAGAAAATCTAGAAGACAACCTTTGTTATATGTGCACCATTCAAATTCAAGACGAAAAAACAAGCCAGTGCATGATCTTCCTGACAATCAATAGGTCATGACTGATATTTCACCAATAGTGACCCTTTTAATTAATGAAATATTCACCCAGGTATAGGAGCTCTTGAAGGTGGGAGACCATGCATTTGCTATTGGTACTAGAAAATGGAAACTCAATCTCCCAATCAGCACAACTTATGCATAAAAGAAAGAAGGGTAAGGCATGAGAATAGATCCACACCATCTTTGACATTTACCAACCACTTTCAACAGCATTAAAATAAGCATCTTCAGCAATATGCTAGTTTATCATGAATTGAGTAAATAAGAGATCCCAAAAATGTGCTAACCAAAAGAGTCTCTACCATGTAAATGCTAGTAACACACATGCTGGAATTGCATCATACTTTGATGCAAGGGATTTTACAGCCTATAAGTCTGCCCTGCCAACGACACCACCAACTCCAAGCTCTGATGTCTTTATCCCACCAGTTATAATTGTTGACTGGATTCCGGAAGCATTTGCACCTTTGACCATCCCAACAGCTCCAAGCTCTATTGCGTGTATTGTTAGTTTATGCCCTTGTAGCCAATTTATTTTGTTTGTAAATTTATTTTTATGACATTATTATTATTCAATAAAAGGCATTATTTATCTTTGTGCATTAATTAATTATTTAATTATTAATCATAAAGATAAAATCCATGGAATAATTATTATGCAATTAGAAATTATAATGTGATTATAATTATGAGATTCGAATTGTAATTTTTTATAAATTATTCCTAAATGTTCCTAGTCGTAGTTTCATCAAGATGGGATATTGATGAAATGGTTAGACTAGCACATATTTGTTTTTTTCTTATGAAGAAAGTAATTGATCTCATAGATTAAAGTGTGGAGACGCTTAAACAAATATGTGGGTGCGTATTACAGAATAAGTTCATTAAACTGACCCGATTATGAGAATCCTGAATGGAACATTACTTTTGTGTTTGTGGATTATCTCATAATGATGGTTGTATAATTGATCCTTAGACTTAAGATTACCAAGGTATCTAGTGTGGGAATTACTGTGTTTTGATGCTACTTATGAATCGTCCTAAGATAATTCAATCGGTAGTAATTGGATACAGTATGAACCATATGTAGATAGTTGAGTAAGTCAATATAGGATTTGTCACTCTAAAGTAATTAGAGAGAATATTCTATTGTTCTTGATTAGTAATGATTTATGAAATTCTCTGGCCTGAGTGAATTGACATTTGAAAAGGTGTTTTCAAATTTCAATTATAAATCAATTACTAATTAGCAAGAACGAACATAATTGGATGATAAGAGTAGACACAATATCCATACTCTGTCCAATTAGAATATTGAATGACGAAAGGATTAAATTATACATTATAGCCAGGCATGGACAGGTTAAGTCAATCACTAATGATGACATGTTGCTAGACGTCAATCATGATTTATGATTATGAATTGTTTAATTGGAGAGTTAAAGATAAATTAAAAAGAAGTTTTAATTTATCTAATTCTAATTGTGAATTAGAATTATAATTTATAGTCATTGCCAATTTATTAGGAACCTAATAGGTCACACATCAAAGAGCAATTTGTGAAAGAAAAATCAATTTAATTAACTTGGACTTAATTATAAAGTTAAACTTTGGGAATCAAATATGATATATTTGATTTTATTAAGATTAAATTAATTAGAATTAGAATTTGATTTTAATTATAGTTAAATAGATTTAATTTTAATAAATGACATGATTTTTCTATAAAACCGGAAAAAGCTTATAGAAGCTAGCACTTCTATCTTTTTCCTCCCAAAAGCTGTTTGGGAATTGCTCCGTGGATACCATTAGAGGCTGGACGCTTGGACAGCTCGTGATTGATCGATTTGAAAAGTTTTTCAAAGATTATCAACAGGAAAGCGAACAAGGTACAGTTTCTAAATTGTTTTTGTTATTATTCAAGTTTTACAATTATAGGGATCCGTTCAAAATCTGTAAAAGAATTTTTATTTTTTTGCTACGTCCGTGATTTGATCACGGTTGGATTTCAATAGTGGTATCAGAACCACCTTTAATTGTTTTACTTGGATTTGATTCTTGATTGTTGTTGATTTTGATACAAAATTATTTTGTTAGGCTTCGGTTTTTGTTTTACCCGAAGTTATTTCATGAACTGTTATGGAAATTGTTCCTGTTTGTGTGTTAAATATGAAAGTGTTTCTAGGTTTAACAATTGATTCTATGCCTTTGTTAATTTTGAGAAATTGTTTCCTTAATCCTGCGGTTGTAGTTCTGAAGAAATAGTTCCTGTGTTTTATGTTCTGCTCATTTTTGAGTGTTTAGGGTTTTTAAAATCCTTTGCGTTTTGTTTGAATCCCTAAATGACTGCCGCTCCTATTCTTTGTTTTCTAGAACCTTAAAAATTCAGAATGTGCGATTTTATACATTGCAATTTTATACCTATTCTCTGCTTTCTGAAACCTAATATTTGCGATTGTTTATGTATATGCATCTGCTTCTATTGGATCTTTCACAAAATCTACTACCTGCGTTCATAATGGATTGTGAATCTGGTTTTTGATTGTGTTGTTCTCTTCAGGATTGCGAGCCGCCAGTAGCGTGGGAGAATGCCCATGGACTCCCGACAGCTCTCATCAAAGGCGATGCTATGGATGGTGTTGCCAATGACGAAATCGATGGGCGATAGTTGCCCATCATAGGTCACCCAGCCCAAGAGAAACCACCAGGCGGCGGCGACGGTAAGGGGCGGTTGAGTCAAGGTGCAACACTACCCAACGGTTAGGTAAATGTGGGAACACCTTACAGGATTTGTTTGTGGGTTGGGTAGAAGTTATAAGAAAGTGGGTGAGAAGAGCCGAAGGTTGATTGCGAGAAGAAGAAGATGATGGGCACATAAGATTCATCCGCCCATCAGCTGCGTCCAGACTACAAACGCCAGTCAACGCATTCTTAGACAATTTTTTTATTTTATTTATTTTTATTTAAAATTTTTTTATTAAAAAATGTTTTATTATTTTTAATAGAGATTATATTAGACTCCTAATAAAATTATAAAGTGTTTTACTAAGTTTTGAACATTGTTTTCAAAAGGGAATTTTATTAGGAAAAGGTTTTGGGATTTAATTTAATCTTTCAAGAGTTGAATTATTAAATTAAATTTTGTTATCAAATCAATAATTTGAATCAAGAAAAAGTTTTAAATAATTTCTTTCATAATTAGATTACGTTTGAAATTTTAAATATAATGAGATTATATTATTTTTATGAGACCAGATATTTTGAAAAAATTTAAATCCCTCAATAAATTATTAAGTACACATTAGGAACATGATAGTTGCCTTCCATTATTTGAGAATAAAACCAGAATTTTGTTTATAGTCTGGCTTGTTGAATAAACTCAAGGTCACTATAACCCGAATATGTTTTATCTTAAATTAATGGGTCCTACTTAACTAAAATTATATGATTTGGATGAGTAAACTCATGATCATGTAAATTTAGAGGCAAGATTAGGAATAATATATATGATATATTGTGGCAAAAGTTGTTACCTAACGGTACCAGGAGTCACATGGGATGTGATTAAAAAGGTTGTTTTCTACCTAATTTAATTTTAATTAGTTTGTTGAGCAAACTCAAGAATAGTTAATTTTAAATAGGATCCTAGCCCACTAGAAAATTATCTGATAATTTTTCGATATAATAGTGAGGGCTATTATTTTAAATAAAATAGTGGAAGTAATCAAATGAATTTTAAAGTCCTTATTTTATTTGATTTTTGGGATATAAACTAATATATGTTCCTTTTATGTTTTTCGGTTATTGAATTTGAAGATGACTACCAACCTGACATTGAGGAGCATCATGGATGCCAACAAGCTGACTGGACCTAACTTTTCGGACTGGCTACGAAACTTAAGAATAGTTCTTAGGCAAGAGAAGAAGTTGTACGTTCTTGATACTCCTGCTCCATCAAAACATTGTTCAGATGCGACCGATGAAGATTGGGAGAAATATCAACGTTATATTGATGACGTTGAACAAGCTACATGTGTGATATTAGCTTGCATGTCTCCTGAACTTCAGAGGTAGCATGAGAACATAGATGTACCTACTATGATACTACACCTTAAGGAGTTATTTGGTGCACAAAGTAAGGAAGAGAGATATCAAATCCCTAAGGCACTGTTTCAATGTAAGATGAAAAAAGGATCTTCAGTCAACGCACATGTCCTGAAGATGATTGGGTATATTAAAAAATTGGCCCAATTAGGCTTTATCATGCACCACGAGTTAAGTGTTGATCTGGTGCTGCAGTCTCTGAGTTCAAGCTTTTCACAGTTTGTCATGAACTTCAACATGAATCAGAAGGACATGACATTGCCTGAACTGTTGAACATGCTCAAGACTGTGGAAGGGTGCTTTAAGAAGGACCCCAGTTCTGTACTTGTTGTCAGTTCTTCTAAAAGCAAGAAAAAGGGCTTTAAGAAGAATAATAACAAGAAACAGAAGGCTTCTACTAATGTAGTAAAAGCCAAAGGAGGTGTCAAGAAGAAGAGCAATGATAAGGGCACATGTTTTCATTGCGGAGTCAATGGACATTGTAAGAGGAACTACCCATCTTATCTTGGTAGCCTGAAAGATAAGAAGCTTAAAGAAGCTGTCTCTTCAGGTATGTTTATGATTGAGATCAATCTTTCTACTTTTGTTCCACATTCTTGGGTATGAGATACTGGTTGTGGTTCTCATTTATATAATAAGATGCAGATGTTAACAAGGAGTAGATCATTGAGGAAAGGCAAAGTGGACCTGCGAGTTGGCAATGGAGCAAGAGTTACTACATTAGCTGTAGGAACTTATAGTTTAACGTTGCCTTCTGGCCTAGTACTAGAACTTGATAATTGTTATTATGTTCCTGTTATTACAAGAAACATCATTTATATTTCTCATTTGGATTTGAATGGATTTGTCTTTATAATTAAGGATAATAGTTGTTCTTTTTAAAAAGATGATGTTTATTATGGGCTGGATTGCTTACAAATGGTTTGCATGAGTTAGATCTTGAAAGGCCAATTCTTAACATAAATAGTAAGAAAAGAAAATTAAATAACCAAAATCCGTCTTATTTATGGCATTGTAGGTTAGGTCATATCAATGAAACTAGAATCACAAAATTACATAAAGAAGGATATTTGGATCCTTTTGATTATGAATCATATGAAACTTGTGAATCTTGTTTATTGGAAAAAATGACCAAACTACCCTTTAAGGGAAAGGGACAATGTTCTAGTGAGTTACTAGAATTAATACATTCATATGTATGTGGGCCTATGTCCACAGATGCTAGAGGTGGATTCTCGTATTTCATTACATTCACAAATGACCATTCTAGATATGGTTATGTGTACTTGATGAAACAAAAGTCTAAATCATTTGAAAAGTTTAAAGAATTTAAACTAGAGGTAGAGAAACAAACTGGAAAAAGTATTAAGATGCTTAGTACTTAGACCATGAGTTTCTTGGTTACTTAAAAGAGAATGTGATTCTCTCATAATGGACTCCTCTTACAACTCCACAACATAATGGAGTTTCTGAGAGGAGAAATCGTACATTATTAGATATGGTACGTTCCATGATGAGTCATGTAGTCCTTCCTATATCCTTTTGGGGATATGCAATTGAAACCACTATATATCTTCTAAATAGAGTTCCATCTAAATCGGTTGATAAGACACCATATGAGATATGGACTTATAGAAGACTTGGAATATCACACTTAAAGATTTGGGGATGTGAAGCTTATATGAAGTGTGCTATATCTGATAAGCTTCAAGCTAAATCAGATAAATGCAAATTTGTGGGATATCTGAAAGAGAGCTTCGGTTATCAATTCTATCATCCTATTGAGCAAAAGGTGTTTGTCTCAAGACATGCTACATTTTTAGAAAGAGAATTTATTCTCAAAGAAAGTAGTGGGAGTGATTTTGAACTTAGAGAAGTTTAAGAGTCATAAATTCACATTAAAATGGAACAAGAACCTCAAGTTGATCCATATGATGTACAACCGAGAGTTCAAGAAACACATAGTCCGCGATGAACTAGTAGGATACTCATCCTCCCATTAGATTAGTTCTACATATTGAGCAAGGAAAGGATAACATACCACTCATACATGATGAGCCAACTACTTTTAAAGAAGCAATATCTGATATTGATTCTTTAAAATGGCAAGAAGCTATGAGATCTGAAATGGAATCCATGTACACTAACCAAGTATGGACTTTGGTTGATGCACCTACTAATGCAAATGGGTTTTTAGGAGAAAAACTAACATGGATGGTAATGTACACACGTATAAAGAAAGGTTAGTGGCTAAAGGTTACAAACAAAAACAAGGAGTTGATTTTGATGAAACGTTTTCGCCAGTAGCTATGCTAAAATCCACCAGGGTGTTGTTAGCTATAGCAGCATATCATGACTATGAAATCTGTCAAATGGATGTCAAAATTGCATTTCTCAATGGGAATTTGTAGGAGGATGTATATATGATACAACCTGAAGGTTTTGAATCCAAGAGATTTCCTAATCAAGTATGCAAGTTGCAAAGGTCCATTTATGGACTTAAGCAAGCGTCACAGAGTTGGAACATCCGTTTTGATGAGACAATCAAAGAGTTTGATTTTATAAAAAATGTGGATGAACCATGTGTCTATAAGAAGGTTAGTAGGAGTGCAGTCATTTTATTGGTACTATATATGGATGACATATTGTTAATTGGAAGCGACATACCTATGCTACAGTCTGTAAAGATCTGGTTATCCAAGAACTTCTCTATGAAGGATAATGGGAGAAGCTGCCTATATTCTGGGAATAAAGATCTATAGAGATAGATCAAAAAGGTTGCATGGATTGTCCCAATCCACGTACATAGATAAAATGCTAAATAGGTTTAGCATGGAGAATTCCAAGAGGGGATTCTTACCCATATCGCATGGGATTTCTCTCTCACAGAGTATATGTCCAAAGACACAAGAGGAGAGAGATAAAATGGATTGTATTCCATATGCTTCAGCAATTGGACCAATCATGTATGCGATGTTATGTACTAGACCAGATGTTTCTTATGCTTTGAGCATAATGAGCAGGTTTCAGTCCAATCCTGGTGAGGGTCACTGGACGGCTGTAAAAAACATCTTAAAGTACTTGAGAAGAACTAAGGATGTTTTCTTGGTCTATGGAGGAGATGAACTGAGAGTTCAAAGATATTTAGATGCTAGTTTTCAGTCAAATCATGATGATAGTAGATCACAATCAGGGTACATCTTCATTTTAAATGGTGATGCATTTAGTTGGAAGAGTTCTAAACAACCATCAATTGCAGATTTGACAACCAAAGCAGAGTACATTTCAGTGTTAGAGTCGACAAAGGAAGCAGTTTGGATCAAGAAGTTCATCACTGAACTTGGAGTGGTTCCTATCATTGTTGAGCCTTTAGTATTGTATTGTGACAATAATGGTGCTATTGCATAAGCAAAGGAACCCAGGTCTAATCAATGGTCCAACCATGTACTCAGGAAGTTTCACTTGATCACGGAGATAGTGGAGCGTATAGACATACCATTAGAGTGAGTTCCCACTGAAGAGAATCTAGCAGATCCTCTTACCAAGCCATTGTCTCAAAAGAGACATGATAGACATATGGATGGCTATGGTATTTGATACATTGGTGATTGGCTTTAATAAAAGTAGGAGATTGTTAGTTTATGCCCTTGCAGCCAATTTATTTTGGTTGTAAATTTATTTGTATGACATTATTATTATTCAATAAAAGGCATTCATTATCTTTATGTATTAATTAATTATTTAATTATTAATTATAAAGATAAAATCCATGGAATAATTATTATGCAATTAGAAATTATAGTGTGATTATAATTATAAGATTCGAATTGCAATTTTTTATATATTATTCATAAATGTTCCTAGTCGTAGTTTCATTAAGACAAGATATTGATAAAACAGTTAGACTAGCACATGTTTGTTTCTTTCTTATGAAGAAAGTAATTGATCTCATAGATTAAAGTGTGCAGACACTTAAACAAACATGTGGGTGCTTATTAGAGAATAAGTTCACTGAACTGACCCGATTATGAGAATCCCAAATGGAACGTTACTTGTGTGTCTGTGGATTATCTCATAATGATGGTTGTATAATTGATCATCAGATTTGAGATTACCAAGGTATCTAGTGTGGGAATTACTGTGTTTTGATGGTACTTATGAATCGTCCTAGGATAATTCAATAAGTAGTAATTGGATACATAAACCATATGTAGATAGTTGAGTAAGTCAATATAGGATTTGCCACTCTAAAGTAATTAGAGAGAATATTCTACTGTTCTTGATTAGTAATGATTTATGAAATTCTATGGCCAGAGTGTATTGACATTTGAAAAGGTGTTTTCAATTTTCAATTATAAATCAATTACTAATTAGCAAGAATGAACATAATTGGATGATAAGAGTGGACACAATATCCATACTCTGTCCAATTAGAATATTGAATGACGAAAGGATTAAATTATACATTATAGCCATGCAAGGACAGGTTAAGTCAATCACTATGACATTCCTAATATTTGGGTAATCACGACATGTTGCTAGACGTCAATCATGATTTATGATTATGAATTGTTTAATTGGAGAATTAAAGATAAATTAAAAAGAAGTTTTAATTTATCTAATTCTAATTGTGAATTAGAATTATAATTTATAATCATTGCCAATTTATTAGGAACCTAATGGGTCACACATCAAAGAGCAATTTGCGAAAGAAAAATCAATTTAATTAGGTTGGACTTAATTATAAAGTTTGAGAAACTTTGGGAATCAAATATGAGATATTTGATTTTATTACGATTAAATTAATTATAATTAAAATTTGATTTTAATTATAATTGAACAGATTTAATTTTAATAAATGACATGATTTTTCTATAAAAACAGAAAAAGCTTATAGAAGCTAGCACTTCTGTCTTTTTCCTCTCAAAAGTTGTTTGGGAATTGCTCTGTGGATACCATCAGAGGCTGGACGCTTGGACAGCTCGTGATTGATCGATTTGAGTGTTTTTCAAAGATTATCAATAGGAAATGAAACAAGGTACGATTTCTAAATCGTTTTTTTTATTATTCAAGTTTTACAATTATTGGGATCCGCTCAGAATCTATAAAAGAATTTTTGTTTTTCCGCTGTGTTCGTGATTCAATCGCGGTTGGATTCCAACATGAATCCCACCTGTTATAATCCCACAGTAAGAGTGTCAAAGGCATCAATACCAGTCATAGCAATGGCTGATTTGTAAATCATCTGTAAGGTAACAGAGCATGTACTTAAGAAAATAATAAAGAACACTTACATATCTAGTGCACTAATCTTAAAAAGATACAAATCTGCCATATATAAACTGTTGGGTTCAAATACGCTTGTGGATGATCGTTATGTATCTATAAGGCCATGTAAAATGTCAAATGAGAAATCTCACTAGGCTTCCCCACCTGTTTCGCTTCACCGTAACGTTTCTCGTGCTTGGTAGCCAATATACCTGGCACTATAGATGAAACTTAAATCAAACCCATAGTAGCAGAGGAAAAAGCATAAACTATTAGAAAGTAATGCTCGAGGAAAAGCAATGAGAAATTGATCAAGGCTAAAGAGTTAACATGCTATAGCTTGATTAGTAGTAACAATATCCCAATCAAAGTACATGTAGCTTGATTAGCAAGAACAATATCCCAATCAAAGTACAGCCAACTTCAATGATTTGATTCTCCCAAAATTTTTGTTCTATTTTCATCTTCAATTACCAAATAAAGCATGCATATGTAGGCTTGTTAAAAGCTATTTCATAAACAATGGCCAAATAAAATAGAATAATAAGCATTGCGTAGGATAATATGGCAAAAATCATTTGCCAGGCATGACCTACAATGGTAATACAGGGGTATAAACGACCC
Organism: Erythroxylum suave; assembly: GCA_027563595.1. NCBI lineage: Eukaryota > Viridiplantae > Streptophyta > Magnoliopsida > Malpighiales > Erythroxylaceae > Erythroxylum > Erythroxylum suave. Next base: position 5,853,790 of record JAOSBN010000009.1, read on the forward strand.
CTATTTTACGAAATACTGAGGTATTAACGACAAATCATGTGAGCAAATTTGAAAAGTAAGAAGCTTTTATAAACAAAGCAATGGTAATATTGGATTCGACTTATTGTATGTAAGAATCCCCAACACTATTCCTAGGATATTGGATTCGACTGATTGTATGTAAGAATTTGGAGGAATGAACTCCAATATAAAAAACTCCACTTTTCTCATTCTAACATTGTCTCCCACCCCCAACACTATTCCTTGAATATTGGATTCGACTGATTGTATGCAAGAATTTGGAGGAACGGAAAGGAACGGTGACATGCGATGGCTCTAAATCAATGTAAATGGCTCTATAGATAACACTAGGAATAGTTGTGGGTATTGTTCTTGACATAAGGAACAGAAAAACGTACTGGGTGTGTATCATTTCTCTTCTTGACCACTCAAGAGAGGATAGGTTGGTTCAAATCTTACAACTTCAAAAAAGAAACAGAATCATCTCTTATCAGTTTGAGTACATATGAATCTTTCAACTCCTTTAATACGGTTATTAGAACAAAAAGATCATTAAAACCCAGTTAGTATGAATCTTAAACTCTTTTCGAGTATAGGCCTTGATTCATTTAGCAACCCCTTTAGATGTTACACCAGAGTTTGATTTCGTACAGAATCTTTACAACTTTGGATGTATCAAGAAACAGTTTCAACCTAATATGTTAGTGAATAAATTTGCCTGAAGTTAATATAAAGTAATCACATTCAAAGAGGTTAGATATAGGTAAATTAGGTGTATGGTATTGTTAATGTCATATATCCATCAGCCATGTGTTGTAGTTGATTTGTACTCATTGAAACGGAAAGAGTGGAAAATCTTGAGACTCACTTGTTGCCCACGTTAGGGATTACACCATATTAACTAGTTTTATTTTGTTAAAAGAAAAAAGATTGATTTCCTATTTTTTACAAGGATAATGTATACCCTAATGAATAAATAGGGTTAATTAGATTGATTTTTTGTTATTTTAATTTTTAAAATTAAAATTAAAAAAGAACAATTTACTTCCTTTCTAATTCCCCCCCCCCCCCCCCACCGCTCCCTTTTATCTTAATACTTCAAAAATCATATAGAAAGCTTTCTAAGCCACACACTCATTTCACTTTTTCAGGTTAGTACCAAAAATAGGCTAATTATATGTTATTCTTCACTTGTTTTTGTGAGTGGTTTACTTTCATATTCTCTTTGTCATTTATATTTTCAGGACGTTAGGGAGAAAAAGGTTATATGGCTACAAATCTTTCAAGAAAATCATCCTTGGTACTAGGACGTAATGAAAAGCTAAATATCTTTTGTATGTTTGGAAGCTAGGTTTTTTTTAATGGACTACATAACTCTTATTCCTTATTTCAATGAACATTTATAACATGTAGTATTGCTATGAGGACTGATGGAACACAAGTCCTATTAACAAGAATTCAGCTGAACAAGCAGAATAGAACTTTAGACTAGCTTGGAAGTTGAAAATCAGAGGGAAAAAAAGAGAGAACAAGGGACAATAATTGAGTGAAGTACTCCAATATCTGTTAATCAATAAGCAAGAATGGGTTTTACAAATAGTTATTAAATTATAAATAAATTCGTACAATAGTTATGATCCTAAGTAGAAAAGAAACAAAATATGAATCTCAACTAAAAAGAAATTTAACATGTGACTGAAATGAGTTTACTATTATATTCCATGTAAATAACTAAAACTTATACTTTTGCTCCTAACATAGGTTTTCCCAAATTAATTATCATCGTTGGTCTTGCATCATCTAGTTAGGACCTGGTAGAAATGTTACTCTTTTGACACATAATTGTTTGTATGTGGGTAACCAACGAAATTTGTCCTTTTCTGTGTTTTCTAGAGGAAAGTCATGAATGCTATAAAATAACTTTTTCATCTAGCATATGATAGTTAAATTAGTAGCTTTAAAAGAGAATATGAAAGGAATGAAGATTGTTATTAAGACTAACCAAATTTGGATTTTTATTTCAATTTTTCTTCCTAAAAAATAAAATAGAGTTTCCAATATTGATCTTTTTGTAGACTTTCTTGCTTTGAACTTTTAGAACAAAAACTGGTGGATTAATTTAGAATAAACATAAAAATAAAGGGAGCTCTGATCTACCTAGGATTTAGGATTTAGGATTTAGGATATAGGAAAGAGGATTCATTAAATAAAAAGTCAGGCAACCTTATCTAAAGACATTTAAAAGTTATTTAATCAACAAGGCATTTTATTTATTCCTTTAAAGGCTTGATTATGGTTAAATTATAAGGTTTATTCATAGGATCTACTCATATGCACTTCTCTATAAATATCAATCTTCCCCCTTATGTTGAATCAATGCATAAAGCCTTGATGTCATGAGCAACTTCCTTAATGTTTCCCATTCTTTCCATTGTAATTATACTACTCACAATCACATGATTCCTATACATTTCTTCTTTTTTCTTCCCAAATAAGCCAAGCATAATTGATGCTTCAAACAAAAGCTTTCCTAGTGCCTATTCCACATAACGAGGTAACTTCATTGTCTTAATTTATTCTTGTGAATTTAAGCAACAAGTGCATTAGGTGCTTACTACTCTTAAAAATACTAGGTCTCAGAAATATAAAGCTCTTGTAAGATATCAGAGAGCCCACACTAAGATTAGTAGCTATGAATCCATATCTGAAAAATGTAGGTATTTGCATTTTCATTGACTATTTATCAGTTTCAAAATATTATTTCTTAGAAAAGATCCATTATTTTATTTTTGATGAGAACTGGTTTGAACCATATAATTTGTTAAACGGTAACTAATGTGTCATGAGCAGGAATTCAAAGATTACACTTCCATTAAAGAGGCATGACTCTACGTATATCACTTTGAATATTTTTAATACACTTGTTGTATATGCTATTGATGTTTCTTCATTCATATCCTCATGAAGGAAGTCATTACCTATTTTAAAAAGGATGAAATGGGCAAATACGACGAATGCAAAGGGTATGATCTTGTTTGAACAAATGAAAAAATATTATATTAAACTTTCATAACATAAGCCAATTATTTTTAGAAGTTTCTAAAATTTATTCTTAATTAACTTCAACGTGAATGTAGGAAAACAATGAAAGTTCGGAATATTCTAAGAGAATCAACGGTTTCCCTGGTAAGATGTAATGATCTCAACCTCTATAGTGCCTATTTTGCTAGTTTAGATACATTAACAAACATTTTTATGAGTGCTTCAAATGATTTGGATACTTAAACTTTCTTTGTGAATTCAGTTAAGGTTAAAGTGAATAGTAAAGTTGTTCATTAAGTGAGTATTGGTAGGGGATGGAGAACTAGAGTAAGTGATATTTTTGTAATAATGTAAGTAATGAAATTTGCAACTTTTAAATATGATTGCTTATCTTATAGATGCTACTACTTTGTATTAGTTGTATTTTTACTATATAATGAGTAACTTTATAGTTTATCATTATGTCAAGCATTGGAAGTTTTCTTGGTTTTATAAGAGTTATTGGTTGTACTTAGCTGATAGTGTTACTTTATGTTTTGTAGATAGGGCTACTAACATTAAACTACTATTGGTGTATGTGTATCATCTGGAAAACATATAAGGGTGAGTTATATTGCTTTTGTGTTTTTATTACTTTTTATCTAATGCTATAAAGTTTTATTTCTTCTATATTTCCTGTCAACTTCAAACAATAATTTTGTGGCTCAACACGTAATTTAGTACTCGAAATCGTGGGTAGAAGTTAATGGACGTTGTTTCGTTATCCTGGATCAGTTTACTAGGAATATAATCATATTTTTTGCAGATACAATTTGTTATGTGTGAAAAGTTTTTTGTTCATAAACTGCAAGTACATGATTGTCGAAGTGAGTAATAAATCAGTCAGAACTGAGTCGTGTCCACAGGGATTATGGGAAAATTTAAATCTAAGCTAGTTAACGACGTTTAGAATCGAGTTGGGTGAAATTTTTGAAGTTGAAACAATGTAATGAATTATTAAAAACTCAATAAAATTCTAAGCAATTACACAATTTAATGAAAACAAAATAACTATGATTAGGAAAAATCTATGCAATAACTAATTAAGAAAAGAGTGCAACAACTGACTAATAAAAATTATTCACGTCAATAGGGAATGACTTTCTCTTAGGGAATGATATTTTTGTCAACCTTAATATTGAATTAGCTATCCTCCACGAATGAAATATCCTAGCCTAGTAGGTGAATTTTAAGAGAAATTAATCCCCTTTTCCCAAAAATGAATTAATCTATCCACTTTATACATCACTTAGTAATCCTTTACTTAAGTTCTTCCCAAAGTTTCTTAAGTCCCAAACCTTCAATTTTCACCTCCTAAGTTTCTTGAGTCTCCCAACTCACAAGAAAATCCTAGTCAAAATTTCCTTCAATCTTCTAGCAAAAACTCCCCTTTTCCAAAGGAGAATTTATACCAAGGCAATTTTCAATAATCCAAAGGAAGAACAAATAAACTCAAGGAAAAATCAACAAGTATATGAATATTCAGTCATAGATTCTAGCAAACTTTAATATTAAAGCATCATCAAAATATCAAATCCCTAAGAGAAATTAAGATTCTATCCACAAATCATCATGTGAAGCAATCCAATAGTAAAAAATCTAGACAAACTCATGGAATAAAAATGACAAAAGAAAAAATGTTGAATGGAATGGAGCAGCTGTGTTGTTCTTTTATTGGTGGACCTTGTGCGGGTTGCTTGAAAGGAGGCTGGCCTTGGTGAGTAGACTAGAAGTAGCGTTTGCATCAATGTGGAGGGGCTCTGTTGTGAAGATGAAGATTGCGTGAGTGGAGGGAGTTGCATTTTTTTTATTTTGTGAAGCTTGCATGGGTGGTTTGGAGCTAGTGAGTTGTCTGCTTGAATGGGGTGGCAGGCTGTTTCGGTGGAGGTGTAGAGAATTGAGAAATGAGTCAAAATATGAAGGAAGCTATGGTGTTTTTGTGTTGGGCATGAAGTGTGGTGGATGGATTCTCTATTGCTTGTAAAGGCTAGTTGTTTTGTGCGTGAAATGAGTGGCGGCAGGGTTGATTTTTGCTGGTGGCTAGCATGATTTTTTGAGTGGAAGCTAGCTTGATTTTGCTTTAGTCAAATGAAGGCTTTTTTGTTGTGTTGTGCATGAGTGGTGGAAGTATGGAGGCTTCTTTGGCTATGAGTGGCGTGAATAGATGGAGAGTAAGGCTGCTGGTAAATAAAGGCTGCTGCATGTGTTGTGAGGGCTGGTTGCATGTGCATGAAGGTTTTGTTGTTGATTAATGGCAGCTGCCTACGTGAAGTGAATGGAGTTGTGTCTTTTTGTAGAGCTTGCATTAGTGGAGAGCTGATGTTAGTGTAGGCTGTTGATGTGAAAATGAGGCTGTTTATGTTTGTGTGTGGTGTGCAGAATGAGATGTGCATGGGCTTAAATAATTAAAAGGTGGGGACTGATGTTGATCCTTGGCTAGTTAGAATGGAGTTTTCATCGTCAATTTCGACAATGCATAAAAACCAAATGGTTACAATTTAATAGCTCAAATTTTATCAGTTGAGTTAGCTTCAATATGAGACTTCAATCACGGGATTTCGCCATTTGAGTCAAAAGTTATGATTAAAACATCATTGAAAGGTCATTCTAGCAATCCAAAATCTGACACAAATTTCTAGAATTTATTTCTCCTGAATTCCAGCTCAGAAAAATCTGCAATTGGTCCCAAAAAATCCGTCAATGAGTCAAGAGTTTAAGTATGAAATTTCAGAATTTTTTGCTAAACCAATCTCGAGATAAAAATCCCACAATGACTAAAGGTCAAGTCTGCCAAAAACTAAAAAATTGTGCAATTTGAGTCTATTTGTTTCATTTATGCATTTTACGTCAACGAACCTCAAATAATGCTAAAACATGATAAACCAGCCATAGATGAACATAAAATGAATGTAAATGACCCTAAATTAAGTCCTAAACATATATGAAAATACAAGTGTATCAAATTCCCCCACACTTAGCTCTTGCTTGTCCTGAAGTAAGAAAAAGAACAGAAAGTAGAACGACAGAAAACCTGAAAAACAAAGTGCAGAAAAACAAAAACATGCAATATGAAGAAAAAAATACTTAAGTATGCAGCATTCAAATCAGATCCCTAACCATATCAATTAATTCAAGCATGATAACTAGAATTCAATTTACCACGATCAACATATAAAATCAATGAACTCAGTTTACATGTAACAGTCGAACTAATCTAGCATAATAGTGTTAGATGAAATCTATGCCATATTGAAATAATAAGTCCTCTCATTGATATACACTCCAACACTCAAACTATTTAGGTTCAAATGTATAACTCTCAAAATTCGATCAACAAATACATTTTACCATATGCTTGCTTTTCAATCTTGACAACACTATCAAAGTGCGCATATATTATACACAAGTCAAAAGGTTTTTAGAATGATTGTAATGGGGCTTGGATAAAGGTGAGGTAAAGGAAAGATAAGAGAAGGCTAAAGCAAAGGCAATAGAGCTATACATAATATCATAGAACTCATGTACATGTATGCATCCAGGCATATAATTCTATAAATTAAATATAAACAACTCCACTTCTTTTCATTCTATTTAGATTTCCCATAGACAAGTATATAATTCGAAACACTTCTTTTTCTTTTTTTAGGCAGGAAGTCTTTCTCTTTTATTTTTGTTTTCATAGCCAAACATTCGGATGACCACCATATCATCATATGTCAACCAACTCACATCTTCAACTTTACCAAATAGATGCTCTACTAACCTTGGCCATAAGGCATAGAGTATAAAGTGAGATCAAGGCCAAGTTAATAATGTGGAAAGCAAAGAAAAGGATAAAAGCTCAAAGGGGCTTGCTAATGGAAATCATGCCTTAGGTTGGCTATTTAAGTTCAAGTGGTTTAACCTAGATCCCTTTATCATGTTCGTGCAAGCATGCTAAGTCAAGATATTAAGCAAGTTCTAGAGAATTATATTGTTGAAAGAATGCACACAACAAAGAATAATGTAAAAGGCACAAGAGCTCACATAGGTCATCTATTAAGTTAACACAAAATAGTTTCAAGGTTACTCTACTATCTACAAAGCTCAAGTGTTACATTAAAACCTATTCATCAAGTTTATACATTCATCGTTATTAACCAAATCTCACACATAATAATCGAACTTATTCAACGATTGGGAATCCTAAAGAAAGCTAACACACTTAAGATGCAAGAAAAACTCAAAATATTGATTTTTTTTAATTTATAGTTTATTTAATGCAAGACATGCAACTAACGTGGAAATTTTCTCAAGTTCAAGGAAGAGCAAGATTGTGCTACAATTTTCCCCTCAAAATGCAATATAAATTCAAACCTAAACTATCCTAAAATTTGAAAATTGTAACCTAGAACAAACTAAAGTCTCCCCTCAACACTTAAACACAACATTGTCCTTAATGTTAAAGTAGAAGAAAGATTCACATCAAATCTGAAAAATAGAAACAGAATTCAAAACCTAGAAAAAGCAAGAAAAATTGAAATGAAAAAGAAACGAAAGAAGAAATCAAATCTGATTTATCTCTAATGGGTTGCCTCCTATTAAGCACTTTTGATTATAGTCATTAGCTCGACATTGTGTACGAATCATTCTCCATAATTCAGTATATCCATAGCCACTTTCTCTGTCTGAATGTCCTCAAAACCTTCATAAAAAGGCTTTAATAAATAATCATTAACTTTAAAGCTTCAGTTGTTACCTATGTCACAAATCTCAACAGCACCTTATGGAAATACATTAGTAAAATCGAAAGGACCATGCCATTAAGAACGTAACTCACCAAGAACACTCCCTAGATTATAGAGAGCTTAGTGACTTGAAATTATAATTCATAGCTCCAATCTTGCATTCCTAAAAAGAAAATAAAACAGATAAAAAGCAAATAAGGTACTCAAATGAAAGCAATACAAAGAAATTGAAACAAACACAGAACTAGAATGAAAGGATAAGATTAGGGTGCCTCCCCACAGGTGCTAAGTTTAATGTCAATAGCTCGACGTTTCCATTTGTTCATTGGTCCTTAAGTGAAATGTTTGCAATGTTTCTCAACTCTTGACCATAATAATGCTTCAATCTTTGCCCATTCACTTTGAAAGTTCTTCCATCGCTTCCCTCAACTTCAATTGCTCCATAGGGGTTAACATTCTTCACAACAAAAGGCCCCGACCATCTAAAGTGCAATTTACCTAGAAAAAGCTTCAATCTTGAGTTGAATAGTAAAACTTTATCTCCTAGAGAAAATTCTTTCCTTATGATGTGTTGGTCATGCCATTTCTTAGTTTTTTCCTTATAGATTTTGGGGTTCTCATATGCTTCATTTCGAAATTCTTCTAATACACACAACTGAAGAGAGTGATTTTCAACCAATTTTTGCCAATCAAGATTTAACTTCCTAACTGCCCAATAAGCCTTATGTTCTAACTCTACTGAAAGTTGAAAAGCTTTTCCAAAAACCAAGCGAAATGGAGACATGGAAATTGGAACCTTGAAAGCTATCCTATATACCTAAATGGCATCATCAAGCTTAAGAGCCCAATCTTTCTGATTAGGGTTCACCGTCTTCTCAAGAATGTCCTTGATCTCTTGATTTGATATTTCATCTTGGCCATTTGACTGTGGGTTATAGGGTAAAGCAACCTTGTGATGAACTCCATATTTAGTTAAAAGATTACCTAGAAGCTTATTGCAAAAGTGGGTACCTTCATCACTAATAATGGGCCTTGGAGTGCCGAATCTTGTGAAAATATGTTTCTTGAGAAATCTGAGAACAACCTTGGCATCATTTGTTGGTGAAGCTATGGCTTCAACCCATTTTGATATGTAGTCCACTCAAAAGGATATAGGATTATCCATAAGATTTGGGAAATGGTCCCATGAAATCAATGCCCCATAAATCGAAGAGTTCTACCTTAAAAATGTTGGTTAAAGGAAGCTTATGACTTCGTGAGATATTACCCATTTGTTGACAATGATCACATGTCTTAGAGAAAGCATAACAATCCTTATGAAGTGTAGGCCAATAGAAACCAGATTGGAGAACTTTTGCTACTGTTGTTGTTGGGCCAAAGTGACCTCCATATGGTGATGAATGGCAGTGCTTCAAAATTGCTTGGACTTCATCTTCTGGGATACATCTTCGAGTCACTTGATAGGGGCCTCTCTTAAATAGTAAAGGCTCATCCCAGAGATATCTTTTTGCATCAAATATGAACTTTTTCTTTTAGGATGGATTTAAATATGAAGGAATCAAACCTGTAGCTAAATAATTCACCATGTCAGCAAACCATGGAAGCTTTTCATTGACTCTGAATAACTGCTCATCTACTAAATTCTCTTGGATAGGTATTGGTAACTTTGATTCCTCAAGTTCTAATTGAGATACATGGTTAGCAACTGCGTTTTCTATCCCCTTTTTGTCTTTAATCTCCACATCAAACTCTTGTAAAAGCAATACCCATCGAATGAGTCATAGCTTAGCATCTTTCTTTGCAAACAAATATCGAATTGCCGCAAGATCTATGAAAACCACAACCTTGGACCCAATGATATATGATCAAAACTTGTCCAAAGCAAACACAACTGCTAACATTTCCTTTTCTATAGTTGTGTAATTTTGTTGGGCATCATCCAAAGTCCGGCTAGAGTAATAGATAACCCTGAACACTTTCTCTCTTCTTTAGCCTAAAGCTGCTCCCATTATGAAGTCACTTGCATCACACATGATTTCAAATGGTTGTTGCCAATCAGGTGTGATCATCATAGGAGCTGAAATCAACTTTTTCTTGATCAACTCAAAAGCTTGCAAGCATTTCTCATTGAACTCAAATTTCAGATCCTTTTCCAAGAGATTGCAAAGGGGTTTAGCGATCTTAGAGAAATCTTTAATGAATCTTTGGTAAAATCCCACATGTTCAAGGAAACTGTGGATACCATTTACATTTTTGGTGGAGGAAGCTTTTCAATAGTTGCTGTTTTGGCTCAGTCCACTTCAATGCCCCCTGGGTAGATACTTTTTGACCCAACACAATTCCTTCCTTCACCATAAAATGACATTTATCCCAATTGAGCACCAAGTTAGTATCCTAGCATCTTTTCAACACTAGAGACAGATTATGTAAGCACTTATAAAATGAATCACCAAATACAGAAAAATCATCCATAAATACTTCCATAAAATTCTCAATCATATCAGAAAAGATAGCCATCATGCAGTTCTAAAATGTAGCAGAAGCATTGCAAAGACCAAAAGGCATGCATCTAAATGCAAATGTGCCAAAAGGACAAGTGAATGTGGTCTTTTCTTGATCTTCAAGTGCTATGGCTATTTGGTTATATCTTGAATGCCCATCTAAAAAGTAGTAAAAAGCATCTCTAGTAAGTCTATCTAACATCTGATCTATGAATGGCAAAGGAAAATGGTCCTTCCTAGTGGCTTTGCTTAACTTCCTATAATCTATGCAAACCCTCCATCTAGTGATTGTCCTAGTCGAAATAGTCTCATTGTTATCATCTTTAGCTATAGTGAATCCACCTCTTTTAGGAACAACCTGAATAGGGCTAACCCATGAACTATCAGAAATTGGGTAAATGATTCCAGCCTTAAGCCACTTTTGAATTTCATTCCTAACCACTTCCTTCATTGCTAGGTTCAATCTTCTTTGAGGTTGAATGCTATGGGCGAATGACTCCTCCATAAGAATTTCATGCAATACAATAGAAGGACTAATTCCTTTAATGTCTAAAATTTACCAACACAATGCATTTTTTAACTCCCTTAACACCCTAAGCAATTTTTCTTCTTCTAAAGGAGTCAATGAAGATGAAATAATGACAGGAAAAGTTTGATTAGCACCTAAGAATGCATATTTCAAATTTTTAGGCAAGGGTTTCAAATCAATCAATAGTTGAACATCTTTTACATCATCAATAACATCAACATTAGTCACTAAAAACAAAGGCTCAGTTTGATCAAAAATTTTCAGACATTTGAAAGAATCCAATACCATCATAAAACAAGTATCATCATCATCCATAACATCTTTTTTAAGCATACCTTCCAATATGTCAATAATGGATCTTTAGATGTAAGGGAAGGAAAAGATGTTAACAAACAAGAAGATATGACATCCATTCGGTTGCAAATCGGTGTATCACTTGGATGTTTGAGCGATCTGTATATGTTGAACCTTACCTTCTTGCCATTTACATGTAAGGTTAGTTCTCCTTGTTTCACATCAATCACTGCACCACCGGTAGCAAAGAACGGTCATCCAAGTATGATCGGGATCTCCTTGTCTTCTTCCATGTCAAGCAACATAAAATCTGTAGGGGAATATATTTGTCAACACAAATAAGAACATCTTTTACAATGCCTCTAGGATAAGTGAGAGGACGGCTAACTAATTGGAGGCAAATTGTTGATGGATTGACTTCTACTAATCCCAACTTTTGGAAGATAGAAAGAGGCATGAGATTTATGCTTGCCCCTAAATCACAAAGCACTTTACAAAAATATATGTTGCCAGCCTCACACGAAATTGTGAAGCTTCCTGGATCTTTCAATTTCTATGGTAACTTTCTTTGCAAGACTGCACTACACTCCTCAGTCATCAATATCGTCTCATATTCTCCAAATCTCCTCTTTTTGGTAACAATGTCCTTGATGAATTTTGCAAAATTCGGTACTTACTCAATAGCTTCAATCAAGGGAATGTTGATCTCGAGTTTCTTAAAGACTTCAAGGAATTTTGTGAATTGATCATTAATTTTCTTCCGTTGAAATCTTTGAGGATATGGCAACTTGGGGATGATTTTTGTTTGAAGTTCCCCTTCTAGTTTCTTCTTCGAATCAACTTCCTTTGTTATCCTGGAATTTAGTGGAGGTCTGTTCTTTAGGCTTCACCTTTTCCAATTCTTTTCCACTTCGAAGAGTGATGGCCTTGCACTACTCTCTTGGATTAGTTTCAGTATTACTTAGGAATGTCCTTTGATTAAGATTCCCCACAGCATTTGCCAGTTGTCCCGTTTGAACTTCCAAACCCTTCATTGAAGTCCCAACACTGGTTACTTACATCTTTATCTCATCCATCTCCTTCTCGTTCTAATGGAAATGGTTCCTTGTCTCAGTTACAAAAGTGCCAATTATTTCTTTCAAAGAGGGTCTCTGTTCTGCTAGTGGTGGTCTATATCCAGGTGGGTGGGGTATGCTTCTTTCAATACCATAGTTATATTGCTCCTTAGAATTGTAGGCTTGACCATATTGATTTTCCATTGGTTGCGACTTGAATCCCAAGTTCCTTTGGTTAACAAATTGGACTTGCTCCATCCCCCCATCATTTGTGTAGAATGATTGACTAGTAGTTGCCACTTATTCATTCTGTCTTCCTTTTGACATGAATTTTGAAAATTGATTAGATAGTGCTACCAATTAAGCCAATAACTGAGTCACTTGGTTCACTTCTAAAATTCCTCCTTTTCCATTAGTTCTCTCGGAGGGCCACTGGTAACTGTTTAAAGCCATATCTTCTAGCAATGCACATACTTCTTGGGATGTTTTTCTCATTAGAGTACCACTTGCCGCTGCATCTACAATGGTTCGAGTTTGGGCATTCAATCCGTTGTAGAACATTTCCACTTGTACTCACTCTTGATAACCATGATGCGGACACTTTCTTAAAAGATCTTTGTACCTCTCGCAAGCTTCATGGAATGGTTCCCAGTCATGTCGTCTAAATGTACTAATCTCAAATCTTAACTTCGTAGCTTTACCAGGTGCGAAAAATTTAATCAAGCACTGTTGTGCCACCTCCTACCAACTTTGCATTCTATCAACAGAAATTGAATGAAGTCAGTTCTTTGCCTTGTCTCGAAGAGAAAATGGGAACAAAGTGAGCCTAATGTCATCTTGTGTTGCCCCTTCAATCTTGATAGTGTCACATAATTCCTAGAAGCTTGCAAGATGATCATTTGGATCCTCCATTGGTGCCCCTCCAAACTGATTTGTTTGAACCAAATTGATGAGCCCAGGCGAAATATGAAAATTTTGAGCATGAACATTAGGTCTTTGGATACTGTGATAATTTTCTACCACTGTGGGCTAGAAATAATCTCTAATAGGATGTTGGGGTAATTGTTCCTGTTGATTCCCATTATCTCCTCTTCCATTTCCTCCATTCAAATTAGCACACCAGGTCTGGCCTCCAAATAAGCTAATCTTTGAGCCATTTCATCCCTCTCTCTTTGAATTCTTTGAAGTTCTTCTACTTGATTTTCCATCTTCTTTTACTGACGAATTGACTTTTCTGTTCTTTCCAACTCTGGATCAAAATGTCTTTCTTACCCTCTAGTGGTTCGGGGCATACAAATTTTTTTTACAAGTTACACAAGAAAACGAGAATGCAAAAAGAAAAAGAAACAAATAAGTTACTTTAAGGATAAAAAGAAAACCAATAACTAAATATCAAACAAGCTATAGAAACAAAAAAATTCAAACATTATTCCCCGACAATGATGCCAAAGACTTGTTCGTAAATCTCAAGTGCACGGTTGTCGAAGTGAGTAATAAATTGTTGAGAGTCGAGTCGTGTCCATAGGGATTATGAGAAAATTTAAGTCTAAGCTAGTTAACGACGTTTAGAATCGAGTTGGGTGAAATTTTAAAAGTTAAAACAATGTAATGAATTATTAAAAACTCAAGAAAATTTCTAAGCAATTACAAAATTTAATGAAACCAAAATAACCATGATTATGACAAATCTATGCAATAACTAATTAAGAAAAGAGTGCAACAATTGACTAATAAAAATTATTCTCATCAATGGGGAATGAATTTCTCTTAGGGAATGATATTTTTGTCAACCTTAATATTGAATTAGCTATCCTCCACGAATGAAATATCCTAACCTTGTAGGTGAATTTTAAGAGTAATTAATCCCCTTTTCCCAAAAATGAATTAATCTATCCACTTTATACGTCACTTAGTAATCCCTTAGTTAAGTTCTTCCTAAAGTTTCTTAAGTCCCAAACCTTCAATTTTCACCTCCTAAGTTTCTTGGGCCTCCTAACTCACAAGAAAATCCTATTCAAAATTTCCTTCAATCTTCTAGCAAAAACTCCCCTTTTCCAAAGGCTAATTTATGCCAAGGCAATTTTCAATAATCCAAAGGAAGAACAAATAAACTCAAGGAAAAATCAACAAGTATCTAAAAGATGCGAGGAATCTGCTTGATATCCTTAACTTGTTGTTAATTGAGGGATAACACATAACAAGGTCAGTAAATGTTACATTGTTAACTCTTTTTTTTTTGTTGATTAGATGACTTTTTGCTACAAAAAGATTTCGTGGATTTCTTCAGCCACATATTGTTTGGATCCAATTTTGGTAAGTGTAATTGTAGTATTTTACTGCACACAAAACCTTCACTTCAATATTGTCATTATTCGTACCTACAGTTTTAAGATTTAGGTGTTATAGTCTAGGTCTTAGGATTTAAACATTAGGATTTAGGATATAGGATATAGGATATGTAATATAGGATACACGATATAAGATATAGGATTTAGGATTAAGGTTTATGGTTTAGGTTTAGGATGTAGCTTGTAGGATATAGCTCTTAGGTGTTAGGATTTATGGTTTAGTTTTAAGGATTAAAGTTTAAGGTTTAGTTTATAGGTTATAAGTTTTAGGTCTTAGATGTTAGGATTTTTTATTAAGGTTTTTAGTTTAGGTTTAGAGATTAAGGTTTAGGATTTAATTTTAGATTTTAGATTTTAGGTTTTAGGTTTTAGGATATAATATTCAGGATTGAACTTTAAAGTTCAGGTTTAGGATATAGGTTATAGGTTGTAAGTCTTAGATAAAATGATTTAATGTAAGTGTTTAGGTTTAAAGTTTAGGGTTATATGTTATAGGTGATAGGTTATAACTTGTAGGTCTTACGTATTAGGATTTAGGATTTAGTGTCTAGGATTAAAATTTTATGTTTAGGTTATAGTTTATATCAGTATTAGGATTTAGGCCCATGGTTTAGGTCCTAGGGTTTATGACTTAGAGTTTAGAGTGTAAGTTTTAGGTTTTTTAGGTTTTAGGTTTTTTAGGTTTTAGGTTTTAGGATTTACTACTTAGTATTTAAGTTTAAGTTTAAGGTTTAGGATTTGGTTGTATTTGTTAAGTCCACCTTTTATAAAGCATATTGTAAATAATATTTTAGTATGATTATGTGCTTTCTTAATTTATTAATATCTTTTACTTTTTTATCATAATGTATGCTTATACCTGGTATAATTCCTAATTTTTGAAGTTCATAAATTTTGATTTCTTTTCCAATTTGTCAATATCGAGCATAATTAGAGGTGTTGTAATAACAATATTTGGTGCTACAAACACGATTACCAAAAATCTAACTAAAAGATGAGAGGATCCTTCCTGATATCCTTAACCTATTATTGATCGAGGGATAAAATAATGAGGTTAGTTTATATTATATTATTGGCTCCTTTTTATATTGGTTATATTATGTTTCACTGTAAAAATAGATTCCGTGCATGTCTTCTGTCACGTATTGTTTGATTTAATTTTGGTAAGTGTAAGTATAGTATTTTACTACATAGAAAACCTTTGTTTCAATATTGTAATCATTTATGCCTACATTTTAACACAAAAGACGATTCCATTGATGATGATGAGTATGAACAGATTTGGTGGTTCTAATAGAGATGGTATGAAGGTAACCATTTTTTGTCTTGCTTTGTAAAGAAGTATTGATTCTTAGATAATATTGATTTCCTTAATGCATGTACTTATCTTGGGATTTATTTTTAAGTTTAGTGTTAAAGGATTAGAGTTTTAAAGTTTAGGTATTATAGTTTAGGTCTTAGGTATTAGAATTTACAATTAAGGTTCATGGTTTAAGTTAAGGTATTAGGGTTTAGGGTTTAGGTTTTAGGTTTTAGATTTTAGGTATTTGGTTTTAGGATATAGTATTTAGGATTAAAGTTTAAGGTTTAGATTTAGGATGTAGGTTGTAGGTTATAGGTCTTAGGTATTAGGATTTAGGGTAAGTGTCTAGGATTAAAGTTTAAGGTTATCGTTATAGGTGATAGGTATTCGGATTTAGTGTCTAGGACTAAAATTTAACATTTATGTTCTAGGTTACATTTTTATTAGGATCTAGGACCATGGTTTAGGTTTTAGGGTTTAGATTGTAGGTTTTAGGTTTTAGGTGCAGTTTCTTCACATGTGAAGTCCAATGTTTTTCAAGGAGTGGACCAAGCTGAACATATTGGGAAGTCCACGGCCCAAGCCCCCAACATGGCCCAAGGTGGAAAGGCCAAGGCCCAAGCCATTACACTCTCCAACATGGCCCAAGGTGGAAGTAACTTTAAAAATGCTCTTTTGCATAATTCTAGAAATGTCCCTAGAACTGCTTTGCATACGATCCATAAGCAGCGAACTATGAAAAAACTTGCCGATTTCTCATGGGCTGAGAAAATCAACATTACGAATTCCAAAAATGGCTTTCATTTTGTTGACATGGCCTACGAGCCATCTCAGGTTGAGGTGGAGATATCGAGCGACTTCATTGATGAGAACTTGCATCAATGGACTTGATGCTTAATCGGCTTTTTCTCGCCATAGTATGCCCTTTCTTGCCATGTAGATCCTCGCAATGCGGGCTTGGTAGACCTTGGTCTGGAGGATGTCCTCTCTACAAGCACCAAGTTCTTTTTGTTTCAATTTTAGTCAGAGGTAGCTTTACAGCTAATTCTCGAGCAAGGTCCATAGATTTTTGGTGGCAAAACTATAATCTTACAGCAGTGGCACCCACACTTTGAGTTCGACAAATCCAGACTCTCTAGATTGGCTGTCTAGGTTAGACTGCATGGATTACCTTTCCTTTTGAGGAATGAGCACAGTCTGGGCCTCCTTACCCAACAGATCCGATGACTACTTAATTATGATCATCACACCTTTGCTTGCACTAGACTTTCTTTCACTAGGAACTGTGTGGAGCTTCATCCTGATTCGGATCCTATTTATAAGCTCAATGTTCATTGCGATTTGAGGGATGAGCCTAATCGCATCCACCTAGAGTACAACTGGACACTTAAGTGATGTTCTCAGTCTCATGTTTTTGGACATTCATGTGCTCCCCAGACCGCATCTGACCCCTAGCCTGCAACTGAGCCTCTTATTTTTGAGTCTCCTACAGTTGCCAAAGTACCTATTAAGCTTGCAGTTGCCATAGCACCTGTAGTTGTTGTTTCGTGGCCTATTCAGGCGGTGACTTCAGACGGGTCCACTAGTCCTATGACTCGGGACATCATCCGTGTTCCCACATATGGAGTACCAGTGGCTCCTCCCATAGACTGCCAGATTACCCTTGTTGGATGCCTCATCATGATGCTTCTTTAGATTTGATGGCTTCTCCTAGTCAGATGCCTTGTTTGCTTAGTACAGAAGCATATATTCCTAGTAGTAGCCATGGTCCTAGCTTTTTGGCTCTCTTGGTGAGTTTCTTCCATCGATCACTACACCGCCTCCTTATGCTCAACTCTTTTTGGGCTTGAGTGCTAATAGGAGGAGCGAGGGGTCTAGCCCCTCTAGTTGATTTCCTATGATAGTTCTTGCTTTTCCTATGATTGGAAGTTGGAATATTCGGGGCCTTAATGGCTCCAATACTTAGAGAGCGATCAGGGATTGGATTTCGCAGTATGACCTTAGTTTGATTAGGCTAAGGTTACTTCTTTACATATTCCACGTATAGTTGGTGCCACTTGTAGGAGTTGGGATTATTTGAGTAATGAGACGAAGGTGATTTCCTATCACATTTTATTATGTTGGGATCTATGACTATTCATGATTTAGAGTCCAATGTTTACATTACAGGGTATTAGTTGTAAGGTGACTAGGCAGATAGGGGGTACTACTTTTGGATTGACAATTGTTTATGGTTCCACTGATCTGGATACTAGACGAGATTTATGGGATTTTCTTCAACTGCAGGCTCACCGATTCAGTAGTAGTCCTTAGTTGGTTCTAGGTGATTTTAATGCCATTTTGAGTCACTTTGACAGAGTTGGAGGGGATATTGGATGGTACAGGCATATGGATGATTTTGGGTAGTGCTTACATGATGCAGAGTTGTTACGAATTCCTTACAAGGATTTGCGGTACACTTGGCATAATGGCTAGTAGGGCTCAGATTCTATTCTCCAGCATTTGGATTGGAGTTTTGGCAACTCCGCTTGGTTCTCATCCTGGCCTAGTAGCTTTACGGAGTCTCTACCAAGAGATATTTCTGACCATAGTGCTATGGTGGTTCAGTTTGGAGCCCCACGATGTCAGTCGCCTACTCTTTTCAAGTTTCTGAAATGTTAGGTGGATCATCCTGACTTTTCAGAGCTTGTTAGGAGGATCTGGATTACACTTGCATGAGGGGACCTGATATTTTACTTCACTCACTAGCCAGGTATGCTGAAGAAGGAGCTAGAGTCCTTCCACTTTCGAGACTATAGCCATATTTCCAGCAGAGTAAGGGAGGCTTGAGCTCAGTGGGCTACAGCTCAGGTAGACTCATCTGATTTAGGTATTGCTGAGTGCAACCTAGCTAGGCAATACTGACAGACCCCGTTTTCGGAGCTCGACTATCGTATTTGGATATCCAAACATTTTACATGAGCATTTGCATTATCAAAACTAACCCTTTTAGACTCATCTCCATTTGAGCCCAAATATGTCAAAGAATAGCATTAGAGAGTCCTTAATTTACATATGTACATACTTCAAAACAATTAGCATAACTTCTTCACTTCTTCTTCCATGTTCTACTTATCGTCTGTCTTTGACTTTTATCGTCTGGGTTTGACCCCGTATCATTTGTGTTTTATCTTCTATCTTTGACTTTTATCGTCTAGGTTTGACTTATCGTCTGTGTTTTATTGTCTGTCTTTAACTTTTAACGTTTGGGTTTGACCCCCTATCGTCTGTGTTTTATCGTCTGTTTTTGACTTTTGTCTTCTATGTTTGACCCCCTATCATCTGTGTTTTATCATCTGTATTTCAACTACCTTTCGTTTGCGTCTGCCTCTCCTTGCATCTATGTATGATGTCATCACAGATGATACTCTTCCTCTATATTTTTCTTTACGTCTGTCGTTCTTTTGCGTCTGTGTGTGATATCAGCACAGACGATTCCTTTTGACTGTGTTTTCCTTTGCGTTTGTCTTTCTTTACGTCTATGTGTGATGTCAGCACAGACGATTCCTTTCGTCTGTGTTTTCCTTTACATTCAGAACACAATCCCTCCAATTCTAACATGTTACTCTAAGATTAACAACCTTTGGCAATTCAACAAATAAGAACATGCACATGTACATTTCATTATCCAAATCTTTAAATATAACAAAATCAAACATGGAAAGGAATTCAATCTCACTTTCTCATTTTTAAACACAGTCGGAGTTTGTTACATTTCAACATACACATCAACTTACAACAAAATACAAAAGATGCTCAATGTTGATATGCGAAAATAAGCTATCCAAAATCATTAATTTAGTACAAAAGTATCCAACTATCGTGGAGTTTTCGATGCCTTGCAAGGATCACTATCGTCTTGGTTTGCACCTAAGGAGGGAAGAAAAGGGGTTGAGCTACACAGCTCAATGGCTAATATATTTATATCCATTAGTAATTGGCACAAATTCAAGCATGCATATGTATAGGTACTAAGCAATTCAAATATTCTCAAGTAAGCGGATTAATGCAAAACATATAGCATCCAAATGCATCAAACTTGACATACAGCATCCAAATGCATCATACTTGACAATTTAAAGATGCCATGCACAAACAATTAGCTAGAGGGTTCTATGGAATCAGAATTAAGAAACTGAATTTTACACCATGAACAGAATGATTCCTTTTTTGGAACTCATATGCCATAAGTGGGCTGCTGGGAGAAGGCTCTTGTCAACGTGCATGTGATGAATAGAATGGTTCCACTCTCGCCCAAACGAAACCACATATTCATTTAATCATATACTTAAACTTTTATGCTTGTTTATCTTTTCATTCAAACAAAATGCCATGACTTATTCAATGGCATAATCTTCATAAATCACATGCATTTTCAATAATCACATAGTTCCCTATCAAGCAAATTATACATGCACACATATAGGCAGGAATTTGCCCACATCACACAATAACTATAAATACATTACCCACTAATAAGTCTTAACAATCCAAGTTCAATATTGGCCTTCCTCTTCGCTTTGGATCGGGATTGCTGGGTTTCCTATAACAAACCAAGTTCTCATTCAATAGAAATTAAATTTGAGAACTCATAGAACCAAAAACATGAAATTGACCCTAGAATACTTAAACCTATACATTTACCCAGCTCTTTGAACTAAAAACCCTTCAAAACTCCAAGAGATTTAAAAATCAACTTACCTTGAATACCAACTAATGAGATTTTTGGCTCTAAAGAAAGCTCTTCCCTTCCACTTTCTTTTTCTCTTCTTGGGTAACCTCAAACTCTCTCTTTAATACTAGGAAAATTTATGACCTAGTTCAAAGCTCTATTCTTTTAACTTCACCGAAACCTCTCTTTTTCTTTCTTTCTCTTCCTTTTTGATTTTCTCTCCTTCTCTCATTCAATCACGTTTTTAGGTCTTCTCATTTACAAGACATTCTTTTCCTCTTCCCATTCTACCCTTAATGGGTAAGGGAAGTCCACCTTATCCTTCCTTTAATGCCTTAGTGCTTCTAACCTTAAGTAATCTTCCAAAAATGCCCTAATGCATCTTACAACATCAACACTTTAATTCCATCAATTCATGAATTAATCTTCCTAAACTTGACATAATAATTAACTCTAATTAAAATGATTTACCTAAGAATATTACAAAATTTATTCAAATCATGCTTACTAAAATAAAAATAATTCGGGCCCAACATTTCTCCCCCCTTAAAAGAATTTTGTCCTCGAAATTATTACCTGAGTCATTGAATAGGCGTGGATACTTCTCCTTCCTTGCTTCCAAAGGCTCCCATGTTGCTTCTTCCATCGAATGGTTCCTCCAAAAGACTTTAACCAACTTCACCACCTTGTTTCTCAAAACTTTTTCCTTCGAATCTAGGATCTCCACTGATTGCTCCTGATGGGTTTAATCTTCCCTCAATTGAATCTCCAATGGTTGAACTATGTGTGAAGGATCCAATTGATACCTTCTCAACATCGATACATGGAAGACATTCTGAATCTTAGACAATTCCGATGGCAAAGCTAATTTATGGGCTAAAGGCCTAATCCTCTCAATATTCTCATAAGGGCCTATGTATCTCGGACTTAGCTTGCCCTTCTTACCAAATCTCAACATCCCTTTCCATAGAGAAGCTCTAAGAAGCACTTTGTCTCCAATTTCAAATTCCATTTCTTTTCTACTTACATCCTTGTAGATCTTCATTCTATCTTAAGCTGGTTTCAGTCTCTGTGATCGCGGCTTTGTCGATTCGACCTTATGATCAATCCTTGGAAACCGGTCAAAAATAATAATTGCAAAGATTGCAATACGGGATGCAACCTTGGGTCGTCTCACTTAATTGGAACCTAGTGAAAAAGGTCTAAGCTAGCCTAATTAC
>JAOSBN010000009.1:5875658-5899748 GCA_027563595.1 Erythroxylum suave
AAAAATCCATCAATGAGTCAAGAATTTAAGTATGAAATTTCAGAATTTTTGGCTAAACCAATCTCGAGATAAAAATCCCACAATGAGTAAAGGTCAAGTCTGCCAGAAACCCAAAAATAGTGCAATTCGAGTCTATTTGTTTCATTTATGCACTTTGCGTCAACGAACCTCGATTAATGCCAAAACATGATAAACCGGCTATAGTTGAACACAAAATGAATATAAACGACTCTAAATTAAGTCCTAAACATATATGAAAATATGAGTGTATCACCAGCATCACTGTGATCATGAGGCTTATGCCCTTTGGCAAAAGAAGGATAAAAGCCACTACAAGAAAAGAACTCATTCTGTGGCGTTTTAAAAATGTCAGAGAAGGCAGGAAAACGTCGTAGAATACCTTCTGCGACGTTTCTAAAAATGTCACCAAAAACGTCGCAGATGGTGGGGTAGGTAATAGGTATCCGCGACGTTCTATACAAAATGTCGTGAAAAACTCAAATATTCTACAACATTTCACAAAACGTCACAGAAAGATAGGATATTTGGTGACGTTTTGTGAAAACATCACAGATTGTTTGAGTTTTAACGACGTTTTTAAAAAACGTCTCGAAAACAACCTAATTCGTGACCTTTTCACAAAACAACATTCTCAATATCAACATATATATTTATGGACTAAAGCAACTTTTGTAGGCAAATAATTATAAAGCAAACAACATACTTTAAGGGGATTTTTAATTAGGTTCTATAACTTTCGCTAAATGCTAGAAGAATTACTTATAACATTATTCTATGTCAAGTAACAATAGGTTAAATGGACTTAATAGACACCCCTCCTCTCATACGATCGTGATAGCAAATGCTCACGTCTTTTGTTCCGAGTGAGATACTAAGAATAAGGTCTCTATCTATGCTGTTGAACAAAGTCAATATTAACTTTACATTCCTTGTTGAATAACTAGTTAGAGATGCTTAAAATTCTTTATTTTCCTTAACTTCATTACCTTACAACCTCGTGAATTATTATGCATTAATATTAATATCTTACTCAGGAATTAAGGTGTCAATTACATTAAATCTAATGGTAATTTAATTTTTATTTCAATTCTTCTATTTTAAAAATTATTATTTAGTTATTTTTGATCTATTCCTAATTTCGAAACAACGTCGAGTTAGAATTTAAGAATTCTGAACTACTTCTTTTTTAGTAAAAAAAATAGATTGAAAAAACTTATCAAAATATAATGGAGTTGTGTGATAGTTAAACAATGTCAACAAAAGTTAAGAAATGATTTTTAAAATATAATAATTCAAATCAAATAAGATCCAAGCAGAGGGGGTTTTCCAATGCATTTAAATCGTAATTAAAATATATAGAGCATATGAAATAATGTATAAATATTGCATTTAAATCATAATTAAAATATATAAAGCGTACGAACGAGTGTATAATTATTTTATTTTGATATTTTTAATTTATTAAATAATAAAATTTATATTTGACATAAATACAATATCTGGTAGTTATGTGACAAAAATACTAATTTGATGTGACTCGCCAAATTATTAACATTAACGAAGAACTTAACGTCATACTATTTTTCCTAAAAATTGGAAGTTAGAGCATGTTAGTGTCATTTTTTAAATTTTGAACTAGTATTGTAAAATTTAAGGTTTTTTAATAAATCCTATAGTTATTATATTATATTGATTTTTCATTTATTAATTATTTTAAAAGGACGTCATGATGTAAATTAAAAATTAGTTAATTACCAAAAATATTTCAAACTTGCTTTAAACAAATCCTTTCTGGAGTAATACCTTGATTGAATAATTAATAAATTGGTTAGTTTTTATCAAAAAAAGTTACTAAAATAAATCAAACTGGAAAGTTAAAAATTGAATAAAAAGTTGGACAATTCAAAATCATAAATTATAAAAAATTTTAATTTTTATAATAAAAATATAAAATTGTAAAAGTTTAGAGTTAAAATTAAATAATAAATTTATTTTGAAAGTGCTTCTGTGATAGAAATTCTACTTCCCATTAATGACATTCTAATAATAATTATTTTTCGTTATACCCTCAACTAATGTAAATTTTATTTGCGTTTACATTAACATGAATAATTATACTTTATCAAATAGTTTAGTCCTAATTTTATTTTCTTTATTTTAATTTAATATTTTACTATTTATAATTTTAATTATATAATATTAAAGGTAATTAAATTTACGAAATATCCCGTGGACATCTTGTTACTATGGAATTGTAATTTAAATTATCATTTTTCAATAATATAAATAAGCACATGTCAATAAAAAAATGACGATGGATATGTTATATATTTTATTATTTTTAATTTTTAATTTATTTAAGTAATAATATATTTTTAATTATTTATACAATCTTCCCCAATATGTTGGTTCAACGAATAAAGCTTAGGTGTCATGAGTAGCTTTCTCGATGTTTCCCATTCAGGCCATTGTAATTATACTGCTCACAATCACATAATTGTCATACATTTCTTCTTTTTTCTTCCCAAATAAGCCAAGCATAAAGGATGCTTCAAATAAAAGTTTTCCAATTGTGCATTCCGCATAAAGAGGTAACTTCATCGTCCTAATTTATTCTTGTGAATTTAAGCAATGAGTGCGTATGCTTACTGGTCTTCAAAATAGTAGGTCTCAAAATTATAAAGCCCCAATTAAATAATCAAAGAGCCTTATATGAGATTAGTAACTTTGAATCCATATCTGACAATGGCGGGTATTTACATTTTCATTGACTATCTATCATTTTCAAAATATAAACTCTCAGAAATGATCCAATATTTTATTTTTGATGAGAGATGGATTGAACCATACAATTGTTGTATGATAACTAATGTTTCCTGAGCAGGAATTCAAAGAGTTCACTTCCTTTAATAACGCATGAGTCTGTGTATATCACTTTGAATATTTTTAATAAACTTGATGTATGTTCTATTGATGTTTCTTCATTCATATCCTCATAAAGGAAGTCACTACCTATTTTTAAGATGGTGAACTAGGTAGATACAAAGAATGCAAAGGTTGTGATCTTGTTTGCATGAGTAAACACTGGATAAAATATTATTTTAAACTTTCATAATAGAAGCTAATTGATTTTTAAATTCGCTAAAATTTATTCTTAACTAACATCATTATGCATGTAGGAAAACAATGAAAGTTCATAAAAGGCCAAGAGAATCAATAGTTTCCCTAGTAAGATGTAGTGATGTCATCCTCTATAGTACCTATTCTGCTAGTCTAGATACATTAACATATGATTTTATGAGGGGAATTTGGATATTTAAACATTCTTCTTAAATTCAATTAAGGCTATAGTAAAGTTGTGTGTTGAGTGAGTATAGGCGGGAGCCATCTATGGAGCAGTAGAGTTAGTAAAGGTTTTGTAATAATGTGAGTAATGAAATTTGCATCTTTTAAATATAATTACTTATCATACAGATGCTGCTACTTTGCCTTAGTTGTATTCTTACTAGATAGTGAGTAGCTTTACAGTTTACTATTATGTCAAGCATTAGAAGTTTTCTTGGTTTTATATGAGTTATTGACTGTGCTTGACTGCTAGTGTTACTTCATATGTTTGTAAATAGGGCTCCTAAGGATCAAACCACTGTGGGTGGTTATGTGTCATCTAGAAAACCTATCCAAGTGAGTTATATTGCTTCTGTATTATTATTACTTTTTATCTGATATGGCAAAATTTTATTTCTTCTATATTTCCTTTCAACTTAAAACAATAATTTTTTGCCTCAACATATATTCTCGTACTCTAAATCATAGGTAGAAGTTAATGTTTGTTGTTTCTTTATCCTAGATCAGTCTATTATGAATGTGAGAATCATTTGTTGTAGATGCAGTTTGTTGTGTGTGAAAATTTTTTGGGCAATGATTGTTTTTGACATAACTTTCAAGTTAGTTTTTGTTTGAGAATTAGATGAAATCTTCTGCATGTGATGGTATGCATAGCTCACAATGCTTGATAGATATTGAGAATGCCCTTTATTTGGGAGTCTATCTTCCATCTTCCAGCCAGTAGTATTTATTTATAAATAGCTCTATTTATATTAAGAATTTTAGCATATCAAGATACTTCATGAGTTTTTGATACAACATTTCCCTTAAAGACTTATTCTAGAAACAAAAATAAGACATCACATGGAAATCACATAAACATGGAAAAAGTTAACATTGAAGAACCTAATAGTATATGGAAATTTATGAGTCTTGCATAAATCTAGGAAAATTTGCAACCACTCCACTTATATGTTCGACATGATTATCAATTTCTGCTCCAATTTCGAGTTAGTTTTGCTAAGTTCTAGGAATTTGTTATGTTCTTTCTAATTTAAATATTCTGTTTGTTTGGTTCATGAAAAATGGTATAATTAAGTCTAGTCCTCTCCATGTGGACTATCTTTAAGTTTTGTTTAATTTAGGTTTGCCAATAGGAAGCCCTTTCCCTTACTTTCATTAGTAGCTCCTAACATTTTGTTATCAAAGCCTCACACTGCCCACAATGGTTTCCACATGCTCCACTTCCTCAATCGACCCTCTACCACCTTCTCCTCTTCCTCCACATAACCCCTATCCCACACGTCCAATCAACCATTCCAATGAAGCCATTCTCTGAAAATTAGCCATCCTTACATCCCAAATGACATCATACAAAGATGGAATTTCCTTGTTTTGATAGGGGAGATCCTCGTGGTTGGATTTTGAAGGCTAAAAAATACTTTTAATATTACCAAACACCAAATGAACTAAAAGTTGATATTGTTGTCATGTATTTGGAGGGTGATTGTTATGGTCCTGGATAAATGATCTTATTATGGTTCTTTATAAAAGGAAGTCAGATGATGGCTCTGAACGTGTCTTCACCTTTCTTCCCTTCTTGTTCAAATTACTCATGAAAATTGAGAGCTCATTTAAGAGAACAATCTAATGTCTTAAATTGCAAGTTTTGGTGGAAAATACAACTTGCCTTTTCCTATATGACAAGTTGAATACTTTTGAGGTGTATCATAATTAACATTTCTTATGTGACAAGTTAAATAACTAGTGATAATATTGTAGGTGAAATGGATGAGGTTATAGCTTTAATATGGAAATTCCTTTAAAAAGTGCCTAGAGATAAGGATACAACTTTAGATAGTATCATAACAAATGAATGAGTGATTCAGTAAACATAAATTGAGATATATATATTGTCAATATTAAGGTTTAATTTTATGAGTACTAAAAGATCAAAGCCATTAGTAGTCAAAATAATCAAAAACTAAGTGAGGTATATTTTGGATTGTGTTAAAAAAAGTTTATAGTATGGAGTCTTATAAGGATAGGAGTAGGCATCTTGTGGTTGAGATATGTTTCATTTTAAAATTCTTGAAACCGAAAACAAGAAGGCATGGAAGCATTATATAGGAGTATAATATTAGTTTATATGATATGTCGATATTTGTGTTCACTATATCTAATATGCTCCGGTGTATATGGTGAAAAGCTCGTGTGTTAGATGATGTGCTGAATTAGAAAATTTGGAAGTGCATGATACTCTATACACCATCCATATAAATGGTCGTGACTTTTGTTTGAAAGTGGTTTTCAATTATTTTGGAAAATGGTTTTCAATTATTTTGGCAAATTTCTCCAATAACTTGTACACATCATATTTCTACCTTAAAGGATAAAACCATATGTATTTTATAAAATAATCAAGACAAATGAAATAATATAAAAAAATTTCAGGAGAAGCATGGGTCAAAGTCCCTAAACATCAAAATATATAACTTGAAATGGTTTATCACAAAAGATAGAGGACTTGGTGATGGAAAGCTTATGAATTCTATTACTAATATAAAAGTCATATACTTGATTTCTAGAAGTAAATGAAAACAAAATATGATTGTCAACCTTAATTTTCTTTTAAATTGGAAGAGAGGAGTGACTACGAAGTTGACGTCACAATTTAGATGATAGAGCCACTAAGGTGGAAGGATTGAGATTAAATGACTTTATAGGTAGGGTTGAGGATGACCTCATGTACAAGCTGCATCTACTCCATATCCAAATTCTTCATAAGGAAGTAGTTAGGAAAGAATTCAATTAAAATGTTTTTTTTTCAAAATTAAGGGACAAATATTAATTTTTTAATCAAGTAAACATTATTTAGTGTGAAGATAGCAACAAGAGAGTTCTTATAAGAGGAACTAGTATGATATATGGATATTCCATTACCATTTTTGATAATAATATCCTTATTACCAAAAAAATCCGACTATAGTGAAAATTTTAACAATCAGATGTAACATCCCATGATCAGAGTTAGACCCCTAGGATACTGTACAAGAAAGTTTAGTGAGAATTTAGTAGTACACTTCATGTATCTTATGGCATACACATATTTAGTAGTACATTTCATGCTTCATATGGCATACATATACATGTACATAATGTTGACACTCATTAAAATCATTGTACATGCATTCATTGACATTTTCCTGGTATAAATGATTTTAATGTAAAAAGTGACTTGTGGATTATTTGTCTTGAAAATTTAATTGGTGTGTATTAAAATCGATTTAGCATTTTTGGTGACATTTTGGACATTTTAGAAATTTATAAAAATTTAGGGTATTTTGGACTAGGAAAAATGTAGAAATAAGAAACAAATGGAAGAGTGACATGTGGTAACTTAGGTGAAGGACAAATGGACTAATTATGGAATGACAAATGGACCAATTAATGTGTGACATGTGGACCAATTGTTGAGAGATAAATGTTAGCATATCTAGTAGACAAATGTAAGACATGCAAAATGACATGTGTCAATGATGGATGAAGATACCTAGTAATGTTTTTTTATGAAAATTTCTACAACTCTCTTGTTTGTTCTTCACCGACATTCTCCACCACTAAACCTCTCTTCTTGCTCATTCATCACCGAAACACCTAGCTTGTTCATTTTTGTGTTAGTGGCTTATCCACGTTACAACTTGCAAAGTCTTCATCCATTTGCAGTTTTCAATTATTTATGAATTCTTGTGTTTCTCCACCCACCAAAATCTCTTATGTGCACTCTCAACTTCTGGAATTTTTCTTAATAAGAGTAAGTTATGCTTTAAGTTTTATGGGTAGTGTAAATGACAATATGATGATGTTTTAATTTTTGTAAATGCATGCATGTATGAGTGGTGTAGAAAGAAGCAAATTCGGTAATATAATTAACAAGATGAAGGATTGTGATAATTGAAATTAAAGGAAAAGTAGTGAAGTGTAGAAAATGTGATATAGAAAAGTATGGAATTAGGTTTTGTTTTTTGGTGGTGATCATTCATGACTTTGTGAATTGTGGATAGAGAATACTAAACTGAAAATTGAGTCATAACTAAATCGTCAACTTGAAATGATAGAGAATTAATAGAATTTTGGTGATGAAGAGGGCTGGAGTACGTTATATGGAGTGTTTTTACTGCAGATGCATCTATAATTTGGTTATATCTTGACCTATAGATATCCAAATCTGATGGATTTTGATCTAGATTATACTAGAGACATATGGATACAATTTTCATGCAGGAATTGAATTTTAATTCTGTCCTTAAGGGTTTTGAAATTTGGCTTGAAGTTGAGAACTGTGTGCTATCATGCTATGAAAATAGTCTATGGTATTTTGATGATAACTTGCATAATACTGAACCAAAATGCATAAATTTGATGTCATTAGAAACTTAAGACATAGAGAAACATTTTTTAGAAGAAGAAGTTGCCTAAATCCTCATTTTCTAGGTCATAATGGTCATACAAAACTGACCTACAAATCTGTCCTGAGAAAAACTGGAAAACTACAGGATAAATGAGAGATTAGTTTCTGTAAAGCAATGGATGACACAATCGTGGGTAGAGACTTTTTTATAAAAATGTTTTAGTTATGCAGTTATTGAATGAATTAAGGATTAAGTGTGAAATTATGATTTTTTTTTTATATTTGAGCTTAAAATGAAGACATAACTTAGAAAATAAATTGTTTGATGCATTATGAATGAGGAGTTATGGAAAAAGAATAGGATTTCATGAATGAAGAGATTAGGTAGGAAATGTTGAATTAAATAAATAGCATTTTGAGAGTTTAATGCAATCAGTTTGGTCATTGAATTAGTATGAAATGAAATTTGATTGATGTGTATGAATGCTAGAAACTTTGGAGTAGAGTTAATGTTTGTATAAGTGTTAAAGTCGTATAGATGAAGGAAGAAAAATGCAAGGCATGATTGTGGCTCTTATCCCATGATCATGGCCTGAAAAAATAAGTTTTTTGTTACAATCGAGGCCTTTATAGCATAATCTTGGCCTAGCCAGAAAATGTTTCTGTCACGATCATAGCAAGGACACCACGATCCCGTCTGAAAGAATTATTTTTTTAGTGAAGTTTGAGCCAACCAATACTAGGGTGTTTCTATATGAGCTATTAAGGTTTAAATAAGAGCTTGAATGAATTTATTTTATATTGAATGAAAGGATTAAGGTGAGTAAAATGTAGTTTGGAGTAAAGAATGCTTGGAAGGTGTTTTAAATTGATTATAAAGTGCATTAGAAAAAACATAACTGAGAATTTGTCATTGAACATGCATAATACATGATACATACATAAATGTGCCTTTTTATTTGAATGTGCAATGTAGTAATGTGAAAATGTATGTGGTTGCATATAGAAGAGTACGTAAAGTGACCTCTTCTAGACATTGTCGAGACTTCAAGGTAATAAGCTAAAAAGAGCAATTGTAGTAACCTAAGATGATCTCAACTTGATTGTTTGTTGATTTTGAATCAAATTGCTACGTGATATATATGTACTGATTTTCGGACATAAAATGTCCGAGGTGTTTGATGCATGAATAACACATTAATAGTGTTCCTTGAATGTAAATGTGATTGAATACATGTGTTCTCAACTTATATGTTGAATGTTGGACCAAGTTCGATGATCAGTGTCAATGAGAAAGTTAATGTGAATGCAATGGACTGAATATGATGACTGAATATGTATAATGCATGTTATTCTATGAATGCATGAAATATAAAGGCAATTGTGACCAAAGTCGCCAGTGAAAAAGAGCTTAAAACTTAAACATCTATGGTAAGAGCCTATGGCTCAATATGTAAAATGAACCCTGTATCCTTAACAGATAAGGGACAAAAAGAAAAAAGCTTTGTATCCACATCAGATATGGGATAGTGAAAAAGGCACTCGGTTATAACAACGTAATAACTAAATTTGAGTTTCATAAGCATTGCATACATATATGATATGAATACATTGAACAATTGCAATATTTTGTAGACTTTAACTATATGAAATATGTGAAAGTTTATTGATGAATATATTCTACATGATCGCAATGAAATGATGACTTGTATGGATTTTGAAATGTGATAATTATGCATAAATTGTTTCGTGATATTACATGATGATAATTGAGTTGATGTGAATTATATGATAACATGAATTGTTATGTTGCATGACAATAGTGAACCATCGAGGATGGTTACTTAACTGAGTTCGCAAAACTCAACCAAATTGCAATGTTGGCATTTTCAGGTTTAAAAGAGTGACGACTTAACTTCTAAGATTGTTTAGAAGAGATTTTGTATAACTTGTGGATAGAAGACATGGCTTAGAGGTCGGTGAACTGGGACTGAAGGATTAGTCTTAATTTTTGTTAATTCCTCATTTATGTAGCATACTTTGTAGACAGAACTATGGATTCTAATAGGTTGATATTGTATAAACATGAATGATGGATATAATGCTATATGAATTATGGTTTATGAAATAAAATGACAAAATTTTGGATTTTAGACATTGTGTTGTTTATGGTTTTAAATAATATACCATGAGATATATTGAAAGTGAATAAGTTAGCATACCACTTCTGTCGAGCATGTGGACAAATGTCAGAAGGGCATATGTGTACAGTAGGGTGCTACAATTGGTGGTATCAAAGCATGGTTGGCATCCATAGGGATATACAGGAATGTTAGGCATGAACTAATGTGAGAATTTTAGATGGTAATTGAAGTTGTTTATTATAGGTCATCCACCATAGGTGATCAAATGGAACAATCAGTTGACCTAGGATCAGAAAGAGCTAGGCTACATGGATACACTTTCCATGTTCAACTAAAAAAGTCTCATCTTAACTCTCAGCTAAGGTGACATACAAAATCCTTAATCACGCCATAGTGATTAAGGAAGTTGCCTATCAATTTGTACCATGCAATACTTTGTCTCATCCCACATGCTATCATAGCAATGAGGCAATGTTCTTGTGTGTAACAACAATATCATACTTAGTGACAACATTTTAGATATGTGCCATTTTCAATTAAACCTTAATCTACTATGCAAATTCACACAAGATTAAAATGAAAAAAATTCATTAATGTATAAGTAAATGTACAAATACATCAAATCCGCAACAAACCTAAACCCCTAATGTGCTTTTGAAAAGCTTCTCTATTAATGGGTTTAGTAACAGGATCAGCTATCTTTAGACATGCTTTAGGACCACATATCCTTGTGCAATGATATCACAGATAAAGTGGTTGTGAATATCTACGTGTTCTGTTTTTCCGTAATACTTCGGGTCTTTTGCATAGGAAATGGCAGTTGTGTTATCACGATAGATAGCTGCGGCCTCATGAAGATGCCCAATAATGTTGAGGCTCCTAAAAAATCTCCTCAACCATATCGCCTCTTACACGGCTGGGGTATATAAAACATACTTACACTCCATCATAGGTAATGAAACGCACTATTGTTTCTTGCCGCACCAAGAAATGGCTCCTCTTCCAAGAAAGAAAACATATCCCAATGTGAAGATTCTAGCAGCATATCCCAATTTACCGTTTTCTAATGAAAAATTTCAAGTATAATGAACTGTGAGTCAAACTAATTTCAAAAGTTGGATTTAAATTTTAATATTATGACTAAAATTCCAACCAAGCGTGATTAACTCAATCACAAATATACCAAAGTTTAATTAACCCGAATATAGTGAAAAAGACAAGCTCCACTCTGTTTTACTAGGATCTCACCATTGGACTAAGCAATCATAAGATCTTCCAGTTAGCATTCCTCATTTTGTTATGATCATCGGCATCTTGTAATGATAGCAAGCAGGTTAAAACTGGTATGCATGGTTAGGTTCTTACTAAAGGAAACTTAAATAGAAAATCTATAAGACAACCTTTGTTATCTGTGCACCTTTCAAACTCAAGACGAAAAAGCAAGTCAGTTCATGTTCTTCCTGATAATCAACAGGTCACGGTTGATCCATAGCCAAAAGTTGCCCTCCTAATTAATTAAATATTAACCCAGGTATAGGAGCCCTTTGAATGTAGGAGGCCGTGGATTTGCTATTGGTACTAGGAAATAGAAACTCAAATCTCGAAGTCACCACAGCTTATACACAAAAGACAGAAGGGTAAGGCATAAGAATAGATCCAGGTTGATTTACACCATCTTTGATATTTGCCAATCACTTACAACAGCATTAAAATATTCATCTTCAACAATAGCTGGCTTATCATGAGCCGAGTAAATGAGAGGTCCCAAAACTGTGTTTACTGTAAAGAATTTCTAGCATGTAAATGCTGGTAACACATATGATGGAATTGCATCATACTTTGATGCGAGGGATTTTACAGCAGATAAGTCTACCCTGTCACCGAAACCACCAACTCCAAGCTCTGTTGCATAAATCCAACCGGTTATAAATGCTGACTGGATTCCAGCAGCATTTGCACCTTTGATGTCATGGAAAAGTGAGTCACCCATAACAATAGTGTCAAAGGCATCAATAGCAATCATGGCCATGGCTGATTTGTAAATCATCTGCAAGGTAACCAGCACATGCACAGAACAAAATAATAAAGAACACCTAGATATCAAGTGCGCTAATCTTGAAAAGATTCAAATCTGCTATAGTGCTATATATAGACTGCTGGGTTTAAATACACTTGTGGATGACCATTATGTATCTATAAAGCCAAGTAAAATATCAA
The DNA here is from genome assembly GCA_027563595.1 of Erythroxylum suave. Taxonomy (NCBI): domain Eukaryota; kingdom Viridiplantae; phylum Streptophyta; class Magnoliopsida; order Malpighiales; family Erythroxylaceae; genus Erythroxylum; species Erythroxylum suave. The sequence goes on from JAOSBN010000009.1 coordinate 5,887,776, forward strand.
AAGAGAAACTAGTGGTGGTCTACTCCACAGCGTATACATCCTTACAAAAGGCTGTTTTGTATACGTGCTCAGAAATGTAGGAGAGAAAGACAGCGAAAATGGCAAATTAGATTACAATACCTCGCCAACCTTCCCCATCCATTTCACTTCACCCGTAAGTTTCTCGTACTTGGCACAATTGACAAAACTATCAAAAATGAAAATGGAATAAGTGTAAACTATCAGAAATGAAAATGGAAATAAAAATAGTATACCTTGTTGCATAATCATATGAGAATAAATATCAACCTTGCCAATAACATAGAAAGTACCGACCGAGGAAAAGCAGCAAGGAATTGATCAAGGCTGAACAGTAATGACTAAATTAGCAATGATGCATGCGGCAAATTCTATGATGTAAATATGTTTTTATCAATGTGAAACTGAACTGCTACACTTACTAAAACCTTTGTGGATCAAAACATTCAAACTTCATTAACTACAGTATCAGGTCTTTCATGTTGTAATGACTATAAAAATTCAAGATTTGCCACAAAAACGGAGAAAGAAAAAGGGGGGACGAAGAGTGTGGGAGGGCCAAAGCAGTACAATGAGCACACATATACTTGAGTTGACAAGGATACCTCTAGATAAATGGCACCCTGGTCGCTCCAAAAGCCCATTGGTTTGGCTGTTTTAAGAGAACATCTATGCTTGAATTTAACAATTACTAAAATAGTTTGCCTTCCACATGCTGTGTCTTTCACCTTTATCTGCTTTAGTAAACAAAAATTTCGTATCCTTTCAATTGCAATATTAACTAATAACTGACAGTGTTTATGCTGGCAAAAGGATCAGTTTTGTCAACTATCAAAGAACAAGGACTTCTAAAGGTAAAATTAAATCACAGAGATGCTTCTTATAAACTGCAATCCACATGACATCTTAGGCTTAGTTTAGGAGAGTGGGGGCGGTTGATAACCTACTGAAACAATAAGTACTGACAAGGTTTCATTACCCTTGCAAATCAACCCTACATGAATAACAAGTAGTATATAGGAATAAGGATTGTCCCCTCGAAGATCTGATAATGGAATGCTAACTATCGTCAAACTTGTCAATAAAATTTCTTTCACAAAAACCAACACAAAAGCATAAAGAAACACAAATTAATATCTAAAAATGCAATCTAACTTTAATGATTAAGTATCAAATGCAAACTACTAACTAAACTAGAAAACAGAAACAATTGCGGAAAACAGAAATCAAAAGATAATTTGACTCGAACAGAATCAAATTTGAAGCAAACAAAGCAAACGAAATCAACTAAATTGAGCTCGAATCAAGGCAAGAAAATAAGTGATTATTTTGATCTCAGCAATTCAAAATTTAAAGAACACAAACTTAAAGAAATACTAAATCAAAATTCTGCAAAAATCATAATTGAAATGTTAAGATAAAAACAGAATTACGAAAACTTCAATTGCAAAAGATTTTGCCAACTAAACCAATTAATTAATTCATTGGACTTGGGGATTATTCACACATTGTGTTTACATAATCAAAGCATCACCAACGTACCGATTTTATGCTTTTTAACCATTAAGAAAAAAATCTTCGCAAACAATCAGAGGATTCATAACTACTAATCCACGTATGTCGCGTACGAACATTACTATAGTTGGTTTAATGATCTTGCCTTGAAAACCTCGACAACTACTATCATCTGTTTAAGAAAAAGTTTGAATTCTCTTAGAGTATGTTTGACAACTACTATCAACAACCTAGCTATAAATCAATTAATTTGGCAACTACTACCATCAATTAATTGAATAGCATCAAAAAATCCCTTATAAATCTTAATTTCGAATTTTAAGATTTATGAGTTCAATTCAGCCATCAAAGTTCCAGAATTCAAACACATGATTGAAAATCACGAACACAAGAATCAGTTAAGATTAAATCCTCATGAAATAATATAGGTTTGGAGGATATTACCCCTTACAATTGAATTAAACACTTAGCCACTCATAACTTGTAAAACGAATTTACCACCGAATGGTCCTAGAAAATTGTCTCCAAAAAGAAAGAATAGAAATAGGATTTCAACTGGGAGTTTTAGAGCAACCCCGAAGAGACGCCCCCCTCCACCTCTGGGCAAAAGTCAAATTTTATATCCCCCTCCAATGATGAGGTGTCTGACCTAATATTAGCAGTCCACTAGGAAACGAATTACTTCTCAACTTCAATTGGCAGCCCTCGCAAAAACTCTTCCGCATCTGCCTAACCAGCCATCCCAAGTGGCGTGGCTTGATGAGCTAGACATTGAGTCATCTTTAAGTAACCAATGGAGTCATGCCACGTCATCTAAGTGCTTTGAAAATTGACTAAAGTTTTGTTAGCTTTGAACTACGTTTTTTACAGTACACTAAGGTCAATTTTGACTGTGTATAAAAATCAAATAATGACGATTCAAGAGCTCAAATTTTATCAGTAGGTTGTCTTTGAGTTAGCCACAATCTGAGATTTGATTCACTGAATGCCTCCATCTGAGTCAAAAGTTATGATTGAAATATTGTCGAAAGGTTATTCTGGCGATCAAGATTTTAACACAAATTTTGGAAAAAAATTTTCTCCTGAGTTCTAACTCAGAAAATTCTACAATTGATCCCAAAAAAATCTATAAATGTGTCAAGAATTTAAGTACGAAATTTCAGAACATTTGGCCTAACCAATCTCAAGATAAAAATCCCAAAATTACTAAAGGTCAATTCTGCCAGAAACCAAAAATGCATTTTACTTCAACAAAACCCAAATAATGCTAAAACAGGATGAACAATATATAGATGAATGTAATATGAACGTAAATGACTCTAAATTAAATATTAAAGATATATGAAAATATAAGTGTGTCAAGTACTTATGTGTTTGGGATTGTTGTTTTGGTAATTGCTGAAACGTGAAAATAGGTGTTTGGCAAGTACGGTTGCAGTTGCTGAAAAGAGATAAAATGACTAAAAAGCCCATTGATTAAATAAACTATTAATTATTGCATAAACAATTAAAATATATATTATTAGTCATATAAATTTAAAATTATAAATAATAAAATATATAACATATACATTGTTATTTTTTTCTTGATATGTGCTTATTTATATTATTAAAAAATGATAATTTAAATTACAATTCCTTGGTAACAGGATGTCCTTGGAATATTTCATAAATTTAGGTACCTTTAATATTATATAATTAAAATATTAAATTAAAATAAAGAAAATATAATTCGGAATAAACTATTTGATAAAGTATAATTGTTCAAGTTAACGTAGACGCAAATTAAATTTACATTAGTTGAGAATATAACAGAAAATAATAATTATCGGAAGGTTATTAATGGAAAGTAGAATTTCTATCGCAGAAGCACTTTCCTACTGCAACCCTCTTTTAACTTATTGATTTTTGCGATGGCACCACACTTTCCTCCAACATCCGGTTGTTCACCTGTAGATCCAAACATATGACTGTGTTTAAAAACTACGATGGATAAGTTCTTATCTTCACCACACCATAGATCCAAATGTAGCCTTAGTCTAATTAACTAGTATAATGGCAGACAACATAAATCATTAAATGAACTTCTTTTCAGGAAGAAAATGGCATTAATCATCTATTAATCGTCAATCACAAGAAAACATGAAGAACGGATTATTGTGGAACCTTTGCAAGAATTGTTGGGTTAATTCCCCAATGGTGATGGCTCCAACAAAAAGAGAGGGATCAAATCCAAGAGTCTTCATCTTTCTATTGTTGTTGAAGCACGTCTTGAGGAATTACTTATAACCACCATCTTGGCACCTGCTTGACAGCTCATTTACTGTCAGCAATTAATCATCAATTAAAGAAAGGAAACAGAGCATTTAAAAAACTTAAATGATAAATATAAGATGATTGGTATAGCTATGTTCTTTGTTGGGTGTAAAGAAGATTGGCCATCAAAAAAAGTAATTTGGTATGCCTTTGCTATTCGTCATGTTAAATAGAAGATGTTTGGTGCAGGGTTGAAAGATATGTTTCTTTTCAAAGGTAGAAAAGAAGGTGTTATTAAAGTTTGTAGTTCAATCTTTGTTATTTTGAACTGTCCAACTTTTTATTCAATTTTTAACTTTCTAATTGATTTATTTTAGTAACTTTTTTTGCTAAAAGCTTACCAATTTATTAATTATTCGATCAGGGTATTACTCTAAAAAGGATTTGTTTAAAGCAAGGTGTCACTCTAAAAAGGATTTCTTTAGACCAAATATTGGCAGCAATTCGAGCTATTACTGGAGTGGAATTTGGTCAGTAAAAGGTTTGTTAATTAGTATGATATGATGTCATATTGGGGTGATTCTCTCATGTCTTAGTTTTAAGGATCCATAATTGCTAGATAATACAAATTTGTTCATTAGCCTTGATCCTCGTCCTGAACATAAGTACGTTGAGTGTTGGACTTATTTCTAACTAGTTATTCAACACGAAATGTAGACCTATTATGAAACTTTAACATAATAATTTATCTAGTGTTTATTTGTTCAAACAAGATCCCACAACCTTTGCATTCTTTGCATCTACCTAGTTCACCCTCTTAAAAATAGGTAATGACTTCCTTCATGAGGATATCAATGAAGAAACATCAATAGCACATACATCAAGTTTATTAAAAATATTCAACGTGATATACACAGACTCATGCGTTATTAATGGAAGTGAACTCTACGAATTCCTGCTCAGGAAACATTTTTTTATCATTTAACAATTATGTGGTTCAATCCAGTTCTCATCAAAAATAAAATATTGGATCATTTCTAAGAGTTTATATTTTGAAAATGATAGATAGTCAATGAGAATACAAATACCTACCATTGTCAGATATGGATTCACAGTTACTAATCTCATGTTAGGCTCTTTAATTATTTGATTGGCACTTTATGATTTTGAGACCTACTATTTTCAAGACCAGTAAGCAGACACACTCATTGCTTAAATTCACAAAAATAAATATTAGGACAATGGAGTTAATTCTTTGTGTGCAATGCACACCTGGAAAGCTTTTATTTGAAGCATCCTTTACGGTTGGCTTATTTGGGAAGAAAAAAGAAGAAATGTGTATCAATTATGTGATTATGAGTAGTATAATTACAATGGCAAGAATGGGAAACATCGAAAAAGCTACTCATCACACCAAGGCTTTGTTCATTGAACCAACATAATAGGGAAGATTGTATAAATAATTAAAAATGTATTATTACTCAAATAAATTTAAAATTATAAATAATAAAATATATAACATATTCATCATTATTTTTTTTCTTGACATGTGCTTATTTATATTATTGAAAAATGATAATTTAAATTACAATTTCATGGTAACAAGATGTCCTTGGGATATTTCATAAATTTAGGTACCTTTAATATTATCACTTACAATTTATTTCAAAACTATAGTACATGACATTGTTTACACCTATGAATCAAGAAAACAAGTTCTTGCTGTAACTTTTAGGCTTGTAGAATATTTCACCGATAAGTCTCACAGGAGTTGCATCACAAGTTCCTAGCCTATATACCATCCTAGGTTATTATGGAACGAATTGTCTTATTTATGAAATGTATTACTTCCTTGTGTTACTACTATATTTGTATCAATCACATTGAAGTTGGGGTTCAGATCCTCTATTCTGCTAACGCCGTACCTACTTTGTGCCGCGATCGATACATTGATGTTTGGTTCAAAATTCAGACAGGCACACATTCTAAATCCTTAATATTAAGAACACCCGAGCCAAGCAGCCGAGCTAATTGCATCCTTATTGTTTATTGTGTTTATTTTTCTTAATTAAATTTATTTCAAATATGATTATTATATTGCTTATGATATTATTATAAATTTGATACTAAAATTATAATTAATTTTATTATTGTTATTAATGTTGTTATTCTTATTATTATTTACTATTATTACCATTAAATTTCTGGTCTGCCATATATAATAGCTATTACATATTATATAGTTATTAAATATTAAATTATTTCTATTATTAATAATATATTTCCTTATTGTTATTATTTTTATTAATTAATTTTATTTCGATTATTATTATTATATTAATTTTAATAATATTATTAATTTATTATTCTTGTTATAATTAAGTTTATTATAAGTTTATGTTATTATTATTAAATTTAATAATTTTTATTAAATACATTTATTGTTCTTATAAGGATTATTATTATTAAATTATTGACTATTATTAAACATATTATTTTTTAAATTAATAATTATTATTACTAATTTTGTAGTTACAGCTAAAATATTATTATTATTATTAAATTTATTTTTTAATTATAATCGTTTTTATTATTAAATATTTTTATAATTATATTATAATTCCTTATTATTATTAATTATCTTATTCTTATTATTAAATTTATTAATTATTATAATTGTTAATATTATTAATAACCGAAAAATTATATATATATTTATTTATTTATTATTATTATTATAATATTCCTTATTGGTATTAAATTTATTAAATATTTTAATTTGTATTATTAGCATGAAAATCCTTATTATTATTATTAAATTTAGTATTCTTATTATTATTAATTATTAGTATATTAATTTTGTACTTGGGTATATATACTTGTTATTATAAATTTTATTATTGTTATAATAATTAATTATTATTATTATGTAAATAAAGAAAAATTGACAAGATTTCATGGTGGGACTGTTTAAAATCAAGAAATAATAATAATAACGAAATAATGACAAGATTCATGGTGGGACTGTTTGAAATAAAAAACTAATATAAATAAAATAATGGGGAGTAAAACTAATAATATACTTATGGGTTAAGTAATTAAAAGAAAATATCGGAAATACAAAAGTCACGGCCGTGAGGGTGAAGAGTCACAGCTGTAAGGGTAAAAGGAGAGGGTCGCAATTGTTCTTCGTCACGATCGCAATAAAGAGTGAATAGTTGGGGCACTTATTTTTAAAAAGAAGTTGCGATTGTGTTCCACCACGAGTGCGATTATCGTTTAGTCATGAGCATGAATAAATTTAGTCAGGCCCGTAACTTTTGCTCTTTTGGATGTTGAAATTCAAATTCAACAATCCCAGTATAAACATAAATTTTATCCTCAATATTATTAATAAAAATTTAACAATAATAAGGAATTTAATGATATTATTATTATAATTAATATATAAAACATTAAATAATAATAAGAATAGTAATTTAATCCTTATTATTATTCAGAACAAAACTAATAATAATAAGGAATTTGATAATATTATTTAATATAATTAATGAATAAGAATATGACTAATAGTAAGTAGATAATTATCGTAATAAAAAACAATTCAATTATAAGAATAATTTAAGGAAAATAATATTAATTAATAATAAAATAATTTATGAAGCAATATAAAATTAGCAATAAGAATGATAAATGTAAAAATAATTTATAACATCGCAAATTATTAATTATTTATTAATAATAATAATAATAATAATAATAATAATAATAATAATAATATTAATAATATTAATAATATTAATAATAATAATAATAATCGAAAAGATTTAGAATAAGGATAAAGCCAAAAGAAAGAATCCCTACTAGGTAAGCACCCCTCCCAAAGGCCAAACCTTAAACTAAATTATTATTAATAACAAGAAAATAAGAGTAAAAAGAATACAAGCAACCAAAGGAAACTACTGGCTTAGGAAGCCAGAAAATAAATACAATAAACCCCCTACTGGCCTCATTAAAACCTGTTGAAGTAAAAACTCTCGTAGGGGAAAACCAACAACAGTAAAAGAGTACCAGTTTCAATGAAAACGAAAACAACCCAAACCCACAATGTCCTCAACATGAAGTCGAGAACAATCATTAGGGGGCAGCACACTCCAATCCAACTCCGAAAGAGACAAAGCAGATTTAGAAAGTGAATCCACAACGTGATTACCTTCTTGATGAATATGAGATACCCTAAAAGAGATAGACGAAACAAAATTCAAACAATTCATCCACCTTTGCCGAAAACACCAAGGAACCCGATTGGACTTAGAAGCCAGCAAATGAACCACATAAGTAGGGTCTGATTCCAGCCATAAACAATTCCAACCAAACTAGGAAGCAATTTCTAAGGCATAAATAGCTGCTAAAAGTTCAGCTTCAAACGCATAGGCAATACCCCCAGGAACCCGAAAATAGCCTTTAATAAACCCACGAGATGTGCAAAAAATCCTGCATAAGCCGAAATGCCTGGTGCTCCCAAAGTTGCACCATCCCTATTTACTTTAGTCTAACCAGGTATAGGAGGCCTCCATAATAGTTGAGCAATGGTCAGAGCTTTCTGAGGGACACCAGAAACCCAAAGCCGAGACAGGACCAAACGATCATGCATATCATTAAACATGAACCAAGTCCGAATGTTGTTGGACTCAGCAATTACCGTCCATATAAAAGAAAAAGATTGCACGAGAGGAATATGTTTCCTATGAAATCTAATAGAATTCTGAGCATACCAAATGGTAGAGATAACCCCGACACCGCAATCAATAAGGGATTGTACAACTGAGGGCTGAGCTGAGAATTGTATAAAGACATCAAGAAAACAATCAAATCCAAAGTAAAATCTCCCTATATTCTGAATGCCCCCAAAATAGTCGACCAAATCGAACTTGCATAAGGACAATGAAGAAAAACATGATCCACTGCTTCCAAAAGGGAGAAACAAAACCCACAACCCATATGGAAGTCACAACCAATTCTATTCAAACAAAATTCAATAGGTACCTTATTATGGAAAATTCTCCAAAACAAAATATAACAAGCCGGAGGACTGAAAGCTCTCCATATCTTACTATACCATGAAACGTCTGGAATATTTTTGTAAGTATCTGTGTAGAAGGATGTACATGAAACCACTCCATCCGAAGCAAGACACCAAACCAACTTGTCCTCCGGCTCATCAAAAACCACAACTTTAACAATAGCGTCAGCAATAACCGAGAACTAAGAAACAAAGTCTGCTGGCAAATTCCATGAAAGATCCGGATGCAACATGTCCAAGACAGTAGCCTCGGGTGAAGGAAGAATATAGTCCTGAGGAAGAAGATCCACCAAAGGCCTATCCAACCAAACATCAAACCAAAACTTGAGCCAGGAATGCCGTCCCAAAAGCCAATGGGACTCAGAAAGAACAACCCTACAAAGCTCTCGAAAGCCTAACCATACCGAAGAACTGAGATAAGAATAGAAGAACGCTCCAGCATGGGTTTGAACTATGGTTTGAAAAAACCAAAAACCAAGGAATCCAAAGAAAGGTACCTCCAAACAAACCGGCTAAGTGTAGCCTTGTTAAAGGAGATCAAGCTCCGAATGCCCAGATCCCTTTTAGCAATAGGAACACAACAAGTAGACCAAGAGACCATAAGAGCTTGACGTTACCACTCCAGAAAAAATTACGAATTGCTTTATCCAACCTCTGAAGTAGATGAACCAGCCATTTATAAATGCAAAAGAGTGAATAAGCTTTGAAGAAATAACATAATTCACCAATGAAATCCGACCAGCCATAGAGAGAAGACGACCCTTCCAAGAATCCAATTTAGACAATATCTTATCAGCAATAGATTGAAGGTGAAAAAGCTTGGGAGTGCCACAAAAAAGAGGAACCCCTAAGTAATTAAAAGGTGTCGATGCTTTAACCATACCAATAAGAGATCTTAAGGAAGAACGCCGAGCAATAGAAACACCTTTCCCGAAGAAAATATTAGATTTATCCCAATTGACAACCTGGCCCGAAATACGCCCGTATAAATCAAAAGCCTCAACCACCGCTTGCAAATTAGACTTCGTACTCCTGCAAAAAAGTAACACATCATCTACATAAAAGAAATGAGTAGGGAAAGCCAAATCGCGACCTGCGATCATAGGGTCAAGCCGACACCGAGCTACTAAATGAGTGAAATAATGACTCAAAAAATCCTCAGCAACGCAGAAAAGAAGTGGAGATAGTAGATCCCCTTGTCGAACCTTATGGTTACAAGAAAAGTAACCAATCGGAGAACTATCCGAAATAAGAGATAACCAAGCTGAATGAAGAATGACCTTAATCCAAGCACAAAATTGGGGTGAAAAACCAAAGCTTCCCATGACCTCTAAAATGAAATCCCAACGCATAGAGTCAAAAGCTTTCCGAATATCCACTTTCAGGGCCACAATACCTCGAAAACATTTACAGTCCATAAGGTTAACTCCCTCAGAAGCAAGAGCAATACAATCATGAATGTTTCGACCACGAACAAATCTGAATTGATTAATGGACAGGATACGAGAGGCAATAGGAGCTAGATTATCCGCAATAATCCTGGTAATTATCTTATAAACAAAATTACTCAAAGCAATTAGCCTAAATTGTTCAACAACAGTAATCGGCTTAACTTTCGACAATAATACCATAAAACTAGAGTTAAATCTCGTGGGCAACGAACTAGTTTCAAAAAAGGACTAAACCGCAAGCATTACATCATGGCCGACAATATCCCAGGAGTGTTGAAAGAATTTTCCTGTAAAACCATCCGGACCAGGAGAGCTAGAACCATCCATACTTTTAATCATAGTATAAATATCACCGGCAGAAGGAATAGCACGAAGAGTCAAATCATCCTCAATAGAAACCAACGAAGGAATGATAGCATGAACAACCGAATAATCCATATGATCCAACACATCCCCAACAAACAAGGCCAAATAATAATCAATAATGTGGCCATGTAAAGTGTCTGAATCAAAAACTTGTCCGCCATTAACTAACAAAACTCCCAAGGAGTGTTTAGCTTAGCATACCTTAAGATGAGAATGGAAAAAAGCCGTATTACGATTTCCCTGAACAAGCCATTTCAAACGACATTGATCGTGAAGACGAGTTTCTTGTAAAGCAAGTAACCCATCTAAGTGACGATGAAAGTCAACTTCCTATTGGAAAAGGCTATTCGAAAACCCAGAAGTAGCATAAACCTCCTGAACCCGAGCAAGATCCTCTTCAGCCAAAGTTATCTTAAAGCGGATGTCACCAAAAACCTCCTCACTCTAGGAACGAAGAGCACCATGCAAATGTCTCAACTTAATCATTAGATTAACAATTGGATTACCCGCCTCCATCGAAATCCAATTACGACAAACCAAGGACAAAAAATTCGAGTGCGAAAGCCACATAGATTGGAACCTGAAAGGGATGGAGCCTCGTGGCATTTCCTTCGAGAGATTCAGTAGAATCGGACAATGATCAGAATGGAACCGAGGTAAGGTGATCGCATTCACCCTGTTCCAAATATCAAGAAAGCCCCCAGAATAAAGAATCCTATCCAAGTGACTTTGAACAAACCACCAGGGACCCATCCTAGCCTAAGTAAAGAAAACATTAGAAATATTAATGGGCAAAAGCAAAGCAGTATCGATAAAGTCTTTAAACTCCTCACAGGACAGCCGAATAAGAGGAAGACCAATTTTTTCTTGAGATCCCAAAATAGCATTGAAGTCACCAGTAAGTAACCAAGCAGGACTACAAACATTGACAAGGCTCAACAAAGATTGCTAGAGCAAACGAGGTCCCATATAAGAAACATCTGCATAAATAAAAGAACAATAAAAAGTGGGGATAGAGCTAGCAACATTAATAGTGACCTGTTGGGAATCAACAGAAACCACATCCACATCAAAAGTAGAAACCGCAAAAAAAACCCAGATATTCGGACGTAATGGTGGCCTCTGGTTAAAAGACACTAAGCCCAAACCCAATGACAAAATGAATCAGCAATATCAACAAAATAATAATAATAACAACAACAATAATAACAACAACAACAACAACAACAACAACAACAACAACAACAATAACAACAACAACAACAACAACAACAACAACAACAA
>JAOSBN010000009.1:5899848-5917727 GCA_027563595.1 Erythroxylum suave
CTAATTTGGAACTGCCAGGGTACAGGAAGCACCCGATTCCGTACGATCCTCCGTAATTACGTTAGGCATTATCGTGTAGGGCTTCTGGTTTTAGTTGAAACTAGAATTAGCGGGATTCGAGCAAATAAAATTATTCCACGCCTGGGATTCGAATTTTCATTCCGAGTGGAAGCGGATGGTTTCAAAGGGGGTATCTGGCTGCTGTGGGATAAGGTTTTTACTATCAGCATTCTGGTGGCACATAAACAAATTGTTCATACGCTTATACAGTACGAGAATTTCTCTTTCGAATTTTCGACTGTATACGCCAGTCCCCAGCCGCACTCCCAAAATTACCTTTGGCAAATCCTGCGAGAACTTGGTCAATCCGTGACCCGATCGTGGTTAATTGGGGGAGATTTTAACGCCAAATTGACTAAGGAGGATAAAAGGGGTGGGTCTCCGAACACTTTTGTAGTCCACCGAGCTTTTAGCACATGGGTTCATGAGATTGGTCTTCACGATCTGGGCTACGTGGGGTCCAGATATACCTGGAAACGGGGTGCCATTTAGGCTAGGTTGGACCGAGTCCTAGGGTCGACATCGTGGCTGGAAGTATTTCCCCATACAGTTAATCAACACCTCCTGTTTTTGGGATCCGACCACTGCCCACTCCTGGTTAATTTTGGTGGGCCTCCTGGAGGACCCTGGGTGCCAGCCCAGTTTCGGTTCCAATCAGCTTGGCTGGCTCACACCGAATTCTCGCAACTAGTTGCGGATTCGTGGCATCCACAACCTAACTCTTTAATTCAATTCCTTCCTCGTTTTTCGACCCAGTTACAGACATGGAATCATACTGTCTTTGGTAATATTTTTCACAAGAAGCGTCGTTTAATGGCTCGGTTAGAGGGTATCCGACGTTGTTTGGACAGCGCCCACTCGTCGTATTTACTCGAGTTGGAGGACTGCTTAAGCGAAGAGTTGGTTCAGGTGCTTTGTGAAGAGGAACTATACTGGCACCAACAAGCTAGGTGTGCCTGGATTTCGCATGGGGATAGGAATACGCGGTATTACCATACAGTGACGCGTACTAAACGGAAGTCTTTGCATATTGCCCGATTACTCGATCATACGGATACGGCAATTACGGATCAGGACCAGTTGCGTAATTTAGCTCGCGATTACTTTGCGCAACTATATTCGTTAGAGGAGGATCCCACCGGAGTCCTTCATATGAGGGAATTTCCGAGCCTCACCCTGGAGGCAGTCACTAATTTAGCCTCGCCGATACAGGTGCCTGAAATCAAGACAACCATTATAGGGATGAACCCCAATAAAGCGCCAGGCATTGATGGTTTTACGGTGCTCTTTTTCTAATCCCAATGGGATACCGTGGGTCCAGCAGTGGTCTCGTTTATCCAGAGAATTTTTACGACAACCGCCTGGGACAGGGAGGTGAACCAAACCATTTTAGTTCTCCTCCTGGAGAACCCGTCCCCTACTTATATTTCTCAATTTCGGCCCATTAGTCTCTGCACCGTCCTATACAAAACGATTTCCAAGATCATCGCAAACAGATTGAAGCCTTATCTGGCGCAGGTAGTAGCACCTACACAATGAAATTTTATCCCGGGCCGGCAAATAATAGATAATATTATTATTGCCCAGGAGATAATTCATACCATGAGCCGGAAAAGAGGAAAGCGCGGCTTTTTCGCGCTTAAAGTGGACTTAGAAAAGGCCTATGACAGGCTTAAATGGGATTTCATCCATGATACTCCAAGCGGTGAATGTCCCATCATTTTTGCCCAGTATTATTATGAAGTGTATCACGACGGTATCGATGCAAGTGGCATGGAATGGCCAATTGTCAAACCCATTTACACCCACCAGAGGAATTCGACAAGGGGACCCAATGTCACCCTACCTTTTCGTCCTCTGTATCGAACGATTAGGCCATCTTATTGACTGTGCGGTAGGTCAAGGCAGGTGGAAGCCGTTCCGCTGGGGCACTCGGGGGCCAGCAATCTCGCACCTTTTTTTCGCCGACGACCTAGTCCTGTTTGGGGAGGCCACAGTTAACTAAGTCAAAGCGCTCTCGACGATCTTAACAACCTTCTGTGGAGCTTCCGGTCAAAAAGTCGACCAAGACTCGTATCTTCTTTTCGAAGAATGTGGGGCCAACTGAAGCTTGCCAGATTAGCAATGAACTCAGCATTCAGCTTACTTCAAATCTGGGAAAGTACTTGGGCGTCTCCCTAATCCATGAACGCATCACGAGGAACACCTATCAATACCTCCTAGATACAGTCCGGCAAAAGTTGGCAGGATGGAAGGCCCAGGAGTTATCGCTAGCAGGCTAGGTTACTTTAACCCAAGCAGTAATAGCATCACTACCAATCTATACTATGCAAACAGTGAGGCTTCCCCAAACCGTGTGCGTTCAGATCGAGACGCTCATGCGGAATTTTATATGGGGATCCCACGACGATCGCTCATTTAGTTAAATGGGAAACTATGTGCAGTCCGAAAAAGCATGGCGGATTAGGGCTTAAACGGATTCGTGCCACCAACGATGCCCTTCTCACAAGATTGGGATGGGCTCTGCTTACTAATCAATCTGTGCTTTGGGTTCAATGTCTTCAAGCCAAATATCGCATGCCTTTTCACGACCTCCCAGCTACTTTGCCAACTCGTAGCGGATCGGCTCTCTGGCGGGGGCTGGCCGCTACTTGGGAATATGTGCGTTGGGGGGCACGTTGGCAATTGGGGGATGGAAGTCGAATAAATTTCTGGCTGGACTAATGGGTGGATAATTTGGGTTCTCTTGTGCAAGAAACCTTCTCTCCAGTCCCAGTCCCACTCCTGTCAGCCAAAGTTATTGACTTGGTTAACGCGGATGGTACCTGGAAACGGGAGTTGATTAGGCCGTATTTGTCTCCGTGTGTGTGTGCCTACTTGGACGCTCTTCGTCTTCAACCAAATAGTCGGGGGGTGGACAGTCTTTGGTGGGGACGAGGTACTCAGGGACAGTTTATCGTCGGCTCGACGTATGAGTTGATCTCGGATTCACAGCAGGGGCCTTCGGTGACTCTCTGGCAAGTCATATGAGCGTGGCCAGGCCCACAGCGGCCGTGCGTTCCTGTGATTATTAGCTAACAGTAAACTATTGACGAACGTCCAACGGGTTCGACGGCACTTCACCACGGACAATCGTTGCCAGGCTTGTGGACAATCGGAAACTGCTCTTCATGCGATCCGGGATTGTAGCCGAGTACAAGGTTTCTGGAGGCAGTTAATTCCGCCAGGCCAGTAGATTGTGTTCTTCCAGCTCACAGACGCGGCGTGGTTACAAAACAATCTGCTTCAGCACGAAGGTGCGTGGACGTACAAATTTGGCGTGTTGGTATCTGTGGCAGTGGCGGAACAAGTGCCTTTTTGAAGCAGGGTTTGAGTGGCCGGTGGAGGGTCATCGCCTAGTGCTCCAGTTTGTAGGCTGGGTCCAACATACGCAGCGGGTTACTAATCGTGTATTGCCTAGACTGGGCATTCCGATAGGGTAACCTGTCAGATGGCAACATCCTCCGGAAGGTTGGATCAAGGTGGATACAGATGGAGTAAACCCCTAGGGAGGAACCGTGGCCACGGTTGGGGGGCTGCTCCGGGACAGTACTGGCCGGTGGAGAGGAGGATTCTCGTATCAGTTTGAGACCTGTTCGCCCCTGCAAGCTGAATCGAGAGGTGTTCTAGTGGGGCTTCAGTTGGCCTGGAACTCGTGTTTTCGGCGTATCATTATGGAAGTGGATTCGGTAGACGTGATTCGTATCCTGTCAACTCCCGCAAGTATGTTGTGATGCAGGGCATCCAAGCATTGTTGAGCCGAGCGTGGGAGACAAAGTTCCAACATATCTACCGGGTGGGAAACCAAAGTGCTGATAGTCTGGCTGCCTACGCTGTTCGAGGGAGACCTGGTCTACATGTTCTCCAGGAACCTCCTCCAGAAACAGGTTTACTTATTCATTTGGATAATCAAGGCCATTTGTATCACCGTGACATGATTTAACATTGTTATGTTGTGCTTTTCCTTTGTAAAAAAAAAAAAAAAAGAATGCCTCGCCATAGGTAACCAAGTTTGGGTAGTTTTACCACTTTGTACCTTGCAAAACAATGTCGGAAAGACAACTCTTCTTTCTTAGCTACCTCATATGTGCCTAGTGTTACGTTCTTAGGTTAAAAAAACTTCGTTGGATATTCAATTTCCAGTTTAAATCCTTCCAAGAATAAGCTCACCAACTAGGGCTCTGGCATGAAAAAAAATCAAACCTTGCGTAATACTCTTTTACATTTCTTATCTATTTCAGTTCTTTAAATTCCCCTGAAAATAGTTTTTTCAAAGCTCTGCTCTAACGCTATCAAATACAACTAGGAGCTTTTATTGTCATCTTATTCTTCGTGTAAAATTGACGCCATGAAAAAGCCTCTTCAGTTAATTCCATCTTTGTAATATGCACTTAGATCTCTTCTGGAGTCTTATCAAGCACAAAAGAATGCTCACACTTGAAAATTAGGACCCAAAATCCTCCTCCAAAAGATGGAACTCCATCTGTACTAAATCTCGTTGGCATTATATACCTCAAACATTCGCTGATTGCCATCTTTTGCACCCTTTTGTCGTCCTTTATAGTTCCATTCTGCGTAGTAGAATCATCTCCAATTCACTTAATAGTTGCTCGTAGTTGGTCTAAGTACACAAAACCATGTTTACTGGTCTAAGTACACAAAACTACACAAAACCATCTTTTACACAAAACTATCTTTACTCCTACCGTTTATCTTATTCCACGCCAAACATACTTTGTTCTATTATTAAGTATATCTTATGTTCCATGCATATTCCAGTCTTAATAATTTATATGTGAGGTCTGTGGTTGAAAATAAAGCTCCAACTGGTAAGTATGTACAAGTTTAAATGTCCTTTTCTTACAGTAATCATCGCCAATTTCTTCATCAAAGCTCCCCTCAAATCTTTCTAGATAACAATTCTTTAAGTTCCAATAATGGGGACCTCTGTAATTCAAAGCTATTTAATAAACATTTCTCAAGTTCTAATCAGAGGACCCCTGTAACGCGCTCTCTGAATAACGAAGTTGTCAGGAGGTTGAAACTCTTCTAGCCAAGTCACATCTGTTACGCCTTCCAACTCAAGCTCGCCTTCATTTGCAAAATTAACAAAATCAATCAGTCCATTTATAGATGATGATATTAACAGGACTTATAATCATAAAACGGTTAATATTATTACCAGATAGGGAGAGATCCCTTCTTAGGGACCTCCTAAAATAAGTGCAATGTCGGCCGTGCTCAGAAGAGTAGGGTGGAGATAGGATGTCGAATATAGCACATGGTGTTATAGCCCTGAAACAATGGATGTTGCCTCCACTGTTTGGATAAAGAACAGTTGTCCCACTTGGAGATGTAATCTCTTCATCTCTAACAAGGTTAGCAGGTCTCGCTGCAAACCACACCAAACAAACAAAGGTAAATATAAACTAAACATACAGAAAAGCAACATCACACCCACAAGCAAGAATAACCCAGTACCCACAACTCAGCTTCAAAAGCATTCTTTCTCCTTTCCAACCATTTTAGATGAAACAGTCTAATTCATTATCATTTTCTTGCTTACTGGGAGTGCAAACTACACGCACAAGATACTGACACCATACTGATAAAAGCAAAAGTAGCTGGAGGCTTAAAAGCAAAGAAATTTGGAAGGGACTAATCATACAGGAGGATGGTTAAATACTCCAGTACTTCTACCCCTCCACCATACTTCCTATAAAGCTTATAGAAGCATGGCATGTTGCCATAAAATATACATGACAGTTCTAGCATAAGAATAGTTAAGTCTGTTGCTTACAGAAAAGAAAATGACACTGTCACCCAATAAAGTTCAAATTTGAAACACCCAGCACTGCTAAATGTGTGCTACAATTGTGAATTTCCAGAATGTATAATCCTTTCCAAGCAGCGATCTATCAGGAAGAGGGGGACAAATGACATCTAGAGGCATCCAAATCCGAAAATAAAATTTCCAAGGAAAAAGGTATAAAACAGTAACCCAATCATCCCCTGAAGACTTCACTTTAAAAAGATAATTGGAAGTTTGATGCATAAGATGCAATCAGCAAAGCGTGCTACTTTTATTTCCTTACAAGGCTACTCTAAACAAGTTGCATCGCCACCTTCACTCAAAAAATAACTAGACTGTGTTTTCATCTCTTTACTAAGACCAAATAATCCTTGATGGAGTGAGATTAATTTCTTAAAGTGTCAACATGTAGCCTAAATGTAACAGTGTAATCTCTTAGTTATTTTCTTTAATAGCCTGTAGAATTCTTTAATAATTTTGTTTCAGTTTATTTGCCCTAATTATCAGTTTTACTTGTTTTAGAAGTTGGATACAATAAAACTATTCACAGCGAAGAGAGATTAAACTACAGAGCAAGTGCTAACCTTATAACAATTAAGTATGAATGTTTATATATTTTCATTTAAGTGCGGTTTATGGAAGTATTTTTTATATTTCTGAATTTCAATTTGCAATGTGATGCTTTGTTTTAGGAGAGATTCTCATACTTCCGAGTGATTCCTAAAATCTTCGAAAAGATTTTTAGCAACATATTAGTAGCCAATCTCACTGATTGCCATTTTTGGTGGTATATTTTGATGATATATTAATATATAGGAAGATTATAGAAGACCACAGAGTACATCCTCAACAAGTCTTGACAGTTTTGACGCAATAGAAACTTTATACCAACTTTCAAAAGTGTTCTTTTATACAACCAAGTGTAATATTTTGGGGCTTTAGTGTATCCTACCGAGCAGTGGAGATAGATTCTGAGAAGATTAAGGCTATCCTTGATTGGCTTATGCCAAAAGATGTGCATGAGACACGTAGTTTTCATACCCTAGCAACATGTTCATAATTTCAGCACCATAGTGGCACCCATTACTGATCGTATGAAGAAATGACTGCTTACTTGGTCAAAGACAGCAACTAAAGCCTTTGAAGAAATTAAGAGAAAGATGAACGAATCTCCTATTTTGCAACATCCAGATTTTTTCTAAGGTATTTGAAGTTGCTTGTGATGCATCTCATGTCAGAATTTGAAGCATACTCAGCCAAGAAGGACACCAAATTGCTTACTTCAGTGAGAAGATAAGAGAAACAATGATATTCGATCTACATCAAGGAATTTTATGCAATGATACATTTGCATTACAATTGGTGTCATTATCTCTCATACAAAGAGTTTATTCTCTATTCAAATCATAATCTCTTACATACTTCAAATCCCAAGACCATGAACAAAATAAGCACCTTATGGAGCGAATATATGAAACAATTCAACTCTATGATTAAACACTGGACAGGAGATAAGAATAAGGTAGTAGATGCATTGAATAGAAAGAGCCATCTGCTTAACATGACGGAAGTAAAAGTTGTGGGGTTTGAAAAATTTAAAAAAGAATATGTTTCAAATCAAGATTTTGGAATAATTTATTCAAAAATTACAGCTAAAGAAAGGGGCAACCACTTCCCTTTCAATCACCATGACGACTACCTTTTTAGAGAAAATTGGCTTTACTTACCCAATACTTCCCCTCCATGTCACTTTGGAAGAGATAAACCATAGGAATGATTGAAGAGTACTTTTATTGACCCTCCTTGAAGTAGGAAATGCCTAAGGTTATAAGACAGTGTGTTATGGTCCCGTGTTTGGGATCAAGTCACAGGGCGTGTATACCGTTTTTTTGGTCGACCTATCTTGAGTAGAATTTCAGCTCTTCAAAGGGAGGCTGATACCTTAGAGTTCAATAGAGAGAACTCAGTTCTCTTGTTTGAATAAATTCTGACTTACTTTTTATTACTTCTAGTTGCCTTTAAATAGGCAAGTCTTATTACAGAAATAGAAGTCCTATTATGATGGGACTTTTAGAGATAACAAACTTCCTAGATAAACGACTACTTAAAATATCTAATCTATCTATTAGGATAACAACTTTCTAGATAAACGACTATTTAAAATATTTAATCTATCTATTAGGATAATAACTACCCATGAAAGCATCCACAACACAGTGTTTAGCAGGTCAATTAGTTAAAGGAAAGAAGTATAAATTTGGACTATAAACACTGCTATCTGTGCCGTATAAACAATGGGAGGGCATATGTATCAAGTTTGTCTTGGGAATTCCTAAACCAATAAAAGGGTATGATTCTTTGTTTACTGCAGTGGATATATTTTTAAAGATGAGTCACTTCATTCCATGTTTCAAGACTTATGATACTATCCGCATTGCTAAGCTCTTCTAGAAAAGGTTGTATGCCTCCATGGACTACCTTTAACCATTGTCTCTATCATGAAGTAAGGAGCATGAGTTATTTTGGATAATTCTAAATAAAATATTGAACACTAAGCTTTAATTTTCAGGTTCTTTTCATCCCTAAACTGATGGACAAACAAAGGTGGTGAAAAGAAGCTTGATGAACTTCCTAAGATGCTTGGTCGAAACAATGTTAATAATTGGGAACTAGTTCTTCGCAAATCCAAAATTTCACTTCGAATTTCGGATGGCAGAATTAGAATACAATAGTTCTATCAATAGGTTAAATAGTAAGAGTCCTCCTAAGATAGTTCCTATTGATTTGGTTCTTTTACCACAAGCAACACGAGTTAGTGTTGAATCTAAAAGTTTGCACAACATGAGAGATATCTTTGATGAGGTATGAAGAAAGACAACAGCCAACTTGATTTGTAAAAAAATGTGGATCAACATCGTCAATTGGTGGAATTTAATGAAGGAGATATGGTGATGGTAAGAATTCATTCAGAGTGTTTTCCCAAAAAAAAAACAAAAAGAAACTTCATTCACAAAGTTCTGTACCTTATAAGATCCTCAAGAAGATAAGTACTAATGTTTATATTTTGGAACTATCAAGTGACATGGGAATTAGTCCTCTTTAATGTTACAGACTTAACTATTTATCATAAATTTGATGATACACAATCTCTTATTGCATATGTGAGACTCTAGTCATTCCTCATCTTAAAGAGGAGATAAAAGATGTTCTTGATGAATAAATTATAGCCACAAGAGTTGGTAGATATACTTTTTGTCAAGTGAAAGGGAAGATTAATTACTGGTAGCACTTGGATTTTATAGAGATGTCAAAACCTGCCCTGCCTAGCTTGGTCTAATTTTGGCCAAGGTTGATCGAGCCATAGTTGGCCCGATCGGGCCATAGGCCGAGGTCAGGCTGACCATGGTCGAGTCAATCAAGCCACGAGCCGTTGACCGTTACTTCAAAAACGATGTTGTTTTTGAAGTTTTTCTTTAAAAAATATATGACGGGCCAGGTTGGCTGGGCCCATTGTGGCCCAATCAGTCAGTCCGTGGTCCGGCTGGGCTCGACCCATTGACATTTCTAGGATTTTGGAGTCTTGAGTTTCAGAAGTTGAATCTAAACTTATATGATCAATACTTGTCACATTTTACATTGACGACGACTTCAAACAAGTCAGAGAAAATTGTTGCAAAAGAACTTAAGAGTTTATAAAAGAAATAAACAAGGACAAATTAATCAACTACAACCTTTAATTTGGTGAGATGAAGAGTAGGAGTTGATGTGACAACAAAGCCAATAAGGGTTGAGATTTAGTTATGCTACGTTTTCTTATCATATAGGAAGTAAAGTTAGATATTATTCTAGTTGAATATATGCCATCCTAGTTGTTTAGGACTTAAAAGTTATTTAAGAATATAGAATTCTTATTACAATAAGATTCAGTTTTTTAGGATATTTTAGTTAGGAACACCTCTTTACAACTAGAACAATGGTTCTAATCACT
This sequence comes from Erythroxylum suave, assembly GCA_027563595.1. NCBI lineage: Eukaryota > Viridiplantae > Streptophyta > Magnoliopsida > Malpighiales > Erythroxylaceae > Erythroxylum > Erythroxylum suave. The sequence continues at coordinate 5,909,748 of JAOSBN010000009.1, forward strand.
TCTCTATATGTATGAGTGTATTTAGTAATTCAATAGTAATAAGATATTGAATTTTCTTTCTAAAAACTTGAGTTTTCAATTAGAAAGTGTGATGCTTTCTTCTAAGAGTGATCTTAGGTCCTAGGAGTGATTTCTAGTTCCCTACTTTCTGTCACGTGTTTATCATAATAACAACAACATCCCAATAGAAGTCCCACTGGCACGAGGGGTCTAGATAGGTTCAGAAGTATGCAACCTTACCCCTAACTTATTTACTTCACTAAAATTCCAAGTCTTAACTTGAATTTTTAGCAACCAAAATCCTAAATTCCAGTCATATCAAACCTAAATTTCAAGCCATATCAAATCCTAAAATTTCAGCTATTCCAAACTTGAAATTGCAAGATCCTTAGGTGAAATTCCAAAACTAAAACTCAAAATCTAGCAACCAGAATTTATAAATTTTGTGATTCTTAATCACTAGGTTGATATATCTCCTACTCTCCTACATTAATCCTACATCAATCTAACTGATGTGTCTCTAGCACCCTAGCATAACCACTCGTTATTAGTATTTGTGAGTCTCTTCAAAGACTACTACTCCTAAAGGCACTGAGTAGAACCATACCTTCGTGGTAAAAGGGTAGTCGACCTCCTCAAATTGTACAAATTATGCATTTTACTCCCTAACATTTTAAAAACTTTGATTAACCCCCTAATATTACTAAATTGAATAATCTAGTTCGTATTTCAACAAATTATTAACTATTGTCCACAAAAAATATATAAAGGGTTAAACATATAACATATAAAAATCCAATTTAAGGGACTCACCTCCAATTACAACTGCATATTAAATCAATTTATTAAAGTCAATTTCTAAACTACAATTTGTAGTTCAAGGAAAAAATCATGTTATCTTCATGTCACTCGAGCAAAACCTTGGTATCTTTATATATTAACTTAGTTTAACCAAATTTTCAATTTTTTATACACAATAAATTGTCTACTCAGAGATGGTTAAATTCTTCAATCTAAATAATGTCAGGGCCTAATTGAATTTTCAACAACTTTGGTTAGATTGGCTAAGCTCGATCAAAAGTAGCACATTTTTCATTGCTGAAGATTTATATATATACTAAATAAATAAACACTAGTGTTCCAAGGATTCTATACCAGTTACTCATCCAAAAAAAAAAGAAGAGAAAAAAGAAAATTTATAGGAGCTCAAAAATACTTCATCTGGCTTAAGCCAACTAAATAGGGGATTTAGAAATGGAACACAGAAGGAATCACAATCCCTAAAACAAAAAATGTCGTCAATCTATTGAAAGGGGTAATTGATTACTCAACCTCACGTATAAATTTTAAAATTATGAATGGAAAATTTTGCAAAAACAAATGTAATTTTCTTTTGTGGCTACTTTCATCTCTTCCTTTTGGTAAACTCTAACAAATAAAGAAAAAGAAAAGAAAAAACAAGAATACAGGTAGTGACACTCTCATTGGGCTATCAAAAGGAAAGATAGAATAGAGATGATGGTCCTCTTAGTAAGTTGATAAAAGGAAAGATAGAAGAAAGGTAATGGTGATCTCAATAGGCTACCAGAAAGAAAGACAAAAACTTGTAACACTCTCAATAAACTATTGGAAGAAAAGTTAGAAGAGGGCTAATTGCTATCTATAAGCTGTTAGAAGAGAAGACAGAAAAAGGCTTAATGATGCTGAAGAAGAGGAAACAAAGGATTTTATGTTTGAGAATTAGAACTTAATTCTAATATCATGTGAAATTGAAATTAAAGAGAATGGAAAAGTAGAAAATATACCCATTGCTTTAAAGTAGGTCAACTGTAAAGCCTATGACCGTGGACATGGATCTCGAAAGGTTTTGAGGGGAGCTATTGATTGGGTTTAACCCATTTATTTATTAACGGAAGGTAGTACAATATTCAATAATAAGAAAATACAATATTCTCAATTATTAATTGAGCAACTTCATTATTGGAAACTAAACACTCCTAAATACTTCATTATTGGGAACTAAACAGTTCTACATTGGATACATAATATTTTAGTACTAAATATTGAATCTTTATAATCTTCGACGACCTTAATAAAATGTTATTGGAGATATAAGAAACTTTTTAATCCTGGGTGTCATCCTCCAAAAAAAACTAATATAGAACACTAGCTCTCTTCTTAAGTGCTCTACTTAAGCAATTCTCAAGAGTACCAACAATTGATTTGTAATCCTAGAAAGTCTAGGCCATGATCAGTGTTTCATTTACCATTCACAAGTATATTTCATTGTCTTTCATTCTCATTTCTCTATAGAAATCCTTGGTGACAACTGTCACAGGAGTATCATTATTAATATGATGATGCACTTTACGTATCAAAAATATGAGCATCATGAAAAAAGAAATAGCAGTAATGACAAGGTGTTACATAAGTTCTAGAAGTGAAACATTTTTGCAATATGTTCACACGACAAAAGTTAACTAAAATCCCATAAAACATTTAGTATAAAAATCAAACCTTGCGATGAATTAGTTGGCTCTGGCAATTCAATCCAATCATAAGCCTTCACATGCATTGAACCATAAACGAGTTTGCTCAAAACAGTCATTCCAGGATGATTATGAAGAGGTATGACTGAGGAAGGTGGCATGCAAAAAATTCCAATCTACACAACAATCAAGATATTGATCAAACTAAAAAATCTCTAAACAATTCTTAGTTTTGGAAGAAAATTCATGAAACCATGTCTATTTTCTATTTACCAAAGAGTGTGTTTGAAAATTTCCTTTGAATGACAATTTCCTTCGCCATTTCTCATGAATTTGGTTACAAAAAATAAAGTTATAATATCAAAAGTGGGAGATGATTTTAGTGTTACAATTCCAAAGGATTCTTAAAGATGGAATAATATATTCATTAAGTTTTCCTAAAATGTTTTCTCTTATTAGAATAGAATGCAAGGAGAAAATTTTCAAAAGTGTAAAACTAGCTTCACTTGTTGATTATTTTGATGGACTAGTCCAAACTCCAATTTCTTGAACCTTTGAACTATAGAGAATATTAAGTGAATTGCCTGAAGATAGTTCTTACAGAGAAGCTTTCACACTCATGTAGATGCAGATATTTGATGGGTGATAAAGTCTGATGTCTCCCATTACGCTCAAACACTGGACCTGACCAATTACGTACTGATTGTGCCTCCTGTTCGAGACCAACATCAGAGGGTTTCATTTTTTCTGAAAGAGAATTTTAAGCAGGGTTAAAAATAAAAATGCAACAATAATAGGAACCCTTAGGTTTTAGTGCTTTCAAGAGTAAATAAATAAATTAAAATGTTGATCCATGAATGCTCTACTCAAGCATTGAACAGCCCACCCAAACACAAAATACTATTACTTTGGTAAAGAGTAATATTAAAATTTTCCTAGTGCATTGCATAATGTCTCTAAACAAGTGCTTCTTTTGGATGATGAAGAGTTGATATCATAGAGACCATGATAATCCTCCAAACATTTTGGTGCTTTAGTTAGAAATTTTAGTTTAAATCCTTGCAAATTTAAAGTAACATGCTTACCAAACACACTAAACATTGCACTCAATTTGGAATTAAAAATAACTTTAAGCTAATATTTCTAAGTATACTTTTACAAAAAGACCTCACGAATTCTATGACTTAGCTCACCACGAAATGACTATATTGATATTAATCCCTTCAAAGATAGTCTCATGGAAATATATATTATGAAAAATATAAGTCACAAGAACATTTTAGAATGATACATAATTATAGGATACTACAAAATAATGCAAAGTCTACCTTTGGAAGTACACATGCAATAATCTCTCAACCATTTATCCATTCCTAAAAGTATCCTAAAGGAAATTGAAAGGAGGCTTAGGGATTTCTTGTGGAACGGCTCAAACCAAGGCAGAAGCAAAGCTAAGATCAGTTGGGACAAAATTTGTAGACCTAAGCAACATGGGGGATTGGGCATCCATTTTGCAAGGATGAAGTGGTGGTCATGCTACAAAAAGGAAGATTTATGGGTGAAATGGATACACAATGTATTCATTAAGCACAAGAGTATCTGGATCCTACAGTCAAGGGAGAATATGTCAAGTACTCTCAATAAAATTCTAAAAACCAGACAATAGATGTAGAGCCAAGTGTTCCATAGGATTGGAAATGGAGAAAGCATGTCTTTTTTGGTATGATAATTGGCACTGTAAAGGTCCTCTATATAAGGTGGAGGAGGTACAGGGCTTGAAATTGGTGGTGAATCCAACTTCCAAAGTAAGTATGTTTACTTGAGATAATCAGTGGATATGGCCCTTCCACAATAGTAGGAGTGCCAGCTTCATCATGGAAGAGTTGCCTCAATGTCAGGAAGGAGAGCAGGATGAAATTCAGTGGCTAGCAAATAACTCAAGGAAGTTCAACACAAAAACCTGTAAATCACTGTTACAGGCTACACAAAGCACAAGGCAGGAGTGGGCTGCATTAGTATGAGATAGTGATCTTAACCCAGCTCACTCATTCATTTTATGGATGGGAATCAATGGAAGGTTGCTTACAAGGGATAAGAACAGGTTCTCCATTAGCAATCTAAATTGTGAGTTATGTAATGTGGAATTGGAAAGTTTTGGAACACCTCATGATTAGATGCGGATATACCAGACAAGTCGGGGGATCGGATGCAAAATATACTCAACGTGGCCCGACCAACAAATTCTTGGAGTGAAACTATTGCTTGGCTGGGAAAAACTAGAGTGCATAATGCGGCTGATCTCAAAGTTACTAGGTTAAGTTGGGTAGCCTTGGTGTACTACATATGGAAAGAGCGCAATTGCAGAGTACTTAAACAAGTAAGAAGCAGTGAGATGGTTTTTCAAGACATTTTCCTATATTGCGGATTAGCCATGTTAGCCAGAGGAATAGCTGCAAATCTGACAAGTAACATGAAGAGTAGATGGGGATTGGAATAATATTGGACTAAGTGGTCTCGCAAGTTCCCTTGACCTCAAGATGATGACGCTTACTAGGAACCATAAATCTCTTTAATCTAGATTCTATGGATTACACCACTTTTGTCCTCTAAATTGTATATATTTTCTTATAATGAAATCTATTAATTTTCGAGAAAAACAGATAATAGTCCTATACAGGATGTAATGAAGTATACCTATAAAAGGAAATTGAGAGCATACATAGATAGGACACACACATACACCTACGTATGTATGTTCCCATATATACTTATACACATTGAGACATATACACAAACACTCAAAGAGTGAATGTGGAGAAAACCAATAGAAAATTTCAAATAACGTGGTTCCAACAACAAGAGAATGATTATGATTCGTGCAAATTCTCCATTTCAAAACTTTTCTAAAACATGGACCATAACAAAATAAGAGATTTCATTTTTCCTCTCAAGAACATTAAATTGGAAAAATCTTATCACATTGCATAATTTCCTATCTAAAAACCCCAAAGGCTATTCATTTCTAAATGGATACAACCACAATTCAGTGATTGTTATGAATAGCCCTAGTATATAACCAAGCCACTATGGAAGGTAAAACCATACACATTCTACATGCAACTCATTCTTACAAATTTCTTTTGGAATAGGTTTCAAAAGCCATATCCAACTCAACCTCTAGGAAAATGGATACACTACTACAGAAGTAGGATTGTAACAAGTGACTAGATATTGATAAAATAACACGGCAACGAGCTTAACTCGTTATATAATTAACAAAGGCCTACGTTCACATCCACAAAATTTGTGCATATCCGTAGATGGCAAGCTAATTAATTTGAAAACAACTATTTTCCAAGTCCACACCTAGGCTAAAATATTACATTCTTCCTACAACATTATATAAACATTAAGGCTAGACTAGACTTCATGAAAGAAATCCCTCAACGTTCATACTCAAGATCTGGAACACAAGCAAAGAAATGTTTTTAGACAAACAAGCATTTCAAAAAGCAAACCATTAATACAAAACTCACCACCATTTTCCTTTTTTAGCTTGCCACCTACCTATAGAATCTAAAAGAAAATAAAACATTTGCAGATTGTAGCCACAGAACCAAATTCGCAGTTTTTCTTCTCTTTTCAAGATTGAAGAAGATAGTGTGATTAATCAGGGTACTCAAAGACAAGTTTGCATAGAACATTAACAATTCTTTTCTTGCTCTTACAAAAGTAAAAGCTCAGTAGTAAGCAAAGTTTTCCGCAGGGATATCAAGCATTTAGGTAGAAAGGGTCAATAAATATCAACCATGATCAGCAAAGAAAAGTGGATTCATATCCGAAACAAGAGCAAACAATAAGGAATATGAGGAGACCAAAAGAAAATTACCCAGCATATTGCGAACTCTCTCCAAGGCTTCCTCGGAAACGGGTCCATTGGGCGAGAAGGAAGCTTTGCAAGTATTGTAGAGTCTCTGTATATAGTAAGGCATGATAGAAATGCAGAATAAAACACTATAAGGGACTAGAAAGAAACGACCCAAAGGCCAATTTGTCCTCTTTTCTTTTTTAATTCCAAGAAAGAATCAATCTCTTTCGAGTGGAATAACTACAGAAAATGGGACTCTGTAACGCTCGAAACTTTTTCAACCAATCACAGGTTCGATAACAGATCTTCATGGCACTGCTTCAGCAACCTCATATCTGTCTCTCCCTAGTTTAGACAGGTACAACAAATTGAAATAACAAGCGGATAGCTAGTCAGAGAAGAGGCCAAGATAATCAGGTTGGCGGAAGACGGCGGAGATAACATACCTGTAGTTGCGCACAGAGAATTGGCAGCTATAGAGAGAGAGAGAGACGACGCCAGCTGGAAGAGAGCAGAAGCAAGTGAGAGGCGTCCAGTGGAAGAGAGAAGAAGCCAGTTCTTGGACGTGTCATTATCTGACCTTTCTTATTTTATGGAAACACTTATGTTCGGGAAAAGAAAAGGTTAAACTAATAAGAATTTGTCAAAAATAGTTGAAAATAAAAGATAATTTGAATTTAATTTAAATATATTTAATTAAAAGTTGCCAATGATAATACCAGATTGCCTGTTGTTTTCTATTTTCATGGCGGTAGGTGGTTTCAAAGTCTTTTAGGTCGTCTTTCAGGAGAAGCCTTTGCCCTTGTCATTTTCATCAATTGCCGGTTTGCACATAAGCATCTTTAGCCTTGTCAACTTAAATGACCACATTCAAAGGCAAATTAATTCCATCATATTCTTGTTTGACATACTAACATAATTCACGCATATGCAACAAAATGTTTATACTATGTCAACCTAATAGAAACTAAGACAATATAATATGAAAAAGTCACACACATAACATGTCAATGCACAATCTTCCCCACATTTAGATAATACATTGTCCTCAGTATGAGAAAAAACACAGAACATATAAAGGAAACAAAAAATGATAAGAAAAATAGAAACAAAAAGAAAAAGGTTAAAGCATGAAACTTGTTAAGGTGATTGAGGTGGTGACGGTGTTGTTATTGAAGATTAAAGTGAAGACCTTCCCTAAGCTTTCCTTTTTTATCATCTTTTGTTCCTTCAGTTCACTCCTAAGCTTGCTTCCTTAACTTATAATCAATTAAAAAAAATAGAAATCCAAACCATTATAAGAACATGAAAATTAAAACCTAATTATTAGAATTCAAAACAAACATAACTACACAATAATTACAATCTAACTACTATACATGCTAAGTTATAGTCATTAGCTTGACGTTGCATTCTTCAAAAATTAGTTGGGATAAATTATGAGTGGCTTGCTTCCACTCATTTTTGGGCAATATCAATTTAGTATCTTATAAATAAGTTACATGTTGTGAGATAATCAAAATGACATAATTAATAAAATAAAATAAACCAAGTAATTTCAATAGTGCCTTTTCGATAAAAAATGTCAATAAAATAGGGAACAATAAAACTCCCTGAATCGTC
>JAOSBN010000009.1:5927468-5955693 GCA_027563595.1 Erythroxylum suave
AACCATTAAACCATTTAATGGTAAGTTCATAACTCCATTTAATGATAATAAACCATAATAAAGACCATCTTTATTTAGTAGTTTAATGTCAAATGTGCAGCTTCACAATCAGTACATTAAAACCAAAATTGCTACTCTTTTCTTTAAAAAATTTGTTTTAATATAATTAATCTAATAAATTACATTAAACCAAAGTCAAGCTCATTTCTAAATGAACATTTAGGCTTCTAATTAACCTTTAACTAGTGCAAGCCCAACATTCAATTATGGGCTTCTAAAACCTCCATTTATATTTCTTATTTAACTTGATAACGCTCCTTGAAGCCAGGTGGAGAATCTTATTGGACTTTGATAATTCAAGCTCCAATAAGCCTAGAATTAATTTAATCTCATTAGAATTAATTATAGCTTATTAACTAAATGTCATTCCACTAAAGACAATTACTTGAACTCTTGAACTATTAAATATTATGTGAACACATATTTTATGTCTAATTGCAAATCCTATTTAGAACTTTATTATAGCCATCTGCACAATAAAGGGTAAAATTACCGTTTTGACCTTATGTTGGTTTTTCCTTCTAGATCTCCCGTTTTACTTTGTAAGGTGATTAATACATAAGATCTCATCTTGGTGTTAAGATTTGATGGGTAGCTAGTCCATCAAACTACTGGTGCCAGTTTAGTCACCAAATCTCCTTAAAACATCTAGAAGTGGTGATATCACTATAAACTCTTTATTTGAGTGAATGTTCCTCGGTACATGTTTCAATTAATAATTCCAACATGCAGACACTGGATTAATACTCTGTAAAAATCCATTCCTATCATATCAAGAATTATAATGAAACACATACGAGTTCACCACTCATCAAGATTGTGGTTCATAATAAGGGACTGCTTAAGTTTTATGCTTTAAGATTAAAGTAACGGCCCACTTTATTCTTGAAAACAAACTTGATTCCAGATTCATTTAATAATGTCATTATCGATAGTTAACTACTATCATGATATGAAACTCATCATTCCCTTGAAGTAAACTCCTTTACTTACGCGGAGATAAATCACAACACTACAGTCTAAACCATAATCAAGCAACCAACTTGATTATTCAACTGTGAATCCATTAATTTAGATTATAATAATATACATGTTTCCCTATCATCTCTATGTATATGTCTATTACTTACAAAAGAATCTTGGTATCTTACGACTAGATATATAATGCTCATTAAAACCAAACTCTTTTATTTTATTAATAATAAATATTTCCATTACTCAACGGTAACTGAAGAAGATTAAGGTGCATGTAAATACACTTGCTTTCCAGGGCACTATATTTACATAACTCCAACAATCTCCCACTTGCCCTAAAGCAAATTTGACATATCCCTCATTCCTATCCCTGCTAGGTAACCCTCAAAACTCTTTTGAGATAGCGTCTTTGTAAATGGATCAGCAAGGTTTTGCTCTGTAGGAATCTTTACGACATCCACCTTTCCACGTTGTATTATCTCCCTTATGAGATGATACTTTCGCTCAATATATTTGGTAGCTTTGTGATTCCGAGTTTCTTTAGAATTAGCCACTGCCCCACTATTATCACAATAAAGTGCAATGGCTTTTTCTGCCTCTGGAACTACCTCCAAATCATTTAGGAACTTTTGGAGTCAACATTTACAACTAAATCATTATCTATGTTTGGTCATCAACCCAAAAACATAACATTCAAACTTATACACATTTGTCATAAATTTCTACTTATGTTTAACTCCCTTTATTACCTTCATTTCATCTCTAACTCATCACACTAGTTCTTCCCATTTTAAGACGCCATAGTACTCTTATTCTATTAGATCCAATTAGCAAAAACTATAAAATGTCTTGCATGCACCCTGTACGACATCACTAACTTGTAAAAACCCTATCTTTCCAATCCAATCTCCAATAATCATATACTTTATATCGTTGGAAAGCTAAGAGGATAAACTACAACTTCCAAGAAGACAACCTTGTCCAAATCAATCTAGATTAATACAGTTTTTCCTCTGAAGACATAGCACAAAATTTACCCCTATGAATGCTTAGAAATGCAAAGCGAAAACTTGGAAAGTCATGAGCAAAACATACATATATTTCATTAACATTAAAAGAAGAGAGTTTTACAAAGCTTTAATGGGCATTTCAAGACCCAAATACATTATTGATCTCATAATCCAACAATACAAAATATACATGTGAATGATACTTGAAATGCGGTTAAAGCCTTGAGTTTTCATAAACTAACTTAAATACAATATTATGCTATCTTGGAGTGATGCCTTGCCTCTCTCTTACTCGATCTCTTGCTCATCACCTGGAGATGGGGATGAAGGGAGGGTGAGCTAGAAGTTCATGGGTAACAAGTTTATAGCAGAGAAACAAGCAAAACCATTAAAACTATTCATGATCGTAGTAAAATGCTTTAAAACCATAAAACATATATTTCCTAAATTCTCAAACTTGTCAAACACATCATAAACAACACAAGACATGTATTTCTCAAATTCTTAAACTTGTCAATAAATTCTTACACAACATAAGCAATCATATCAGTTTGGGTAGTCCATAGATATGAGGGAGTTCTTGCGAATCTCCAGTAATAACAAAATGGACCACTTTGGGTAGTCCATAAATATGAGGAAGTCCGTGAAAGAGCTCCATGCCACTAGCTGACAAGAGGGAGAAGCCTTTAACATGGTCAACGTGCACGTAACATAACATGATGGACTACCACAAACCCACATAAACATGAATTTCATGACTTGTAAACATATCGCACAAAAGGCACATTCAAAAACATGATTTCCATAAGCATGACATATTTCAAATACGATTTCCATCATAAATCATCATCAAGATTTAGGTGCCAAACATATAGCAAATACTTGAATCATTCAAGAAGCAATAAATGCAACATTATAAAGCAATTAAAACCATTTAAATCTTTTTATTCAGAACAATACTCATGGCTCATTAACTCAACTATAAACATGTAACCGACTTGGATTCCTTGCTCAGAAACTTGCTTAAAAATGCCCCTCCTCTTGCCTTACTTGATTTTCTTCAACATTGGAAAAAATCCAATTCAATAGGAATACCAATTGAGAACCCAAAAAGCATATTCTCTAAAATTGATTCTAGAATACTTAAACCCTTATATTTCCTAAGTTTCATGAACCAAAACCCTTCCAAAAATCTAAAGAATTAAAATTGGGCTTACCTTGAATCTTCACTAAACAAAGAGATGTTTGGCTCAAATGGAAGCTCTTCTCTTCTTCTTTCTTTTTCTTTTCTTGAATACCCTCAAAATCACTCTTAAAAGTTAAGAAAAGATAAAACCCAAACTTGCTTCTTTGTTTTTCTCTCTAATGGATGACTCTCTCACTTCTCTCTCTCTTTTTCACGTTTTTACTTCACTCTCTCTTCATTCACATTTTTTTCCTTCTAATATACAAGACACTCTTTTCCTCTTCCAATTCTACCTTTAATGAGTGTTAAAAGTCAATCCTACCCTTCCTTTAATGCTTCATGCCTTTTAATCTTAAGTGACACGCCACAATTGCCCTTAATACATTCTTAATGCATTAATTTCACTATTTAATCATTTATTTCGATGTTAGTAGGATTTTATTTCACTAACTAGAGAAATAAAATCCTACTAACATTGAAATAAATGATTAAACTCCAATAATAATTATATCATGACCTTATAATTTATTCTAAGGAAAAAAATTCAAATTTCATACTTATTCCATAAAACATCATGCTTAATTCAACGAAAAAAATTTGGGGGTCAACACTAGATGCTTTCAAAATATTCAAAGTTGAAATAGAGAAATAATGCGGTAAGTAAATTAAGATTGTGAGATCTGATAGAGGTTGGAAATATTATGGTAAATATATTGAAGGTGCACAAGCACCTGGTCCATTTATAAGGTATCTTTAAAAAAATAGAATAGTAGCTAATATACTATGCTTAGATTTTCAAACTAGAATGGTGTGGCAAAATGAAGAAACTGAACATTATTGGACATGGTATGAAGCATCCTAAGTAGTTTCAAACTTTTTAAGTCCTTATAGACTGAAGCTCTTAAGATGACTATTAAATCAGTACCAACCAAGGCTACTCCAAAGACCATTTAAATTATTTAAAGGTTGGAAATTGAGTTTACGACATATACATGTTTGGGGATGTCCATCTGAAATAAGAATTTATAATTCACAAGAGAATAAATTAGATCTACTGACTATAAGTGGGTATTTCATTGGATATGTTGAAAGGGCTAAAGGATATAAGTTCTATTGTCCACCATATCACACTAGAATTGCAGAATCAAATCATATATAATTTCTTAAAAATGACTTGATTAGTGGTAGGGATTAATTTCAAGATATAGTTTCTAATAATGATCATATGGATACTCAACCTTCAACCTCAAAAAATAAGGTGATTGTCGTTCTCAATGATCCTCAAGTTCAAATAGACGTACAAAAACTATTAAAATTTGACAACCTACTGCAGACATAAATGATAACTAAGAAATTCCACAATTGTTGATAATCTAGTAGATCCAGTTATTTAGGAATTACCTGAAAGCATTCAGCAACCAATTGAACAACAAACTCTATAAGAGGATATTGGTGCAACATTAAGGAGATCTGTTAGAACAAGAAAATTAGCTATTACTAATGATTATGTTGTATATCTACAAGAATCTAACTACAATATAAGAGCTGAGAATGATCTTAAAACCTTTTCACAAGCCATAAGTTGCAATGAATCAAATTTATTATATAATGCCATGAAGGAAGAAATAAATTCTAAGAAGAATAACAATGTTTAGGATTATTAAGTTACTTAAAAGAGCAAAACCCACAGGCTACAAATAGGTATTTAAAACAAAGAAAAACTCATTAGGTAACATTGAGAGATACAAGGCAAAACTTGTTGCTAAAGGATTCACTCAAAAGAAAGGAATTGATTACATAGATAAATTTTCTCAAATGTTTAGAAAAGATTCACTTCGTATAATTTTGATATTGATTGCTCATTTAGACATGGAATTGCATCAAATGCATATGAAAACAACTTTCTTAAATGGTGACCTAGAGGAAGAGGTTTATATGAAACAGCTAGAAGGATTCTCCTCTAATAATTGTGAGCATTTGGTTTACAAGCTTAAAAGATCCATATATAGATTGAAACAAGCATCCTGTCAGTGGTATTTGAAATTTTATGATATTATCTCATAATTTGGTTTTGAAGAAAATATCATAAATCAATGTATATACCAGAAGGTTAGTAGGAGTAAATTATATTTTCTTATATTATATGTGGATGACATATTACTTGTAATCAACGAATGATGTGAAACAATTTTTCTCTATGAATTTTGAAATGAAAGATATGGGTGATGTATTTTATGCCATTGGTGTTAAGATTCATCGAGACATATTCCATGGTATTATAGGTTTGTCTTAAGAAACCTGTATTAATCAATTTTTAGAGAGATTTTAAATGAAAGATTATTCGCCTGGTGTAGCTCCCATTGTGAAGGAAGATAGGTTCAAATTTGACCAATGCCCTAAAAATGATTTTGAAAGGGAATAAATGAAAAACGTTCCATGTGCTTCTGCAGTCGGAAGCCTAATGCATGCTTAGGTTTGTAGAAGACCTAACATTGCATTTGTTATTAGAAATGTTAGGCAAATATTAGAGTAACCTAGGATTAGATTACTGGAGAGTTGTAAAGAAAGTATTGAGATACCTTTAAGGGACCAAAGATTACATGCTTATGTACAAATGAACTGACAATCTGGAGATAGGGTACTCAGATTCATATTTTACTGGGTGTGTTGATTCATGGAAATCAACATCAAGTTATATCCTTATGTTTGCCTATGGAGCCATATTGTGGAGGAGCGCCAAGTAGTCTTTGACCACTATTTCCACCATAGAGGCTAAGTTTGTTTCTTATTTTAAGGCTACATCATATGGTGTATGGCTAAAGAGTTTATATGGGCTTAGATGCGTGGATTCATTTCTAGGCCATTGAGAATATATTGTGACAATTCAGTTGTTATTTTTCTAACTAAAAACAATAAAAGTGATAGTTGAAGTAAATATATCGACATCAAGTTTTTATCTATAAGCGAATATGTTAAGGACAAAAAAGTGATTAATGAACACATTAGCACTTAATTGATGATAGTTAATCCTTTAATAAAAGGCATGCCACCAATGAAGTTCAAGAATCATGTTGTTAGAATAGGATTAACTTCCATTATATAGTTTTCATTATATGGACAATGTTGTTTTAATGAAACTCTTATAATATTTTCTCATATTATGGTGTACATTATTGAATTTTGAGAAAATTGATTATTTTGGACCTAGAATAAACATAAGGTTTATTTATTAAGTAATGTTACCACATTCAGAACGATATATTATATTGTAATACATGGAAGATAATACTCAACCACTAAAGGACCTATTTCTATGATTCATATATTATATTTGGATCGAATTAGGATTTGATACTAAGTTAAACGTATGGACCAAGTTAGTAAATGTGAGAACATTTCACATTCTTAGTGATATAAATGGTCCAATGCTGTAAATTTAGTGGGTATGATTTCTTGGTTTTATGGTAACTCATAGTTTGCTTGATGGGATCACATTCATGTATACTTTCTTGCAGATTTTGGGATTGCCTATGCTTCTTTTCTCTTCTGAAACATACACCATCAAATTGGAAATTAAAAGCTTAGAAGAATTCCAAAACGCAGTCTCTTCAAGCAAAGACAACAATGGCTGGAGGTATTTCGTTTTTCTTCCGCATTTAGCTGATATGTTATTCTAACGTATATTATTGTTGAATATATATGTTAGAATTGGCTTACATGGATTAGTATCGATGAATATCAAGTATCTTTTTAGAAAACATTTTAAAACTTTTAAATATTTATTGAATTTTATAAAATTGTAAAATATTTCCTTAATATATTATGCATATAATTTTTAATTTTACTACTATAACGTTTCAAAAATTGTAATAATATAAATTTGATATAACAACTATCTCTTTATTACTATCAATGTTACTTTTCACATATTTCTCATTAAAAAATAACCAAAATTAAATAAAAATTTTGATTCTTAAATAAATAAAAAAGGAACAATGCAAAGTTCATAAAATTTTACAATTAGTTATATCAAAACATCATATGATAAAAATAATATGTCTAAAGTATAACAATAAGAGTTCGTGCTAAAAATATCGCAAAGTAGAAGTGAAGCATAAACAATACTTACAGTTAAAGTTTTATATTTGTATTACATATATAAAATTTAACATATACTTCAAATACAAGTAAAATTAAAAGAAAAGAGAAAATTGAACAAACTTACAACTTCATTCAATAACATATCCGCTTAAATAGCATTGGTTCCTTTTTTTTTAGTACGAAATCTTCATCATTGAGAAAAGTCTCATCATAACCAGCATTCAAACTTATTATATCAAATGATATGTCAATATTTGTTCATCTAAGATTATCTTCCAATTCACTCTTGTTTACAACTTGGTTGCAACCCATTAAAATATCAATATAAGTAAGACAAACTAGATTTATAGAACTACTTATTATCCTAAAAGTCATATTAAGCAAATAAAATTAAATTATTAAGAAATCATATTCAACTTAATAGCATACTTTTCTCAAAACTTCAAGTTATATCAAACAAATACTAAATCATTTAGTTCTTTTGGGTTTCAATCTATTTCTTTTTCTAGAATGAATAATTCAAATATATTCTAAATTTTTTCACTTCCAATTGTACTCATACATTAAGTAAGAATTCGAATCACAAATTTTTGTAATTTTAGAACAGTACTTTCATATTTGTCCTACTAAGAAATTTTAAGACAACAAAAGTAATATTATAAACAAGATGAAATAATGATTAATTTTAAACAGGCAACAAAAGTAAATAAATATATACCTATGCTAAATTTGTCTCTTTTACATATTATAATGGGTATCCCAAAATTGCAGTGTGTATCCTTGTATATATCTATTTCCAAACCAACAAGATCTTGCATTACCTAAAGTAAAATAATTGTTGTGATAATTTACTTTTTTATTAACTTAACTTTCTTTATAAAATCTGGCCTAAAATAGACATTAAGATTAAAAATATATCCTAGCAGCAAACAACGTAGAGTGAAAATGCCTTTTCTGGAAACAACGTAGAGTGAAAATGCCTTTTCTAACTCTTATTGATGATTACAAGATAAAGTTTATTCAAAGAACACATATTTTACATATTCGTCTTGATTATTGCTTTCGCCCTCTCTACAGCATCATAAAAGTAACTTATTATTGTCTTCTTATCATTATTATTCAAGAAAAGCACTCTCACTAAAAGCTCACAAACTTGGAGTACAAATTAATATTATGACTAAAATTGATGATCTTCAAGTATAATTCTAGAAACTTCCATTCCAAGAATAAACTTGGCTTGTTGAAATACAACTTACTTGTAATTTGTAAACATTTATCTCAGCTTCTTCTTCATTTGAATAAAACACTGAAGTGACAAAAGAAATTTGTTGTAAATATTGTAGTGGTAGGATAGCATGATTTCGTACCATTGATAAGATTCCTTCTTTTCCAATTTAGAACCTATATACGATTATAAATATACTTAGTCACTTTCTTGCTTTCTGCACAATTTCATCCATGATAAAATAGTATTTAACATCTCCTAAACTTTTCCAACATTAAGTTAATGTAATATGCAACATAAAAAGTCCAATAGAAAGAAATATTCTTACTTTACAACCTTTTCCTAGCTACTTTATAGGCATTATCATTGTTAATAAAAAATTGTACAATGTTTTCAAGTATAACTCTATTTACAACATCAAATATCTCAAAGAAAGTGTCAATATTTCTTACAAAGTCAAATGCATCAATGAAAAACATAGTCTCCTAAGCAAAAAATAAACCAAACAATTGATAATAAGCTCATGTCTACAAGACATGATTGAATACTAATAAATTCTCTAAGTCAATTTTCTTCTATTTAAATAAATTTTATTTCACAAATATAGTGTCATATTCAAGCTTTTAACATTAACATCTATATAACTTTCTATGGAGACCAAAACCAAAAAAAAGAAGCGATTAAACTAAAGATGGATTGTTATAAAATAAAAAAGTTAATATTAGTAACGGAAGACAGCAGTAGAAGTAGGTGATTAACATATCTTTCATCTCTCGCACATTTTATCATTATTCAGCTTCAAAAGAACATGGTCATGGTGTCGGTATAATCTGTTTACTCTTGCTCTGTTTTTTTAATAAAAAATATAATATCCTGCTTTGTCATTGCTCTTCTTTCCTTGCAGTGCAATTGCCCTATCATATTCAGTTTGAATTCTGCAACCTGGCTAGAAAGCAGAGCAACCACAATCTGCAGCGCAAGCCGTCAAAGTACAATCCTCAGGAACATGGTAAACACAGCAAGGACCCAAAGGCAACGATAACAGGCAAAGGCTCAAAAAAGCCCCAGGAGCTCCACTGTTGGTGGCCGCCAATAGGACATGCAATTCCTCTGCCTTTGACAGGAGACCAAGTTTCCTATCGGCTAGCAGCTCCGGTTGCTCTATCCTTGTTAGTAGCTTAGGTAACCACGACGCTGCTCCTTGGACATTGCTAAGCAAGGGAAAACACTGTTCAGTCTTGCAATGTCAACAATAATCAATATGAAGCAAATTGACAACAATAACTTTCTGATAATAAAATGGTGCAAACTAGAAATGTCATCAATCTTTCAATCATTGACATTCAAGTTTCAGGAACTTTCCTGTTAGTTTATAAGCATTTCAGAAAATTCTAAAAAAACTTGTGAGCTCACCACTATCTTATTTCTAACAGTTACCAATCTCGTCCATTTCATGCTAATTCAAGTCTTCATGAACCAACCGGAGAAAACAACCAACTTCACCCATGCTTACTAATGATTACTTATAGCATATTAAGGAAGAAATAACTTAATCTCAACTGCCAGAAGAAAGCGTAAACTATAAATCTAGATGGAGGTGAAAGCATACCATTTTAGAGATAATAGCTAGCATTAGCTGATGGCAGTGGTTTCCACATATAGCCATGGGCTTTAATCAAAAGAGGTGAAAATGTTGCAGATGGAGAATTGGAATGAGATGCATTTGGTGCCACCAAAAACTGCCATTTCTACCTCCATTTTTTAGGTTCATTTTCTTCATCAGTCATTAAATTAACAAAAGAAATAAGTCAGCTCCCAGCACAAGTAGATCTTTCTCCACTTTCATTTTTCCATATAATGTTTGACCTAGCAAAATGTGAACAGAATCACACTGTAGGTTTTGAACCTATGACATTGGGTTTTGGAGACTTGTGCTCTAATGAACTGAACTTCTCGTAATATACACACTTGAATTCCAAACATTTTATACCCTTTTGCCTTCAATCAGTTGCAGGCTTATAGATTCTCCAAGATGTCATGTATTTTGTCCAGATATCAAATCCGAAGACAAATTCCCTTTTCCAAGCATAAGCTTGCAATGCTTGATGCTTCCTTTAAATGGTTCTGTTGAGAAAGACCGTTCAGAAGCATAGAATAAACACCAGAGTCAATGGAAAACAACCAACCCATCTTCTCCATTTCTTCGTGCAAGCGAAATGCATCAAGCATCCTTTTCTCCAAGCAAAGCTCTTTAATCATGAGACTACATGCCAAACTATCAAGTTTCAAACCACCAGCTAAAATCCTCCAGAACTGCTTCTCAGCCTCCTCAACTTTTTTCATCTTGATTAAACATATCACAAGTGAATTATAGCAATCACCATATGAAACACTACCTCGCACGACAACTCTGTCGATCAACTTATATGCTTCTTCCAGACAGTTATGCATACAAATGCCTTGGATCAAATAACTCACTGTGACACGATTTGGAGCACAACCATAAGCCTCCATTCTATCCAAAATTCCCAGTGCATCCCTAGTCCTACCCTTCTCACTGAAACTCTGAATCACGGAAGTGTAAGTAACAACATTGGGACTACAATCCCCACCCTCTTTTTCCATCGCTCCCAACAATTCTATTGCCCTTTCTGGGCTACCGAACTTGCAAACTCCATCAACAATTGTTGAATACGCTACAACATTAGGCACACAACTGTTTCCTCTCATTACCTTGAGCAATGCACAGGCTTCTTCTATCATACCCACCTTACAAAACCCTTTTATCATTGACATGTAAGTGATGATATCCGGGTAAAGATCAATCAACCCCATTTCTCCCATTAATTTTTGAGCGTCGTCCATTTTACCATCATCACACAACAATTTAATAACAACATTATAGGAATTGGTATCTGGACGTATATTAAATTGAGGCATTTTCCTCAATACCATCAATGCTTCATCAACAAGCGAGCCTTCTCTACATAAATTCAAAACAACCTTGAATGTCTTAACAGTAACCACACACTTCTCCACCCTATAAGCCTCAAATAAATCAACAACAACTTTAGGGCTTTTCTTAATCCTAAAGCATTCACAAGCTTTGCTATACATATATGAACTATGTCTGTAACCTGCCTGAGAGCCGGCCCAGATAAAGAAACGAAGACCCATTAGCGAGTTGTCGAGGGCGCATCTCTTCAAAACTTCATTGATACACTTTACATCTAGTTTCCCTTTCTTACAATTCAGGACTGCTTCAACGTTCTTAGGGCTTTTATGCAGAAGGGCATAAAATTTATCACCTAAAGAAGCAGTGGTAAAGCTTAAAGATGAAATATTGGAGGTTTTGGGTATGACTGAGATTGAGAGAAAGCGAATGAAAGGAGGGAAAAACATGGGTGTGAGATTGAAATCAAAGAACTTTCATAAATCGTATTCTCCTATTCCAAATATCTGTGCCTGTCTGTAAGCGGTGTCCGTTTCTTTGATGAGTTTTTGAGTTAAACCTGAGGTGGCATCACATAAACATGACTAAACAAGCTGGTAGGGTAAAATTACAAAATCAGTTAAGGGGGAAAAAAACATTCCAGCCAAAATTCTAATTCAACTCTAGGTAAAGTTTGAGCCGGAGCAATATTTTGGATATCGTCATGTACTTATTAGGTAGTCAAATCTTTTGGTCCCCTTACTCTGGCCTAACTCTGGGTCAGAGCATCCAAGCCATCCATCTGTGGGTCCCCATATACTGGTAAGTGGGACCTAATCCTCTGGTCCCCTTACTCTGGAGGATTAGGTCTCACTTACCAGTATCAGCCGAAAAATAGAATGATAACAGAATGATAATGGCTTTTTTTGTTTTTTTGATAATCCATGTATCCTCACCTACTAATTCCTTAACTACCGCTAATTCACTATCAGCCGATGAGCCTAATCCTGGGCCCCAAAATAGCCGCCCCTAGCTATTTTTGAGGAGTTAAATCGAGGGATGTGCACGAGTTGGGTACTCAGTGCATGCTGCCGACGCAAGCTGGGTACTAGGACCAATCTCTAAGTAGGTTACCCTACCAGATCTCGATCCCACACAGCCTCACGCCTGTACAACAACCAGCATACACCTTTTTGCCAACACGCATGTACCACTGAAGATTTGATCCTCAACCCATAAATGTGGAGAGGACCCTCCCCAAGATTCGAACTCACGATCACGGGAGTGAATCTTGGGTACACATACCATGTAAGCTAGGCTCACTTGGTATGATAATGGCTTCTTTGATACCAATCTTGGATACCAGCTCGTACCATTAGTTTTATCTAGTACGGATTGATATTTAAAATATCAGGTAAATATTGGTCGGTACCATGAATGTTATAAAAATGTAGGGACTAAATTGTAAACAAAATTTTAACAAACCCCCCCAACCAGCAATCGCACTCTCAAATCTCACTCTCTCCCTCTCTCTCTCTCTCTTTTTATATCTCCCTCTCACTCGTTGTTGTTCTTCTCGCTCATCTCTCTCACTATTGCCGACGACTTCCAGCCACGAACGGGCCTCCTCACCTAAGCCTCCTCCCTCCACCTGCTACTCACCACCTCTCCCTTCTCTCCACCAGCTGCTTAATTCCTCTCCTTGCGCTCCTCCACTAGTCCACCACCATCGTTGCTAAGTGTTGATCCATATTTGAAACCAAAATTTTTAGATCTAGTTTTTCACTTAACCCGACCCACCCAAGTTGACATTGTAATTTTTTGGGTCTGTTTTCAATTGATTTTTTTTTTGCTTCTAAATTTCATTTGTGATTGTAAATGGTTGGAACTTGAATTGAATTGTGATTTGTAAATAATTAGATTGTGATTGAATGAAATGCACACGTTTATCTATTAACTCATCTAAAATTACAAGTTAAATGGTGTATTTGCAAGTTAACATGAAGCAACCTAATCAGTAGATTTACGTAACATTAATATATGCACATAATATAATACATACTAAAGGAACTTCTTATGGAATTGAATAAAGGGCTTAGGAGCTTCAACCAACTTGTCTTGGATGATTTCAGGTGATTTCAACTCTATTTTGAAAGCAGAAGAAGCTAATGGAAAGATCAATATGTAATCCTTGCATAGAACTTGGAAAATGTCTAGAAGAATCTCAGCTCACTGATTTACCTTTGGGTGGATGCTTTTTGTAGTATCATGTCTCTCAAATTGTTGAAGGATTTAAAGTGTTAGACTAATGAGTCACATGAGTGGTATCATATAGAATAAATTTGATACATTTATGACACTATTTTTATATTTGTATTTAAATGCAAAATATTAACATACACACATAAATTGTAAATTAGATAAATTGCACTCGGTTGACATATTCCGGGCCATGAAACTAAGATGAATGTGATAAATGATTGAGCATAATGAATATGATATGAATGCGCATTTCCAATGTCTTGTACTTTGGTTTCCAATGATAAGAATTGATGAATTATAATTAGTTATTTAGAATTTATTATTACGATATGGAGATTTATAAATTAATGTGTACAATTAGATTAGGAAAAATGTCAAATGGAAAGATAAATTAACACATGGTAGTAGAAAAAAGTAATACGTGGCATTAGGATTGAGTGATAAATGGCCTAATTAATTGAGTGACAAATGGCTTAGAGATTTAATGACAATTGGCTTAGAGATTGAATGACAAATGAACTAGTAATTAAATGACATAGGGTACCATAATTAAAGGACATTTAACTTGGTTCTTAAATTGACAAGTGTCATGACACTCACCATATACTTAACCCATCTCACAATATACTCAGACTTGAAAGACCATCTCTTCTTACTTTTTATTACATGCTTTCTTCTTCATTTTCTTCTTCTCTCATTCATGATATTCTCACCCCCCACTCATGACTTTGAGGTGATAACATTTTGCACTAGCCACTCCAAGATTTCATTGTTACCTTCACCTTGTTGACGAAAACTCATTTCTATTCCATCTTGCTTTGAAATATGGTGATGATCGTGTAAGCTTGGAGGAGCTAGGTTATTTGAGGATTTGAAGAGTTTTTGGAGTTAAACAAGTAAGTGAATCATTGACTTCTTGTGATATATGTAGCATAACAATTATGATGATAGTTTAAGGATGGATTGATAGTGAAATAGTGTTTGAATGAGTGTCGAAAATATTAATGAATGAAAGGATACATCATGTTATGTTTTTGTGTAAATGGTCAATAATAGTTTACGTATTGCAGTATAGATGATTTTAAGTTGGGGTTAAGGTAAATTTGATGAGGAATTGAAGTAGAAATGATGAATTGTGCATAAAATGTTTTGAGTTTGGTAAGAAAGCGTTAAAATCGAGAAAAACATTGAAGGAATTGGCTGGGAAATTCACGAATAACCTTCCATGATAGTGAGAAATGCATGGAAAATGGAATCTTCTCTTTTATGTGGTTGATGAACCAACTAAGGATAAGGTACTTTACTATGGTGCTTTTAGACTTGATTGAGGCTTGAGATGAACCTAGTTTGAGGTTGAATAAGTTGATAAAGTGTTTGATATATTTAGGTTATTAATTGAGGTTAAAACTTAAAGAATGGATTGTTGATATCAATGTGTTTAAAATCTAGAAATTTATGAATGATATAGGAATGAAAATGTTCTTATGAATCTGAATGTCATCTAAAGGATATGAATGACACATTAGGAATGAATGAATGAGAATTGGGATATTTTGTGATTAGTTAATGCTAGAAAAGGATTGATAAATGGATGATTGATGAATTTATATTAATCAAGTATACTTAAGGTATAAACATAAGTGCAAACTAGTTATATCCAAGTTATGATGTATGAATGGTTAAGATTAGTGATTGAGGATACACATCCAGGAAAGTCAAATTGAGCATGCAATGAACATGTCACACACACACACACACACACACACACATATATATATATACATGATTGAATACTTATAATTGATCAACTTAGTAATGTGTACAATGTGTGTGTGTTGCATGATTAGATACATAAGATTGAATGTCAGCATCCCGACAATTGCCAGATCGTCAAGGCAATAGCTTATCTAGAGCGTACTGTAAGTCAACCTATATGTTTTCTCACTAGGATTGATTTGTTAAATTTAAGCTATTGAACTATTATTGATGTAAATGTGATAATTCTGCACATTTGTGGTCCAAGAAGTTTGATAATTGAGATTTTAATGGGAGTATTCCTAATTGAATGTGAATAGGGAAAAATATGTGTACTTAATGAAATGTTGAATGCTAGAACTAGATCTAATGAATATGTAAAAATGACCACGTATAATGAATGAAGTGATTGATTATATATAATGAAAAGTGATGCATTTCATCATATTGATATGCATGATTAAATAAAGGAGTTATGACTAATGAAAAAGAGCTTAAAGCTAAAAAATGTGCTTAAAGAATCACAAGCTCAGTATTTAATGAGCTTGGTAACCACAACGGGTATGAGACTGTTATTAATGAGCCCAGTATTGACAACGAATATGGGAGAATAAAAAGGCACTCAATCACAACAAATAAAATTGAAAGTGGAGTCACATGTGCATTTACATATACAATTTGATATGTATTATATGAATGATTGAAATGAATTATTTGGACTGTTTCAAAATGGAAATGTGAAATAGTGTACACAAATTGTATTTGTTGAAGCATGATGAAATATGAAGTGATATTCAATATTTGAGGATATGATTTGTTTGTGAATTGAATTATAGATTGTCTTTATGTTGTGATATGAGTGAGCACGTTGAGGATGGTTCACTCACTGAGTTCGAAAACTCATCAAAATTGCAAATGTTGATTTTCAGGTACGAGAGAGACTTAGCTCCTAAGGTAAACTAATAGAAGTCTAGTTCTATCTATTTTGGAAGTCACGAATAACTCAAAGGTCTGGTATGCTAATACTGAGAAATTTAGTTAGAATATTTTTGTTTAGTTCCTCATTCCATGTAGAACATGTTGTAAAGAGTAGTAAACTTTCATATGTTTTTGGTACCGTATATATGAGTTATGTAGTGAAATGCTACAATGTAAAATATGTTTTATAAATGGAAATGAGAAGTTGATCTTTTGATTATTTATGTTCTGTATGATGTCATATAAGTGAATGTGATTACTCTAACATGCCATTTTCATAAGGTATGTTCTCAAATGTCCTCTCTATTTTCGAGCATGTGCTCTATGGAGGTGAGGTGTTACAGGTTTTTTGTAATGCACCACCTTCACGGGGCACGTACCCAAACATCCAGAGGACATTCGAAAACATACCCTATGAAAGTGACATGTTAGAGCAATCACATTCACTTATATGGCATCATACATAAACACAAATATTTAAAGTTTAAAGTCCTCATTCCATTGATAAAACATAGTTTACATTGTAGCATTTTACTACAAAATCCACATATACAATATCAAAAATATATAAGAGTTTACTACTCTTTTACAACATTCTATATGAATGAGGAACTATACAAAAACATTCTATCTAAACTTCTTAGTATCAACTAACTGACCTTTGAGTCATTCTTGAGCCTGTTATCAACAGAACTAGACTTCTACTAGTTTGCCTTAGGAACTATGTCTCTCTTATACTTGAAAATCAACATTTGCAATTTTGATGAGTTTTGCAAACTTAGTGAGTGAACCATCATCGATGTGCTCACTCATATCAAATCATAAAGACAATTTACATTCCAAATTCACAAACAAATCATATCATCACATTTCACATACTCATTTCATAATAATCTAATCTTTTTCTCAATCATTCATAACATCACAATTCAGTAAATTCATATAATCTTTCATATAATACAAGTATATGTGTAAATGCAAATGCATATATGGCTCACTTTCATTGTTACTTTGTTGTAATTGAGCGTCTTTTTAACTGTCCTATATTCGTTGTAGATACCGAACTTATTAATAACTATTCGTATCTGTTCTGGATACCAGACTCATTTTAATACTGAGTATGTGACTCTTTATACACATTTATAGCCTTTGAGTTCTTTTTCACTGACCACTCTGGTCACAATTTCCTTTATCTAATCATGCATTTAAATGTAATGAGATGCATCAATTCGCATTTTATGCAATCAATCACTTTCATTCATCACGTACAATCACTTTTACATTTTCATCAGATCTTAGTCCAGTATTCAACATTTTTATTAAGTACATTTATTTTTCCCAATTCACATTCACTTATGAAGCACTTCCAATGCAATCTCAATAATCAAACTCCTTAAACCATCAATGTCCAGAATTATCATATTCACATAAATATCAGTTCAATAATTGAAATTTAAGGAAATACAATCAATCCTAGTAAGAAACGTCTAGGTTGACTCACTATAAGCTCCATATAGCAATTACCTCAACGAACTGGCAGCGTCTAGATATTGACCTTCTACTTGAGCGTTTAAATCATGCAATACACACATTTATACACATTACTAAGTTACTCAATCATATTAGTACCCAATCATACACATACGTATATGTATTATGTGTAATGCGTGCTCAATGACATTCCCGGGTATGTATTCATAATCACAAGTCTCGATCATTCAAACGTTATAACTTGTATACATCTAGTTTACCTTTAGGTTAATACCTCAAATATACTTGATTATTCTAATTTCATCAATCAATCATTCACCAATGTTATTCTAGCATTATATGATCACATAATATCCAAATTATCTTTCATTCTTACTTAATTCAAATTATTCATCTCCTTTGAATCATATTAGCATTTCTAATAACACTTTCATTCTTATAACACTCATAATTTTCCAGATTTTGATACTTTGTTATCAATCATTCATTCCTTAATTATAACCTCAATTAACAACCTAAACATATCAAGCCCTTTAACCAATTAATCAAGCAATAATCTAGTTTCATTATAAGCCCTGATCAAGTCCAAATATACCAATGTAGAATGACTTATCCTTAGTTGATTCAATAATTACACAAAAATAAAATTATCACTTCAGAGCCTTGCCCATAATCGTGGTGGACCTTCCCAAATTCGTGACAAAACTAGTGCAACTGGCCATAGTCGTGGGATGAGTCCCATGACCGTGCACTATCTATTTTTTCCCAATTCAACACGAATTTCTAGAATTCATGTTCATTTATACAACCTCATTTCATGCTAATCTAACTACCATATTAGTTACATAAATCTCACAAAACTCTACTCAATTGATTCATTATCATTCACTTAATCCCATTATACATGTATTCTTAATTTTTCCAAATTTTTACTCTTTGCTTACTATATCCAACACGTCTTATGCATAGTTCATTATTTATACTTCATATCCTCATCATTTCTACCTCAATTTCATCTCAATATCATCAATAAAACAATCCATAAGTTATGGTTTATCATTTATATAAAATTAGAACACAACATCGTCATTCATTATACATAAATCCTAGTTGTTCTCATTTCAAGAACATTATACTAGCCTTTTCTTTACCTTCAAAACTCAATCCAATTCATCTCTATAACAACCAATGATCCACATTTTTACACATCCAAAAGATAGGAATTATTTATATCCATTCATTCATCAAATTTTCCATCACTCATCATCAACACCATTTTCACTATCAATCATCCCTAATGATCATCATAAATGCTTCTATCAAAACAAACCATGAAGATAAAGATTGTACTTACTTTTTTAGCTCAAAACCCTAGCTTCCAAGCTCACACGATTATCATCTTTCAAGGAGAAATAGGTTAGGTTCTTCAACAACTAGATGAAAGCAATAAAGATCTTAGAGTGGCTAGTGTATGATTTTAGCAAGCTCAACGTGGTGAGGGTGAGAGTAAGATGGTTGTGAGTGAAGAAAATGAGAAGTTGAAAAAGAAAGCATGTAGCAAAAATAGAAGTGAAAGACAAATGAAGATGATCGTTAAGTATATGGGTTTTGTGGGTTAATTACATGGTGAGTGTCATGATACTTACCAAATGTGCTCTTTTTTTTAATAATAAAAATCACTTAATAACTAGTCCATTGTCACTCAATCTCTAAGCCAATTGTCACCTAATTTTCTATGTCACTTATCAATGAATCCTAATGCCACTTGTTAATTATTTCTATTACCAAGTGTCACTTATTTCTACCACCATTTGTTAACTTGTCTTGCCATTTGGTATTTTTTCTAGTCCAAAAATACACATAAATTTATAAATCTCCCAATTATAACAATTAATTCCTAAATTAATAATTAAAACTATCATATCAAAATTTAAGACATATTAATTCACAATTCACATTATGATAATTTTAAATTGTTCATACCCTTGAATATGTCAGTTGAGTGCATATACAATATTAGCAATGTGTACAATCAATGTTCAGGTGTGTATCCTAATGATATGCATACGAACGCAATTCACCTCATAATTTTCTTAACACTATTTCTCATATACGATGGTTCAGGGTCCTAAACCTTAGCATGGGAAAAATATGATATTAAAATTTTGGTATCAGAGCCCAAATTTAGTATCTTACATAGGCATTCTTCATAATTTATGTCAATTTTCATGCATTTTAAACATATCATAGCAAGTAGTGGCAACTGATCCCCAGTCTTAGTTGCATTTAAATAGGCCACACTCATGAACATTTGTTAAAAGTCTCAACTATTAGAGAATGACGATCTAACAAAGTATGAGAAAATGAAAGTTTGTTGATATCTTGAAATAAAAGATGCTATATGCTAGACAAAGACTTAGTGTATTTGTATTCATGGTTATATCAACAAATATAATATCATTATTGTGTTGTGGTTGTGTACCTTTGAATTGATATGGATGTGAAAACATTTTCGAGGATTGATAGAGAAAGAAATAGAGATATAGGTAGAAATAACAGGATTGAAAGTGTAAAGCCAAGTTAGAAGAAATCAAAATTGACTATGACCTTGAGAGGATGAACTTGGAACTGGAAAGAGTTTATGATTTAGTATAAGGTTATATCACTGGATTTAACATCAAAATGTCATGATAGTTACGTAACTTATAATGTTGAATTAATAGAGAACATACCTATGTATGATGAAATAAATGATAGCGATATATGTAGAAGTCCTTAATGTTAAAGTTGATCAGTTATTAAGAATGCATATCCAATGATATGGTTATCTTGGCAAATGATGTTACTGAGCACATATGTATTATATGCGTGGATATGGTATAGGGAGTGATTTAAGACATATTGAATGCTCTTAAGTCTTAGTGCCCATAGTTAAAATTCTGAGATGACTCAAAGTAGCGCAATGGAAGCATGGATTTATATGGATGTATTGAAATGGTAATTACTAAGGAGAAGTAACTTTTGCATAGTCGTAGAATACTCAAATGTTATCTAGAATCAATTGAGATCAAGGTATCATCAACTTAAGATATTAATTGATGACCTTTTGAAAATAAATCTCTGGATAAGATGTAATGATCTTGATGCTACATACCAAAGCATAAGGGTAAATGAAC
This sequence comes from Erythroxylum suave, assembly GCA_027563595.1. Classification (NCBI taxonomy): domain Eukaryota; kingdom Viridiplantae; phylum Streptophyta; class Magnoliopsida; order Malpighiales; family Erythroxylaceae; genus Erythroxylum; species Erythroxylum suave. Next base: position 5,948,620 of record JAOSBN010000009.1, read on the forward strand.
ATGCCTACTACTTCATTGAGCTTTAATATATAAAACATTCTGATCAAGTAAGATATGATAGTAATTAATCCTATTGAGGCATTATGAATGGCTAAAAAGTGATGATGAACATAATTGACTTATAAGGATTACGTAAACAATACAAATGATTGAGGAGAGGAATCTTCTTTTGATAAAGACTTTCATCAAATTGTATCAAGTAAACCAAATGTTCCACTTCTAGGAATGAATGAATATTGGATGAATCAGAAGTGAATATTGGAGTTAGATAGATATGAGACTCAGGCACAAGAAACAGAACATATTATAGAGAGTGCATATATTTTATTTGTTGTAAAGTATCCAAACTACGTTATTAGGTTCTTGAATTTGAGATAACACTATTGCTATTGCGAGAAGAACTTAGATCCACATTATATTCTATGCTAGTATATTTAGGAGGTACAAGTTAGATGTGAAGTATGTGTTACCAACTTAGGAAATTAAGATTTCAAATAAATTGAATTATGTGGAGAAATCAGTAAAAATGGTCAGACGTCAAGATAAGCCATTAATGAATTTGAGAAAATCGAATGATTGGAGAAAATCATTCGAGAGAAGAAGTCAATTTAGAGATTGAGAAAAACATGAGATAACATTACCCCATCTGTTGAATCAGTTAGTTAAGAATTTCGAGTATGAAATGTCATAAAGAGGGGGAGAATTGTAGTATCCTGTCTCTCAAATTATTGAAGGATTTAAAGTATTAGACCAATGAGTCATATGAGTGGTGTCATATAGAATAAATTTGATACATTTATGATATGATTTTTATAATTGTATTCAAATGCATAATATTAGCATACACACATAAGTTGTGAATTAGACAAATTACACTCAATTGACATATTCTGGCATATGAAACTAAGATGAATGTGATAAATGAATGAGCATAATGAATGTGCATTTCCAATGTCTTGTACTTTAGTCTACCAATGACAAGAATTGATGGATTATAATTAGTATATTTCAATTTATTGTTATGATTGGGAGATTTATGATTTAATGTGTACAATTGGATTAGAAAAAAATGCCAAGTGACAAGTTAAATTGACACATGACAGTAGAAATAAGTGATACGTGGTATTAGGATTGAGTGATAAATGGCCTAGATAATTGAGTGACAAATAGCTTGGAGATTTAATGACAATTGTCTAAGAGATTGTGTGACAAATAAACTAGTCATTAAATGACATTGGGTACCATAATTATGGGACATTTAACTTGGTTTTTAAATTGAAAAGTGTCGTAACATGTGTCATGGCACTCACTATATACTTAACCCATCTCACGATATACTCACCCTTGAAAGACCATCTTTTCTTACTTTTTGTTATATGCTCTCTTCTTCACTTTCTTCTTCTCTCATTTATGATACTCTCGCCCCCACACTCATGACTTTGAGTTTTTAACATTTTACACTAGCCACTCCAAGATTTTGTTGTTATCTTTACCTTGTTAATGAAAACCCATTTCTATTCCATCTTATTCTAAAATATAGTGATGATCGTGTAAGCTTGGAGAAGCTAGGTTATTGAGGATTTGAAGAGTTTTTGGAGTTAAACAAGTAAGTGAATCATTGAATTCTTGTGATATATGTAGCATAACAATTATGATGATAGTTTAAGGATGGATTGATAGTGATAATAGTGTTTGAATGAGTACTAAAAATATTGACGAATGAAAGGATACATCATGTTCCATTTTTGTGTAACTGATCAATAATAGTTTATATATTGTAGTATAGTTGATTTTGAGTTGGGATTAAGGTGAATTTGATGAAGAGTTGAACTATAAATGATGAACTATGGATAAGATGTTTTGAGTTTGGTAATAAAATGTTAAAATTTGGAAAAAGATTAAAGGAACTGGCTGGGAAATTCATGGATCACCTATCCTATGATTGTGGGAAAGCCTCCATGATCGTGGGAAATGAATGGAAAATGGAATCTTCTCTTTTATGTGATTGCTGAACCAACTAAGGATAAGGTACTTTACTATGGTGCTTTTATACTTGATTGAGGCTTGAGTTAAACCTAGTTTGAGGTTGAATAAGTTGATAAAAAGTTTAATATGTTTAGGTTGTTAATTGAGAATATAACTTAAGGAATAGATTGTTGATATCAATGTGTTTAAAATTTGAAAATTTATGAATGATATAGGAAGGAAAGTGTTATTATGAATTTGAATGTGATCCAAAGGATATGAATGATGCATTAGGAATGAATGAATGAGAATTGAGATATTGTGTGATTAGTTAATGTTAGAAAAAGATTGATGAATATATGATTAATGAATTTAGATTAATCTAGTTAATGCTAGAAAATGATTGATGAATGTATGATTGATGAATTTAGATTAATCAAGTATATTTGAGGTATAAACATAAGTGCAAACCATTTATATATAAGTTATGATGTATGAATGGCTAAGATTAGTGATTAAGGATACATATCTGGGAAAGTCAAATTGAGCAAACTTTAAACATGTCACATATACATGTACATGATTTAATACTTATAATTGATCAACTTAGTTATGTGTACAATGTGTGTCTATTGCAGATTAGATACACAACATTGAATGTCAGTGCCTAGACACTTGCCAGATCATCAAGGCAAGTTTATATGGAGCGTACTGTGAGTCAACCTAGATGTTCTCACACTAGGATTGATTTGTTCTGTTTAAATTTCAACTATTACATTGATATTGATGTAAACGAGATAATTTTGCACATTTATGGTCTGAGGAGTTTGATAATTGAGATTGTATTGGGAGTATTCCTACTTAAATGTGAATTGGGAAAAATATGTGCACTTAATAAAATGTTGAATGCCAGACCTAGATCCGATGAATATGTGAAAATGACTATGTGTAATGAATGGAAGTGATTGATTGCATATAATGAGAAATGATGCATATCATATGATTAGATAAAGGAGTTGTGATCAGAGTGACTAGTGAAAAAGAGTTTAAAGCTCAGAAATGCGTGTAAAGAGCCATAAGCTCATTATTTAATGAGCCCGATATCTACAATGGGTACGAGATAATTATTAATAGGCCTGACATCCACAACGGATATGGGATAGTAAAAAGGTGCTCGGTCACAACAAATAAAAATGAAAGTGGAGTCACATGTGCATTTGCATATACAATTTGATATGTATTATATGAATCATTGAAATGATTTATTTGGACTGTTTTGAAATGGAAAGGCGAAATAGTGTACACAAATTGTATTGTTAAAGCATGATGAAATATGAAGTGATATTTAATATTTGAGGATATGATTTGTCTGTGAATTAAATTAAAAATTGTCTTTGTGTTGTGATATGAGTGAGCAAATTGAGGATGATTCACTCATTGAGTTCGCAAACTCATCAAAGTTGCAAATGTTGATTTTCAGGTACTAGAGAGACTTAGCTCTTAAGGTAAACTAATAGAAGTCTAGTTATGTCCATTTTGGAAGTCACAAATGGCTCAAAGGTCTGATCAGTTGATAGTGAGGAGTTTAGTTAAAATATTTTTGTTTAATTACTCATTCCATGTAGAACATATTGTAAAGAGTAGTAACTCTCATATGTTTTCGATACTGTATATAAAATGTAATTATGTTTTGTAAATGGAAATGAGGAGTTGATCTTTTGATTATTTGTGTTTGGTATGATGACATATAAGTGAATGTGATTGCTTTAACGTGTTATTTTCATAGGGCATGTTCTTGAATGTCCTCTTAATGTTTAGGCATGTGCTCTGTGGAGATGAGGAGTTACACTTTTACACATGGAACAACAAACAAAATGGTGATCACCTAATTAGGAAAAAGCTAAATAGAAGTGTTGCCAATCCATTGTGGATGAATGCCTTCCCAAACTATTTTTCCTTTTACTCAAATAACATCCTATTTGACCTCACCCCCATTTTAACTAAACTAGTAGTAGTAAAAACCAAATTTCCATTTAAGTTTAACACCTTGATTTTGCAACTAGTCAGTTTTTGAAGAAAAAATTTGGAAAGCACTGAGATCTAACATCAAAGGCACCAAACATTATGTCTTTGCAAGGAAAATGAAGATAATCAAACATGAAATGAAGATGTTATATAAAGCCAATATTGGCAACACACATCATCTTCTCAACACAATAAAAAATGAATTGGAATCCATTTAAATACTATTTACATAAATTCTAGATCTCAAATCCTATAGCTTAAAGAGAAGGAAGCCCTAAAAAGCTATACACAAGCACTCCTTTATGATTACTCTCCAATGAAGCAAAGAGTCGGGGTTGATTTATTGAAGAATGGAGATAGGAATACCTCAGTTTTTCATAAATCCATAGTCTTGAGGAAAGCTAGAAACAAATTTGTTTCTCTCATATATATTGATATTTGTCTTACCCTCAAAATCAGCTATTAGAAGGTACTTTTAACTACTTTAATGACTTAATGAACCAACCCTCAGAATCATATTCATCCATACACTTCATGAAACAAGTTTTGAAGGATTCTATTACATCTCATGATGCAAAATTGTTATGCAGGCTTGTCACTTTACAGGAAATCAAGAAAATAATATATGCAATTTACCCTCACCAGGCTCCTGGACCGTATAGGTTTAATGTAAATTTCTTCCAAAAAACATAGTCACTCAATGGAAATATGATCTTAGAAGCAATTATGGAATTTGTTAACAGTGGCACACTTCCAAATGAAATCAACAAGACCTTCGTAACCCTTGTCCTAAAACAAGGTTAGCTGAATCAATTCTTTAATTTTAGACTTATTTCTTGATGTAATTCCATTTACAAAATTATCTCAAAGATTATATCTCAAAAGCTCAAAAGATTACTTGAAAAGCACATCTGCCCCACCCAATAGGCTTATATACTTAGAAAGGTGATTGGAGATAACAAACTCATTCTTGAATAGGTCATCAGCAATTACTCCAAGAACAAAGGGATTCAAATATCACTTGATGTGTAGGAAACTTAAATTAACCAATCTTTGTTTTACAAATGATTTAATTATATTGTCCAAGTCAAATGCAATCTCCATCTCCCCTTTAATGAAAGCTCTAAAAGTTTTTCAAAGAACTTTTAGATTGCAGGTGAAATGCTCAAAGATCAATATCTACATCTGTCAAAAAGTGTTGCTAATCATATGCAGTTGATCTCTAATATCATTAGTTTTAAGTTATAATAACTTCTAATGAAATATTAGGGCATTCCCATATTTTCTCAAAAGGTGAGAACAAGAGACTTTATGGATCTCTTTAACAAAACTCAATCCAAAATATCATCTTGAAGTTCTAAATACCTTTTAGTGGAAGGAAAAGCCCAACTTATAATTTCAATACTAAATTCCATCAACACTTATTGGGCAACTCATATGGCTTTTCCAAATTCCATCAACAAATCAATTGACAATTTACTTAACAATTTCTTGTGGTCATGTAGTAATGGTAGAATTCGTGAAAGTAAGGTGAGATAGAGTGAGGTGTGTACTCCAAGGATTTAGGGAGGACTTGGTATCTATTCTATCGAGAACATGAACACTATATTGCTTACAAAGAGACTCTGGAGACTTATCTATGACAAACAATCATTGTGGTGTAAATGGATCCATACTTACTTCATAAAGAATAGAAGCATATGGGCTCTTAACATTAAACACTTCCCTTCTTCTACCTTAAAAGCTATCCTGAAATTGAGAAATAGGTTTCAAGAAGACTTCATTGCACTGTTAGGGATTAGTGAATCTCTTATCTTTGGGTATGATAATTGGCTTTCAATAGGGTAACTTATCAATGTCAATCAAATTACATCTATCAGAACTTCAATTCCTCTAAATGTTTCAGTTACAATAGCTTTTTCAAACAAGTAGATATTCCAACATTCATCATTGCCTAGTCCTCTCTTCTTCTAACATACATTGGTGAAGATGAAGATAAACACATCTAGAGGCACACCAATGATGGCATATTCACTAATGAGTCTTGTAAGAAGTTAAATCTTCAAACATTTGCCCACAACATCTTGGACCAAACTGATTTGGTGCAATTATATCAATGCTCAAGTTGCATTTACCTTATGGATTGCAATGAAAGGTAAGCTGAAAATTGTTAACAAAATTTCCAGCTATATGTACCTAACCAATTGGTGCTCATTATACCAAAAAAATTAGGAAAACTCTAAACATTTATTCTTCAAATGTAACTACATCGGAGGCATTTAGAGAGAACTTCTTAGAAGATGTTTGATAGTTGAAGAATTAAATAGTTTGGACAGTGTGAAATCTTGGCATTCAACTAGCAATCACACCAACAACATTGCTTATAAAAGTCTCTAGTTAGTTCTCTTATTAATAGTCACAACAACTTGAAATGAAGGATACTACAGAATCTTTCAAGAAAAAAGTCTCCATAACAAACAATTCAATAGCTTGTGCAACACATAAGGCTGCAAATCAACATTCAAAATTACAGATTGTAAGACAAGCAATACCTCCTTTTCTTTTGAAATGGCTGGTTTCCTTTTACTCATCGTTTAAATTTCTACTTGTAATCCTTGATAGTAATCTCTAGGAACATTTAGCAGCGTATTTGGTAGATACATCTTTTTCCCAAAAAAAAAAGATAATTGAGACTATTTTATCTTAAGTAATTACACCAAAATGACCATAAGGACGAAATATTATAAATTTATCATCTAAATAAAGAGATTTTTACTAGTTACTTATCTAAATAACATGCTAATTCAAGTTTTTTTTAAAATAATCTATGACCACCATGAAATTGTTGCAATAGAGATTGCCCTTATTCTACCTTACATCTAAGTAATTGATGGTGTGAATATTTGCTAATTATATTAATGATTTTGTTGACTTTTCGGGTAAATATTTATGTGAAAAGGGCGGAATTTACTTAGTTCTATATATTTTGGGCAGGAAATGACGATCGGGCCAAGTCGAAGGTATTTTGGGCTGCTGTCACTTAAAGTTGTGGGCTGTAGCTGCTAACTGCAATTTTTGGGCTGA
>JAOSBN010000009.1:5988016-5999646 GCA_027563595.1 Erythroxylum suave
GAAATCCCATCAAATTGAAAAAGGTTGGAATAGCTGTGAGATGTCATCATTGTTATGAAATTGGTCACAATATAAAAGGATGAAAAAATAAGAGTCAACCTTTATGCCAACCTAAAATTGTTAAGGTAGTTATTATTATTATTATTTTGTTTCTCTTCATTTTAGTTGTAAAAAAGGTCTATTTATTCGTCATAAAGTGTATCAATGTGTATAATGTAGCGAAAAAGAGGAAGGTGACCACAAACTAAAGCTCTTTTATCCAATTTTAGTAGTCGTCCAGTTTAAAGACCTACAAAATTAGTATCTACAGGCTCAAATACTGCATCTTCTATCTTAAGAAGATAAAAGAGAATGGTTAGTGAATATTCACATTTAGTTTTAATTTATTTTGTCTCTAACTTGTATAACATTATAATTCCTTTTATTTATATAGGCAACCAGAGGATATGGAGGGAAATTTAGTGGGAATACCTATTTTATGGTAAGTCATTTAAACACATATTTACGCTACTTATATGTAATTACCAAAAGTAGTAATATTTAGCTTTTTGATTTTTTGTGCTTCATAGATGGGTGAAAGTTAATGTCAAGCGCTAGAAACTCTGAATACTAATGCAACAACTACTTAGACTTCACAAAATACAACTGGCAATATAACTCAGACTAGAAGGAGGATCAAACTAAGGGCAAAAGGATCTTCTCCTAGAAAATCTAAAGTTGTTGATGATTGAGAATTTGGATACCAACTTCTGGTTATATATTAGTTTTGAATATGTAATAGTTATCATTTGTTTAATAACTTTGCCATGATTGGGTTCTCAGTTTGAACATGGTTTGACGTTGTTCTATAAGTGTCATATTGTAAAATTGCTATCTATACTTTGCTTAGTAATACAGAATTAACGACTTTGTTTTAATTTCATTTATGAATGCAATCGTTTTAACTAACTCATTTTTTATGTATAACATATGATCAAGTTTAGGTATTTATGGTATTGATATGTTAATGCTATAATTGTTGATGCCAGAGTTCTAAATTATGGTCCATAAGTATTATTTGAGAGTTTTTATAGTTTCTTTTAAGTCTTACATTTTCTTATGGCATTATCCACAAGTTTTATTTGCTCCTTCTCTTTATTTCTCACATTATCATACCATGGAACAAGTCATAGCTATGTACATATTTAACTTGACTATAGAAATATTGCGGCACATATGTGTGTCTTTCTACTTCTAATTAATAATAATAATCTAAGTGAATCTAACGGCAATACTATAGTTGGGTTTCCATATGCATTTGATAATAAATAGATGTCATGATCTAAGAATTATGAACCAGATAAGTTAAATTGTTATATTATTTCTAACAAGGTCTCAATATGAAATCGTTTTCAATAAAAAAGATAAGACAAAAAATTCTCTCTATCATATTAATTATCAATGAAATGCTTAAGCTAGCCTGTTGAAATTGAAATTGACCAAAATTAATTATGTCAATAATGAGTTCAACAAATTAGTTGTCATTAATGCCACATCTTCTTTTTCATTACCAACCCATAATGAAGTTCGCAAATGACTCAACATCATCACAACATACTACTTGCATACTCATTGGTTTCCTTGTTCTTTCATGACAACATACTACCTGCAATTGCAAATAGAAAAAAATTACATTTCAACTTTTAATTGTTACGATATCTCCATATTTGTGCTACTTATATTAGACACCCAAGTTATGAAATCATACGGGACCTACAAAATAAAGATATAAACACAAATATTAGGCTTATAAAAAATTTGCATTATGTAGGTAAATTACTACATATACTTACTTTTTGCTAACAACAATGCATTTATGGAAAAAGACTTTTACCCCAACACACAGAAGATGTTTGACATATTTTCTAATAAGAAAAGAAAATTCATCTCATTTACAAATACTACATACCCACAAGACACCTTTAATTTGAATATTGATTAAATTTTTTATACTATTGACATTATAATCAGTAACTGAAATACGTACTTTTCTATTGATGCATTCATAGAAATGTTGGCCAATGTTAGGCTATAACAATGAATATATATTAAAATTACTTTACCGTTGAACATAATGCTTTCTCTCGACAAAATTGATAATATATCCTTTTAGCTTCTACTACATTATCAAAACAACAATAAATAGCATCCTTAAATTGATTAACACCTTCACACTCTTTCTATATTAAATGTATACCATTGCATAAGTAACTAAAGCTACATATTTTTATTTCTAGTACTTATATTTGTTTATCCTGTTTCAATGTCATCACACAAATATTTAATTAGTAACTTAAACGTGCTTGAAAAGAGAGGATCTTTACTTAAAAGTTGCTTTCGAAAAAGAAGTTAGGGTAATTTGCTTTAATTGCAAAATTTTGATGATTTATGTATCAATCTAGTATTGATTTGATCTAATAATAGATCACAAAGAACAAATTAAGGTTTGGTGATGACAAGGTTAAAATGCTCAAGTATTATTGAGTGAGTAATTGCAGATGGTAGATTATTTGGTGACATCGTGGATTTTAAATTCAGCTTTGAAGGATTTGGTAGTGGTATTCATATATATTACATCCCTTTAGGAACTTAGAATGAAATACATAAGAGATTATGAGATGAGTTGATAGAGTTAGATACTCAACCACATTTTAGTTATGGAGCAATAAAATGTATTAAGAAGTAAAGAATATGAATATATTGATGTTATTCTTGATGGAATTATATGAAGGATAAGATCAGAAGAGAAATCGGATGGTATTAAATAATTCTTTACCTACTATTAACAAAGATTATTCAATGATATTGAGAGTAGAAGCTTAAAAAGAGGTCCAAACAAGTTTTGAAGGCTTGAGATAAGTGATCAAGATGAGTACATAAAATAAGTAATCACATTGTCATAAAATCATTCATCAAAAAGGGATACAAAGAAGTTTTAAGTCAAAGAAAGACAAAGGTCACTGTGATTATTGTGATCAATAAGAGTATTGATGTTATTCTTAATGGAATTGTATGAAGGATATCATCAAAAGAGAAATCAAATGGTATTGCATAATTCTTTACCTACTATTAATAAAGATTACTCAGTCATATTTAAAGTAGAAGCTTAAAGAGAGGTTTAACCAAGTTTTGAAGGCCTGAGATAGGTGATCAAGATGAGTACACAAAATAAGTAATCATATTGTCATAAAATCATTCATCAAAAAGGGATTCAAAGAAGTTTTAATTCAAAGGAAGATAACAGTCATCGTAATTATTTTGATAAAAAAGAGTGCACAAAAGATAACTGTTTCAAGTTGGTGAGGTTGATAGTTAATGTTAACATTGTAAAGCTTACCGTTTGAAGATGAAGTAGAAGGAGAAATTTCCAAGCTAGAATTGAGTGTTGTAGTAGAAGACATCATGAGATTGCTTAAGGGAACGGGAGAAATTATGCAAACCTGTCAATGCAAAAAGAGTGGAGAGATAACATTTCTTTTGCAGATAAATCTGATAGTTTCTATTTCGTAAGTTTTAGATGCAAGCTCTTAGGTTATTGATACAAAAGTTATAATGAGTCCTAAGCTAATTGTTTTCCAAAACTTAATCAATCTCGACAGACCTTTCTTGATTTACTTGATGGAATAACCAACATGTTGATAAAGCTGAAAATGTTCATTTAACATGGAAAGTCCTTTTACGTGATAGATAGGGGATGCTTTTCTACATAAAAAATTGGGGATGCACATTATAAAAGGTTATGTCCGATAAAAGAGTTGCAAAAATTACATATAGGTAGCATTTCATATCTAATAAGACATGAATAAAACATAACACGTTCAATTTTTCAGACAACATTACAGAAATTACAAGATATAGTAGTAAGTAAAAGTAGGTTGCTGAACATTATTGGTTATGAACAAATATTAAATCATGTCCAAACCCATTTACATTACACACATGAACATATTTAGTTACCCACCATCTCACACTATCAATTCCATTTAGTACACAACCCAAAGAAGAATTGAGAAATTATATGCAACAAAAGAGACAACGAAGAATGGTGAGACAATGAAGAATAGTATGAAATGCTTACTACAACAAAGAACGGTTTGTAGCTAGTGTGAAAAGAAGCTAAAAATGTTTATAGCTCTAAGAACACTCTGTCCTGCAAAGAGGAGTGAAGAAAAGGTGTACGACATAAAATCCCAATTTGAAAGGGTAACAATTTAAGTGGATAATTTACTTTTGTTTAATTAACTCTTATCTTTATAATTTTATACAATTATAATTAAAGATGTTTAGGGTTTCTTTCTAATGTGGCTTGACTTGTCAGTAACATTAACGGAAATACTAATGTTGAGTTAGAGTTAAAAAATTAAAATTTTAAGTACTTAATTGCTATTTTTTAAAGTTATGACTATAATTATAAAATTGAGTAAAATTTGTGATTTTTTTTAATTAACTCCTGTATAGTTGGTTTTCCTATAACTTTGTCTTTACTTCCTCTAGCTTAGTATTGCTATATTTTTAAAGTATGGGAAATGGCTTTGTAACTGTTTTCTTGTAGCTTACTATTATCTTTACCTCCCTTAGGCTTGGAAGTAGATCTTGTAATAGTTTGATGTATTCTTCTTTGTACTAGCATTTATACATTAATTTATTTTTATTTTCTTCTAAGAAAAATAGTAATTGTCTTTAATCATATTAATATGCTCATTTAATAGTTAAGAAAATTATTTAATATATTTAGAAAAGTTTTAAAATTCATAAACATCTAATTTATTTCTCCTATAATTGCCATTTGTAACCATGATATAAGCTCTATATTAAGAACTCTATACGAGGAGAATGCCCATAGTAAAGAGAGCTAGATTCCATTGAGGTTAGGCCGAGAATAATTGAGGTTTGGCCCAACAATACGATTAAAAGAAGCCCGAAAGAAAGCTCCGATGCTCACATACCCTGAATGCCACCGTGCGTTCTGGAGCTTTATGACATTAGGGCTCTATGCTCTGTCGTCCTTTTGTCGGTGTGCCTCACCGTTAAGTTTATGCAGCTGATTTCAACCTTTTCAATTAATCTCTCTCTGAACTGATCGTCTTGTTTGTAAACCAACAAACTGTATCGATTCTCGCTTCGACTCTTACAGGTTCGTTTCACTAAATTCCTTAGTTTAATACGAATTCTGGGTTTTTTCATTGTGGCTTTCAAGTTTAACATTTGATTTTGCAGCTTCATTTTTTTTTTCTGATAGAAGTAGAAAGCAGTAAATTGCGTAAATCTATACCCATTTATTCCTTAACGATAAACGTAATTAGGGTTTCTGTTTTGAATTAGTTTTCCTTTTTAGAAATCTTTGTGAAATGCATTAGCTCTCCTGCGTTTTATTACCTTGTCTTTCTTTTCAGCTTCATTGTTACTTTGAATTCTTTTGTGTTGCTCTCTCTCGCTCTCTCTTTCTCTCTGTCTGTCTTTTTGAAAGAAGATCCAAGTGTTCTGCTTGCTTGCATGTGTAAACATTGGCTTGTTAGGTTTTGTTGTTGTGTATATGGGAGTGAATGGGATGCTTTGTGAAGTGAGTTGGCATTTTTTTTTGTTAAATAAATAAATATAATTTCAATATTGATGCGCTTGCTTAAATTGCTTGTTTAGAAATTTATGCAAAGATGAGTTCTTTCTCTATCACTCGCAAAAAAACGCCATTCCAGAAACACAGAGAAGAGGAAGAAGCCAAAAAGAAGGTGCTTTCTTATTAAACTAAAACCTTTTGTCTATATTTTCCTCAGTTGCCTTTTCTTATTGTTTGCCTTCTGTTGTCAAGAGAGCGGAGGATGAAACAGCTCGTTTATATGCTGAGTTTGTCGAGTCATTCCAAGGTGATGGTGGATCAAAGACCTTTGTTCGAGGTGGAACTATTAATCCCAATGAAAAAGTGAAGGCCGACTCTGAAGGTCAGTTTTACATAGTAATTACTCCGTTCATTAAGATTATTAAAGTGGTTTCTTTTTGCTGCGACGTTGTATATTTACCTTTTTTTTCAGACTGTGGATAAGTAAATAGTTTTCTATTATTACGTAGACATGATAATAATGGTATGGACCTTTTATATTCATTGGCGGTTGGCAGGTGAAAAGTCCAAAGATGGGGTATCTGTTCCAAAGAAGGGAAGTAGGTAAATAAATGCTATTGACTGGATAACAATGTTCTGATGCTCTTCTGATTAATCATAATAAACTTAGGAAAGCTACTTAGTGATAGCCTTATAAAATACTATATGTTATTAGTTTCTTACATCTTGTTTTCCCAAGAAAATTATGAGTAAATTACTTCACTTGAAGGCATTAAGATCTTTGAAAAATGTTTGTTAGTGGAAATGAAAGATGACATCTTTAACAAATGGATTACCTAGTATTTGATTCCCAGGGTTCATGAACCTCAAAACTACTTCCATATAAATGTAATTTCACTATTATTTCGTTAAGTTCTCTTGCTTTGTTAGTTTTCTCATCCATATGTTTCTAAATACAAGCTCAGTGAATTGATTGCTTAATTTGCTAGAAGTATGTTTGCTAGGTATGAAATCATTTGGTTATGATCTTTGTGTTCTTGCATAAGATTAGCGATTCATATATAAAATTTTGAGCATAATAATGCTGGTTGGAAGATTAGAAGATTAGAAGATCTATCCTAGTTATCCTTTTCTTCAATACTACATATTTGTGTTTTCAACTTTTTTTTTGCAATTGCTGAGCCTTTATCTTATTTTTTCATTCAATAGTATATGTGCGGGATGCCTAAATTAAAATTTGAGTGAGATACCTCAATGGTAATTTTATTTGTAATTTGTGAGATTGGATAATAGAAGGTTAAAAGCTGTAATTTGTCTTGAATTAAAATTGAGCTAACAGTGACTTTAAGGTATGTTTGGTTAGACGTAAGGTTTTTAATAAAATGAAATGGAATAGAATGAAATGGAATGTAAATGAATGTAATATTATAAAATTGTTGTTTAGGAGGGATGAAAGGGTTCATAATGTAATATAATGAAATGTTGTTTGGATAAAGGGTTTACAATGTAATATAGTGTAAAGTTGTTTTTCATTTTACATTCCATCATAAACTTCGCAAATCAGATGTTTTTAATTTTTACTGTTTGGGATGGAATGATATATAATATAAAACCCTTCTCTTTCATCTCATTCCATTCCATTCTATTATGAACCCTCCTTTCAAACGATGGAATAATATTCCATTCTATTAATAAACCCCCAACTACATAGCCTTAGTTGTTTTCTAAGAGTTAATTAGTTTTTCAATAATTGTGTATTTAAATTTAAATAATGGTATAGTTTTATGCTAGTACTTCTAGCTATAGTCATGAGGAACTTTGAAGTTTTTCTTCTTCGTTAGATGTGTGGAAAATTACTTTATGAAAACATTAGGATACCATCTTGCCTTTGCCGATGTTTTACTTGGAAAGTTATCAATTTTACTACTGTTCACAATGCGTAACATTGTGTTCCTATTCATTGCTGTGTAAGTGTATTTTGTGTTTTCTTTTTATTTTTGTCATATCATTTTGTTAGCCCTTTTTCCACCGTATGGATCTGGATGCATATTACAGTATGAAATAGTGTTTTAATGCTGTCTTTAGTTCTATAATGAGTTCTGGTTAATTCTTTTAGTACTGTTGTGGTTTGAGCCATTTGAATGGTACCTTTTTTTAGCTTCTGTTGTCCTATGGTGGTGGTTAAAAGGTGAGCTAAGTTCAAGTTATATATGTTTCACATATGCCTTCACAAACATGATAATTGATAATTAAGTAATGCAGGACAACTAGAGAGACAGGGGTTATAAAGAATTGGGGACCACTCCTTGTGTATAGGAATTAATCTTAGATAGGAAGTCTTACACATTCAACGATGAAACTAATAACCAGAAAATTCTCTCTTTTTCCCTTTTTCATAGTTAGTAGCTATTAGACCCTGCTAAAGTAATTCTCCGTGTCACTGTTCAACCTGTGCATAAATTTAGATCCAATTTTCTTTTTCAAACTGCTAAAGTAATTTGGATTGCAATTGCAGTATTGTGTCCACAATTGCGATTGTGGTATGAAATGTGAAGCCTTGCAGCCATGTTATGTTAAAATTATTACTTTAGTGATATGAAGTTGGTAGATGATTGTTAATTAGATCTTGATCTAATTGGGTTCAATACTATTAGGAAAGCCATATTTATATTAGGAAAAGTTAGACTTTATATGATTTCCTATTTATTCCTAAGATCACTTTTCCTCATGTAATTGGTTCATACTAGTATATAAAGGTTATCAAGCTCTCAGTTAACATTCTATGGTTTTGACATGCCAAATCTTCAAAACCTTTTACCATAAAACTTTTGACTTGTCCGAAATTCTTACCTCCACTCACCATAACCAAAAACCAAACGCATAGAAACATCCAGTAGGTGTCGGCAACTAGTACAGTATTGGCAGTGTTACTGAAAAATCGTGCATGTGTTGGCGCATGACACCCACTCTCTGTCGTCTGACGACCACCGACAACAAATTGTTAATAGGGTTCTGGTCTTGTTTTATGTCTAAACCAACTAGAACTTGGGTATCTTGATAGTGATGTAGTCTTTTGTATGTATCAAAACATCATCAAGAGTGTTACTAGCATTTGTTGATCAGAAAGTTTGTCAAATATATCATAAGGATGCTGGACTCCAGCAATAAGTCATTGATGAGTTTCCTAACAATTGTCTCAACAGTTGGTTCTTCCAATTTGCGAATCGCCAAACAATGCTTGAATGGTAACAATTATTCTTTCTAGTTTAAGAATGTAGAATTGTTCTTTAGCGGTAAGAGAAAGCTGTCCTACCTCACATTTGATCCCCCAATTTATCAAAAGATATTTGAAAAATTGCAAGGTGATGATGAACAATTACTACGTATCCTTTCGATTCCATAGAATCTGAAATCTCAATCTTATTTTACTTGTAAGCAAGCTTGTGATTGTGCTAAGCTTCTTTATTTCAGCAATATGCTTCGCATGTATTATATTTTTGTGGAGTTGTTTCAGTCTAGATAGGAGGAAAGTTTGATTTTGGGAAAGTGAAACCTGCATTTGAGAAGTTTAATTCTGACTATGCTAAGCTTCTTTATTCTAGCAATATGCTTCGCACATGTTATATCTCTATGGAGTTGTTTCAGTCTAAATACGAAGGAAGTTTGATTCAATGCTTTGGGAAAATGAAACGCGCATTTGAGGAGTTGAATTTTCAATTTTTGATTGCATCTAATGTTAAGTAGATTCAAGTCTAAAGGGAGCACTTGGTGATTATGATATTTTTGGCAGGATGGAAACCTAAGTTTGAACCTGTATGAGCACAAATCCTAGGATTAGACCTTCCATCCTTAACTGAAGTATACCCTAGACTCTCTCGTTCTATGGCTAAGGACAGTCCACCAGAGAACAACTATGATAAGTTAGCAATTGTGGCACAATTTGTCGTGCAAGTGAAAGGTCATGGGGGTAATCGAGGAGGATGTGGTAGAGGCCCATTGCTTCACTGCACACATTGTGATAGAGGTGGGCATGATGAGATTCCTTTTGGGATTAGTATCCCATGTTCTTGGAGCCACACTCCTTAATAGAATGGGTTAGTTGAGAGAAAAATCCAACACATTGTTGAACTAGTTCACACCTTGTTAATCCACATGAATGTATACAAAAGTTTATCGGGAAGTGCTATAGTCATTGCATGTTTTCTTATCAATCAAATGTCATCTTTTGTGTTGATTTTTAAACTCCATTTTTTACCCTTTTTCCTTGCCAAGATCCTCTTCCTATTAATCCTTAGATGTTCAATTATGTTTGTTTTGTTCATCAGCTTCAACTTGGCATGGATAAATTAGATCCAAAACTTATAAAATGCATTTTTCTTAAGTACTCTTGTATGTAGAAAGGGCAAAAATGTTTGGTTTTTTTGACTGCTGATGTTATATTCTTTGAAGACACATCGTACTTTTCTTACGCAAAGTTTCTCTGTTGACACTGATGAGTGTCTACAATTCCTTTTGTGCCTTCCCAAACAGCTCATAATTATGTTACCCCAACTCCTAATTCTACCACTTATGAGCTTGTTCCTGCACTAACCTACTCCTTTGGAATGCTTATCTTGTCCTGATTTGTGAGTTTACGATGCACTCATGAGGAGGTACGACCAGAAGATACATGCTCGTCACCATTGTCTTTTTCGTCTTCAACTCCACCATACGATGATCTTGATTGGCCAATTATACTCTATAATGGAAGGTCTTTTACATCTCACCTTCTCTCATCTCACCCAATCTCAAACTTTGTTTCTTACGACTCATTATCACCATCATATATTGCTTTTGTGTTTACTTTGTTTTCTATACCTGTACCTAAATCTGTTTTAGAAGCTTTGAATCAGCCTAGATGGAGACATGCCATGGAATAAGAGATGTTGGCTTTGCATTCTAATAATACATGGGGCTTCGTTACTCTTCCACATGGTTAGATAGTAGTGGGTTGTCACTGGGTATTCTAACATTGAGTTCAATCTTGGAGGCACGATTAATCGTTTAAAAGCTTGACTAGTAACTAAGGGATATATACAGGTGTATGGTATGGATTATATTGAAACCTTTTCTCGTGTAGCCAAATTGACATTTGTTCGTGTTTTCATTAGTCGCTAGCCACACACAGTTGACCTCTTCATCAGCTCAATGTAAAAAAAAAATGCTTTCCTTCATGGTGGCCTTGAGGAGACAATTTTTATGGAGTAGTTGGAAAGTATTAGACAAAGGACCTTGGTTCGCTAAAATATTTTCTTGACATTGTGATTGTAGGGTTGAAGATGGGGATTTGTTTATCTCAAAGGAAGTAAGTCCTTGACCCCCTAGAGGAAACAGGTTTAAACTAAGCCTGTTGATAGTTCCATGGAGCCAAATGTTAAACTTAATGTTAATAAAGGAGAGTATATGGAAGATCCAGGTAGGTATAGAAGACTTGTTGGTAAACTGAATTATTTGAACATTACTCATCTAGATATCTCGTCTTCTACAAATGTAGTCAGGCAGTTTATGGAGGCTATGAACTAGCAATTGGGATGCAGTTATTAGGATTTTGAGATATTTGAAAGGTTCGGCAGGGCAAGGTCTTCTATACTAGAACCATGGACATATTTAGATTCAAGGACATAAAAACATAGATTGGGCAAGCTGGTATGCTCAACAATCTACTTTAGGCTACTGGGTAGAAACATGATGTCATGAAAAAGCAAGCCGTAGTCAGTTATTGTATGTTTAGTGTTGAGTTTGAGTATAGAGCGATGACATATACTACATGTGAGTTGATTTGGTTGGGGCATCTTCTTGGGGAACTTGGTTTTAAGCACGCCTCCCTAATGAAGTTGATGTGTGATAATGAAGCAGCTATTTATATTGCCTCTAATCTAGTCTTTCATAAGAGAATCAAACGTATTGAGGTGTGTCACTTTGTTTGTGAAAAGCTTCAAGAAGGATTGATTGAGACACGTGTGAAGTCACAAGACCAACTTGCTGATTTATTCACTAA
>JAOSBN010000009.1:5999746-6024200 GCA_027563595.1 Erythroxylum suave
GTTTGTGAAAAGCTTCAAGAAGGATTGATTGAGACACGTGTGAAGTCACAAGACCAACTTGCTGATTTATTCACTAAGGCATTGAGGGGGAGGAGGGTTCTTAGGTGAAATCTATATTTAACAAGCTTGGAGCTTATGATATATATGCTCCAGCTTGAGGGGGAATATTAGGAAAGTCATATCTATATGAGGAAAAGTTGGACTTTATATGATTTCCTATTTATTCCTACGATCACTTTTCTTTATGTAATTGGTTTTTACTAGTATACGAAGGCTATGAGGGTCTTGAGATGCCATCAAGCCCTCAATTAACATTTTTTGATTTTGACAAATAAAATGAATAGGATTGCATTTGATTTTGAACATACTGTTAATGAACTTATTTATCAACTTTGCCTTATCTTATCGTTTAGAATTAAGAGCGTTTGATTATTTATTTTGTTTGATTGGTGGAATCAAATGGTTTTAAAATTTTTTAAGCTGTATAGAGAAAATGATGTCATCGAGAACTTATATTTTACATGTGTGACTTGCTTTTATGTGTATTTTACTTGGTAAAATTCTGTCTAGTTTGAAAATCATTGTTGAACCTGCACAATACCTACATCTAAAGGCAATAGAATCTTATTTGTGGGATTCAGTTGAATTGGACTACTCCAATCTCACCCATTCCAAAAGATGATTGAAGGTTATGATAAGTGATGCATTATAGGAGTGGTTAATTACTGTAACAACAGAAAGGAGTGGTTATGATGAGAATGATGATAAGTTAAAACGATTTTTTAAATATTGGTCAACTATTGTTAATATTGGCTGCAACAGCAAAACTTGTATTGGACTGGCTACCAAGGAAGTTATGTTGATGTCACACTCCTGCAGGTATGTTCCATCTTTCTTACCTCCCCCAATGGCTGCCAAGGGAAAGGAATCTGAGAAGAAGGTTAGTATTTCAATATAAATGCAAGTATCTTTGGCTATTTTTCTTGCATTTCCTCTTGTAGGGTGCATCTTTAAACTGAAGTGCTTTCTGCTTGCAGAAGGATGAGGAAAGGCCTAGAGACAAGGAAAAGGGGAAGACCAGAAATATAGATCATTTTATGGAGGAGCTTAAGCATGAACATGAGATTAGGGAGAAGCGGAACCAGGAACGTGAACATTGGCGTGATGGGCGTCATCATGAAAGTTCAACGGTAAGTTTTTTTCCTTCTTTTAATGAAAATTGTCTGGAAACTTTGTTTTGATTCGGAAGACAACAAATATTTTTATTTATAAATTTTGCTGCAAATTTTGTATCTCTATATTGGCTGTGAAATATCTGTATCTTGTTCTAGATGCTTGTGAAGTAACTGGTATTGCTATTCTTTTCCAGCCCTCTAGTCGATTTGATGAACTGCCTGATGGTTTTGATCCAAGTGGAAAGCTGCCTGGATCATTTGATGATGGTGATCCACAAACTACAAATCTTTATGTTGGAAATCTTTCACCAAAGGTGTTATTACTGTTTTGATGTTAACTTTTGTCAATTCCCAACAATAGACATTTATTTTTTGTAAGCAAAAGGAATTTGTTGCTGATTATTCTTTTCAACCCAGGTTGATGAAAATTTTCTTCTTAGAACATTTGGAAGATTTGGGCCTATTGCTAGTGTAAAGATAATGTGGCCTAGGACAGAAGAGGAGCGGAGGCGACAAAGAAATTGTGGATTTGTGGCGTTCATGAACAGGGCTGACGGACAAGCTGCTAAAGATGAGATGCAAGGTCTTGTTTAATTTTTATATTTTTCTACTTCCTGTGTAATTTTACGTTTAGTCTGCGTAAGTGGCTCCATGGGAGCTGGTCTGGTCCAAACAAAATCTTTTTGAAGATAACTTTGATGCTCTTTATATTCAGGCAGAATTTCTTTGTAATAAGAACATGTCTCCTTTATGTTTCTTTGGCTTCTTGTTTTCTTTGGACAGGAAAAGATTGCCTAATAATTGAAGAGTGACTACTTTATTGAGCCATACATTTTAAAGCCAGATGTGAAAGTATAACATGTTTGCTATTTAGATGGGTTGTGATGAGTGGTTTTTCTAATTGTGGGACAGATGACTGTAATGTGTGTTAGGCTTTTGTGCGGCTTTATTAGTATAACAGATACCGACTTTTGTGTTGATTTTGGCTGGATACTATGCTTTGGAAGAGCTTTTTTTACAAATTTTCGCATTCAAATGGTAATGGGTTCATTTAAATCTTGTTGCAGGCGTTGTTGTATACGAGTATGAATTGAAAATTGGATGGGGTAAATCTGTAGCTCTTCCATCACAAGCGCTACCTGCTCCTCCACCTGGGCAAATGGCCATCAGGAGTAAAGAGGTGTGATATGTATACTCTGAAAAAATAAAAGTCATGTAAGATTGATCTGGCAGTTCTTTTACATAAATGAGATTAGCGTGAGTGATGCGAGTACAATGATTTAGGCCTGGAAGGACTTGGATATGTTTTCATTTTTCATATATGGTTTTCTATCTCCAAGGAAATGCTGTATGCTGATTATTCTTTTGGCTCTGAAATGTCTAATCTTATTGTTTGATAGGGAGGCACAGTTATTCTCTCTGGCCCATCAGGCCCACCTGTCACTTCTGTCCCAAATCAGAGTTCTGAATTGGTAGGTTGAATACCTATACATCTGTTTGTTGTAATTGAAGTTCTTCAACTTTATGTTGTGAAATTGGATGACTGGTACAATTCTTATAATTAAATGGTCTTTCATTTAGGGATACCTTTTAACTCACTGTTGTACTTTAAGATTTGTATGGATTTTTAATTTTTTAAGCAACAGAAATATGTCACCTCTAAAATTTATAGCTAACTATGGTAATATTGGTGTATAATAAAAGAATTCCTCTGTTTATTTGCCTGCATTGATTATACATGGCAGAGTGATTCAGATTTACTATTTTCATTGCTAGAATGTTTTGTGTTTGTAAAATTCATATATTATTTGTACCACATTTTTGATCGATGGCTTAGTTCTAATTTCCAGGTTCTTACACCCAATGTTCCTGATATAATGGTGGTTCCACCGGATGATGAACATCTTCGCCATGTGATTGATACAATGGCCTTGTATGTTTTGGATGGAGGGTGTGCTTTTGAACAAGCTATTATGGAAAGGGGTCGTGGAAATTCCCTTTTCAACTTCTTATTTGAGCTTGGTTGCAAGGAACACACATACTATGTTTGGAGACTCTATTCTTTTGCTCAGGTACATCCTATGAATCTTGTATGATAATCACTTTTGCTGCTTGCAGTCAGTAATGATGTTGAAACAACACAATATCTGTAGTTCATGATAAAATGTTGCCCTTATCAATTGTTTTATTGTGGAAATATTGGAACTATTTCTCTTCTTATTTAAGGGGTTTGTTTTGGTCAAAACATTATGTTTGGCACTGAATTCAGTTTGTTTTGGATATGTAGGGTGATACGCTTCGAAGGTGGAGAACAGAGCCTTATATCATGATAACTGGTAGTGGCAGGTATACTTCGCCAAATTTCTACCATGCTGCATTACTTTGAAAGAGATATTTGTGTGAATAACTTGTAGTGGAAATCCACAGTAGTTTAATGGTTTTTTCTTGTTTGGTATTATTTTTTCTGCAGATGGATTCCTCCTCCGCTGCCCACAGCAAAAAGCCCAGATCATGAAAAGGAGTTTGGCAGTACATATGCAGCTGGTAGAAGCAGGGTCTGTATTTAATGGATCTATTGTGATGTCTAAAAGAGTGTGTTTCCGAATGGGGTTGCTTCAGAATTAAAAATTCTTACTTTAAATTGTGCAGCGTGTTGATCCAGAACGAACACTCACTGATCAACAAAGGGATGAATTTGAGGATATGCTTCGAGCATTAACACTAGAAAGAAGTCAGATAAGGGAGGCTATGGGGTTTTCCTTGGACAATGCTGATGCTGCTGGAGAGGTGCCTAATATCAGAGCTATTAATCTCATTTCTATACTTAAATGAGTTGGTGTAGGATAGATGGAATACCTTCTGGCAATTTGATAATTATAAACCTAGGGCTGCTGGAATCTTTTAGTTGTTATAGAATATAGGGTTTTAATTTATAAAATAAGGTTGGGAAAAAAAATTATAGGAATGACACCAGTGTGCTTCTACAAATCATTTCTATAGTTTATTTCTCTCCTAAGCATTTAGGGATCTCTCTTAGATAAGGTCTCATGCATGAAAAATCTGTCTATTCTTATTTATGAGAAAGTTGAAAAACATAAGTATTATATATATATAGTGTTAAGTTATATATAACATTGAAGTCATACAAACTCTAGCTAAATTGCTAAAAAATATCAAGGACAAGATAACTTGTGTTAAATCCCTTTCTAATATGGAAAACTCAACTTAATAGAAAGAACTTAACCACCACTGTCACTATTCACATCCGTTTATGTGAACACTAACAGTAAGTGTGACACCAAAAGAATATCATTCTCTATCAGTTGTATTTTTTGGCTTGAAAACTTGTGTATTTCTATTCCAGCTGTTATATGTTCTTTGATTTTTCTCCGTGGATTATTTCTAATTGGATCTTCTCTTTCTAATGATAGTTCAGTAAAAAGTGATTTAAAAATAAATGCAAATTGCGGAGAAGAGAACATGAGAGCTATAATTATATGAATGAGGAAAGGGCTTCAGACTTCCTTCCTATGGTAATAGAAACTTCTAAAGATGTTTAATTCATGTGTTACATCATTTTACTTGCAGATAGTTGAGGTTCTCACGGAATCTTTGACACTTAAAGAGACACCTATTCCAACTAAAGTTGCGAGGCTCATGCTTGTCTCTGACGTCCTTCATAATAGTAGTGCTCCTGTGAAAAATGCATCGGCTTATCGAACCAAATTTGAAGCTACGCTACCTGACATAATGGAGAGCTTCAATGACTTGTATCGGAGTATAACTGGAAGAATTACTGCTGAGGCCCTTAAAGTAAGCTGCATGTGGTAGATTTCATAATAAAATTATAACTTTTATTTTCTCCTTTAGTCCCCTCTGTCATACTGTATCTATGTTTTACCAGGAACGAGTTATGAAAGTCTTGCAAGTATGGTCAGACTGGTTTCTCTTTTCAGATGCATATGTGAATGGATTACGGGCTACATTCCTTCGGTCTAGTAACTCTGGTGTTACACCATTTCATTCCATTTGTGGTGATGCCCCAGAAATAGAAAAAAAGAATGGATCTGAAGATACGGGTTATGGAGGAAAGGCAGACCAAGATGCTGCATTGGCCATGGGAAAAGGAGCAGCTACGAAGGAGCTAATGAGTCTTCCTCTTGCTGAGCTGGAAAGGCGTTGCAGACATAATGGCCTGTCTCTTGTTGGTGGTAGGGAAATGATGGTTGCCCGTTTACTGAATCTGGAGGAGGCAGAAAAGCAGAGAGGGTATGAACTAGATGATGATTTAAAATTTGCACAGGGGCATTTGAGTTCTGGAAGAATTTCTAGTGCTCAGAGAGAAATGAATGCTGACATGGAGCCAGTTGGCATGTCAGGATGGAATGTTTATGGAGAGGATGATACGCAGTCACAAAGCAGAAGCTCTATAACTTCAGACATGACCCTCCCTATTCCCCAGCCTGAACTGAAAGCCTTCACTAAGAAAGAGAAAACTGATCCCGTCCTACCAGCCTCTAAATGGGCTCGAGATGATGATTATGAAAGTGATGATGAGAAGAAGAGAAATGCCAAGGCAATTGGCTTGAGCTACTCATCTTCTGGTGGTGAAAGTGATGATGACCGACCTCGTAAGGCTGATGAGGTGGATTTTGTGACAGATGCAAGCACTATAGTACAGCCTGACAGTGGAATAAATGAAGAACAGAGGTATCATATTTCCAGTATATACCTTTAGTTCTTTTTCCAGTATAACGTGGCTTTAAGACAATCTGATTGCATTTATAATTTGGATTCAAAGTGTCGTACAATTTTTGATCCTTTTTTCTCAGTCAAATTAATTAGTTTCTTGTGGCGCCTTCTTCTCTTCGATGTTCCATGAATGTATTTCTGATCTGTTTCCTATTTCTCTGTTTTGTTTTTCTTATGACTCTGTCTTGAAAAAGAATAGGGTGGTGGAAGATAGTTTTATTTGACATTCAATTACCGTCTTTCCTAATGTTTTATATATATATATATATATATATATATTTATGTATGTCTTTATTTGCGTTTTTCATGTTGTTTGCTATGACATGTTTATCAGACAAAAGTTGAGACGTTTGGAGGTAGCTCTAATAGAGTACCGTGAATCTCTTGAGGAGAGAGGAATAAAAAGCTCCGAGGAAATTGAGAAGAAAGTTGCAATCCATCGAAAACGACTGCAATCTGAATATGGATTATCAGATCAAGCAGATGAAGTCTCTGGGAATAGTAAGTGACTAATATGTTGCATTGTATGTATTTGATACTGGTTGTTCTTGTTCGATTAACAGCTGTTTTCTGCCTTTTTAAATAGCAATATTTACCCCTTCCGTTGGATGGAGTGATATAGTAATGGCTAGGAATATGGGACCAAGGGGTTGTGGCAGTGGGTTTTGGACAAGTTAATAGGAAAGAGGCGAGGTTGGCTAATAGGAGAGATGGTTGTTCCATGGAGCTTAACATTTGTTCAAAATGTGTGTGATACACGTCTATATCTATTGCTTCAGTGATTACAGACAAAAAAACTTTAAATCTACATATTTCTCTCACAATGTTATTTTATTGAAAGAAGAATATCTCGATCTTATTTATTGGGTATATATGCTAAATTTCCCTAGTTTCAACCCTGATTTTCGTATTTCCTGTGATCCATGCTTCATACATTTCCAATTTTCCTCTGCTCCATGTTGTTTTCGTATGATCTGTTAGGTTCTTTTAGAAAACTTCATGTTCTGAAGCTTGGTCTTTCATTCTCACATCTGATCTTGTATATGATGTACTTACACCTTTTCAATTAATGAGCAGAGAGGGTGTCTTTAGAAAGAAAAGATAGACGTGATGATAGCCATGAATCTTCAAGAAAACGACACCGCAGTCAGAGTAGAAGTGAGAGTCCACAACATAGGTCGTTGACCAGGGATAGGGAAATCGATACAGAGAGGGACCGGGAGAGGCACAGAGATAGAGAGAAGGCTTATGATTTGGAAAGTGAAAGGCGTGAGCGTGACCGGCGCGAAAAGAGTGGAAGTCGAGAATGGGATGATAATGATAGAGATAGGAGCAAAGACAGGGACAGGGATAGGCGGAGACGAGTGAAATGAATATTTGTCGTACTGCATTTGAGCTTATGTGGATGGGGTCTATTCTATGTGCTGGGAGACCCTCATTCACTGGGAACTTACCTGTAAGCTTATGTTGTGCATCTCTGGAAGTTCTCTGTTCTGTTTAATGTCAAAATGAAAACAAGGTTCAGATCTGCATTTTTGTAATAAAGTTAAAATGTAGGCATGTGGCTTTTATCTTGGTGCCTAAAGAAGTGCATTTGTGCAATTCATTACAGGCTTAGGTTAATTATACACATCCATTGCTGGCAAGTGAATTATGTATTAGCCTGCACATAAACTTTTCTATGTGGTAGAACTGTACAAAGAATGGTACAGCAAGAGTTGCGGTCTATGTGTAGACCACAACTAGAAAATTTAGTACGACTAGAAAGAAATGGTTTTAGAGGCGAGGCGTTGACAATTAAAAAAAGTGTTTTAAGGGGTTTTATTCAACATTGATTGTTCTTTAGTAAACTTTTGCTTGTCTTTATTTAGTACAACTTATTCAATGACTACCGACTTTTTAAAGGAGTTTTAAATGTTCCTAAATGTTCTTCATATTTACCTTCTTTCACTAAATGTTAATTCATATTTATTCAAAATTCGTGTTCCCTTCTATTTATTCTCTTATTAAAATTAATGACGGAAAACATGTTGACTAGCCCAATAATTAACATTTTATAAAAGAGGTGCATATATCCATTTTATAAAATATGACAATTTCTTTTACAATATTAAATCCTGAGAGCTTTTCAAGAATCAAATAAATTAGGGGAAATGTCCTTGTCTTTAATCTCAAAAGTATAATTGTTGGATTTAATCCATGGGCATGTATATATATATATATATTAATTTCAGTTAAAGTGATCGATTGAAGTTAAAGGTTTGGGAATAAGATATCTAATAAAGTATGAGGTTAATGTATGGAGTTTCAATAGTCTGATTTCTATTTGATGATGGGCCAAAATAGAAATAAGAAAAACTATATGAAGAATTAGGGTTATGATCTCCAAGTTAGACGTGTGATTATTTTTTCTAGTATCTCATCAGTTAAAAAAGTGACAAATAACCACAAGATTCAAGAATCACATTATTCTCATAAATTTAGGTAGGGTTCGACAACATATCTAAGTATTCTTAATGACTTGACGTGATTGTTTATATAATTGGTGATTATATTTTACACCATAAGAAATTTTAAACTCTATCAAGTGATATGATATTAGAGACTTTTTTTAATGTTAGATCATTGAGAATTTTTAATTATTTGTCTTCCGTATTTATGGATTATTTTTGTTTCTATGTATTTGGTTATTCCGAAATATATATCCGGTTTCAGCTAAATGCATGGATTTAGTCTTCTGGCTAAAAACAAAAAATGAAACAGATGACGATTGGTTGTTTTGAAAAGGTTGTTTTGAAAAGTCTTTAATCTTTATCTAATTGTGGTCTTTCAATAAGTCGAAACCACTTTATTTGGCTTTATACTTTATCCATTTGATAAAGACTAGAAACAACTTTATAGTTTTATATATATGTTGCGTGGTTTAACATGTTGGAATCAAATATTTATATAGATTATGACTTCTGTTTCCATAAATTCAGGCGTAAAGCTTATTTTAGAAACAAATGAGATATTTGGTCACTTGATACATTCAACTATTTCTATAGATTTTATATTTGGTTTATACATGATGTTTCAGTATATGCGCTTTTGGCATAAATCAATTATACATCCTTTAGTTTATATTTTTGTATGAAAATTGAATTTGGTTAACTAAGGTTAATATAATCAATGTTTAAATTAGTTGTTCAAGGTATGTTCAAATATTGGTATAATTGATCTTTTATTAATATTGTCAAATAAATTGATTAAAACAACAAATTGCTAAAGTAGCCTCTTTCATGTAAATTAATTTATTTTATAATATTAAGATGTTTGTGTATGTATAATTCATTGGAGTATTCACCTGCCAAAATGAAGGTCAATGTTTTGGCCAAATTACATGTACACTTGTGGTAATAAATATGTGACAATTATTAAGTTAGCTATGTGAACAATTAATCGGTCCAAAGAAAGATTAATTGACAGTTTTTTTATTGTCAATATTTGATTACTGCATCGGGAGTATCACTTGTAAGTCAATCATTTCTGTTCATAAACTAAATATTAATTTATATGATTATGTGGAATTTATGCGATCTTGTTTGTTGGTTATTTTGCTCTTTATTCAGTTGCTACTTCTGCTTCTATTATTACTGCCGGCATCAATTCCATTCCCGTGCATAACTGCACAAACTTTAAGGTATGGAAAGAGAATGCTATGATTTTTCTTGGAGTTTTGGATCTAGACCTTGCATTAAAGACTAAACGACCTGTCGATCTTACGGTTGATAGTTTCTATGATAATATCAGGTACATGGAAATGTAGGTTTGTTCAAATCGTACGAGTTATGATCATAAAGCATACTATTCTAGAAACCTTCTGGGGTGCTATGTTTAAAGAGTAATTACTACCAAAGATTGCCTTGAGGAAATTAAAAAGAGTTTTTCTTAGAGCAAAAAGGCTTAAACAAGTACTATTTTGGCAAATCTCATTTCAATGAGGTATAAGGGAAAAAGAAATATAAGGGAGTACATCTTAGAGATGTTGCATCTTGCTTCAGAACTAAAGGCATTAAAGTTACATCTATCTGAGGACTTGCTTGCACACTTAGTTTTGATCTCTTCCTGCATAATTCAGTGAGTTTAATGTTAGCTACAACTATCAAAAGGAGACTTGAACTCTAAATGAATTCATTTCTCATTGTTTGTAAGAAGAGGAAAAGCTAAAGTAAGATAAGATATAGAGTACTCATTTGGCAACTACCTCAAAGGATAAGAACTTGAATAGAAAGAAGGGTAAGGAAGATGTAGGCGCTACACCAGAAAAGAAACAATAGAAACAATAAGATAAGGCTTTTTCCTTTTTTTGTGTGTGAAAGTAATGGACATATGAAAAAGGATTGTACCAAATATCATACATGATGTTTTGTTCTGAGGTTAATTTAACTTTGGTACACACTTAGTGGTTAGATTTTGGTGCTACTACTCACATAAGTGCATCTATGCAGTTTGTTTAAGCTACTGAAAGCCAATTGATGTTGAAAGATACATTTATGTGAGAGATGGTAAAGAGATAGGATTTGAGGCTATTGGAACTTTTAGGTTATTTTTAAAGACGATTGTTTAGATTTCAATGAGACTTTTATTGTACCATCATTTAGACGGAATTTAATTTCCATTTCTACATTGGACAAATTTGGTTGCTCTTATTCATTTGGAAATGGTCAATTTAGTCTTTTTCAAGATTCAATGCTTTTTTGGTATCGATTCTTTATCATTCGTTAATAACCTATATTTTCTTAATACGTTTTGCCTCATATAATGAAACTCTGCATGTATGTAGAGGTATAAAGAGAAAATTAAACAACAAGAATTCTACTTCATTATGACATAAGCATTTAGGGCATAGCTCTAAACAAAGAATTAATCGTCTTATGTTTGATAGAATTCTTGATCCCTTTGATTATACGGACTTTGAAATTTATGTTAATTGTATTAAGGAGAAACCAAAAAAACCTAAAGAAATCAGGTGTCAACAGGGCTATGGCCGTCTTAGAACTCACACATATGGACATTTGTGGCCCATTCCCTACTGCTTCTTAGAATGACCAACAACATTTTATTACGTTCATAGACGATTACTCCTATTATGGCTATCTGTATCTTATTCATGAGAAGTCCCAGTTTCTGAACATGTTAAAAAACTATAAGGTTGAGGTTGAGAATCAACTCAACAAAAGAATAAAAAGTGTTAGATCTAAACATGGTGGTGAATACTATGGTAGATATGACAGATCAGGTGAACAACATCTAGGATCGTTTGCTAAGTTCCTTGATGAGTTTGATATCGTTCTACAGTACACCATGCTACGATGTCCTAACATGAATGGTATTGCTGAAAGGTGAAATAGAACACTGAAGAACATAATAAGGAGTATGATTAGTCATTCTACTTTACTAGAATCTCTTTGGGGAGAAGCATTAAAGACTGCATCTTACATACTTAATAGGGTTCTAACTAAAGCAACTACCATTGAAACACTTGCAAATTTAGGGTTGTCTAGCTGAGGTAAGGCCATATAGGCCAAATGAAAAGAAAATGAATTCCAGAATAGTTAGTTTCTATTTTATTGGATGTTTCGAAAGGTCTAGGAGTTACAAGTTTTATGATCCCATTGAAAAGTCAATTTTTGAGACGGGAAATGCTCAATTCTTTGAACATGTTAAGTCTGGGAGTGGAGACAAGGTGTGAGACATTGTCTTTAAAGAGCTTTCGAAGTTAATATTCCCCTAGTTGTTGCTAAAAATGATATGGGTTTTCTTTATGATGTTATCAAAGTAACAAATCCAGAACAACATGACAATGTGGAGGAATTTCCAATTTAGATTAAAGAAATTATTCTAGAAGAATAAACTCATCAACCTCAAGAACTAGTGTCAATAAAGAGATCTACTAGAGAAAGGAGAAGTACAATTCCAAATGATTACATCATATTTCTCCAAGAACGTGAGGTTGGAATTTGTGTTATGGAAGATGATCCATTCAACTTCCACGAGGCCATGCAAAGTTCTAACTTTCAAGAGTGGATTGATGTCATGAATAAGGAGATAAAGTCCACGAAAGACAATGACATTTGAAGTCTTGTCTCATTTCTTGTAGGCACGAAACCCATTGGTTACAAATGGATATCTAAAACTAAGAGGGATTTGAAAGGCAATGTAGAGATATAAGGCTTATCTAGTTACAAAGGGCATTACATAGAAAGAAGACATTGATTATAAAGAGAGTTTCTCTCCAATTTAATCAAAAGACTCTTTTAGAACTATAATAGCACTTGTGGCACATTTCAACCTTGAGTTGCATCAGATAGATGTAAAGACTGCATTTCTTAATGGAGAAATTGACGAGACAATTTATATGGTGTAACTAGAAAAATTTGTGTCAAGAGGCCCAAAGCAAATTGTTTGCAAATTAAAGAAACCCATCTATGAACTCAAACAAATTCGCATCAATGGTATTACAAATTTCATCAAGTTACTCTTTTGTTTTTTTTGAAATGACTGTAGTTGATGATTGTCTATACCATAAGTTGAGTGGAAGCAGGTATGTTTTTTTTGGTTTTATATGTCGATGACATTTTGCTTTCCAGCAAAAATATAGGCTTATAGCACAAATACAAGAGCTTTCTGACAAAGAAATTTGAAATGAAAGATTTTGGTGATGCTTCTTTTATATTAGGGATACAAATACAACGAGATCGCTCTCTGGGTATACTTGAGTTATCGTAAAAGAGCTATATCAAGAAAGTTTTTAAGAGGTTTGGCATACAAGATTGTAAACCAAGTGACACCCCTGTTGCTAAGGGAGATAAATTTGGTCTAAGCCAATGCCCTAAAAATGAGTTTGAAACTAAAGAGATGCAGAAGATTCCTTATGCTTTAATAGTAGGTAGTCTAATGTATGCTCAAATATGTACACGTCCAAATATTATGTACGTTATTGGAATACTGGGTAGACAATCTTGGAATGGATCATTGGAGATTAGCCAAATAAATTATGCGATATTTGTAGAGAATAAAAGATTAATGCTCACATACAGGAAGTTAGATTACCTAGAGATCATTGGATATTCTAATTCTAATTTCATTAGATGCCAAGATAGTTGGAGATCCACATCAGGCTATATTACCTGCTAGATGGAGGAGTTACTTCTTAGAAAAGTGCTCAGCAGACACTCATAACTTCTTCCACTATAGAAGTGGGGTTTATAGCTTGTTATGAGGCATCTAATTATAGCTGTGGAATTTTGTCACTAGGTTGCGAATTGTAGATAGTATTGGAAGACCAGTAAAGTTATTTTGTGACAATAAGTCAGTAATGCTATATTCTAACAACAAGATGAGCTCAACGAAATAAAAACATATAGACCTCAAGTTCTTGGTTGTTAAAGCAAGAGTTCAAGATGGTCAAATGTCTATTGAACATATTGGGATAAACTCCATGATTATGATTACCACCAAAGTTCTTTCACGAGCAAGTCGTTCATATGGGTGTTTTATTTGTCATTTTAGTTGGAGTTTGATATTTTGGATGATTTTTAGTTATAGACACTTTTATGATTTATTTGAACTTTTGTTTGGTTGATCTCACTAAGGAATAAGGAATTTTGAACTAGTTGAAAGTAGGCATGTTAAGATCATCTTATATGTAATTTCCATGCTACACATCCACTTTGATCTATGTTGTTCAATTATATTGGCATAAGTGACCATTGACGGGTTTAGCTATGATATGTGTGTAACAGAAACCACTTTGATCTTATGTTAATATAGTTGATGAATGAGATTTATTAAAGATGTATTTGGTAGTGGTAGCAAATTTTGGCATGATATACAATAAAAGAAGTTATATATATATGACCCAAGAGTTGGATTTAATCCAAAGTTTGGGCGCGCGCGCGCGCGCGCACACACACACACATTAATTGTATATTATAAGCTATCATAAGGTTAAGCCCAGTTAAATTGATCTATTAAAGTCAAAAGCTTTGGCTATAAGACATCTAATAAAATATGGGCTTTAATGTGTTTAGACCTAATAGTCTGATTTCAATTTTATGATGGGCCAAAATATAAATAAGAAAAACTATATAAAGAATTAAGGTTATGATCCCCAAGTTAGATGTATGATTATCTTTTCTAATATACCATCAGTTAGAAAAGGGACGATTTTTGAAAGAAAAGAAACGTAAATATTAACTTGGAAGACGAATAATCACAAGACTCAAGAATCACGTTGTTCTTATAGATTTAGGTATGCTTTCGCAATAGATCTAAGTATTCTTGATAACTTGACATGATTGTTTATATAATTGATGATGGTTTTTTCACCATAAAGAATTTTTAAACTCTAATAATAATAATATTGGATATATAATATTAATTTTTTTTATTAATAGTTATCCAATATTTTATTAATAATTAATAATATAGTTATTAGATTTCATAATGATAATAAATTGAAATTTTCATTTATTGTGTAATAGTAATAGTACATGAGATAGATTAATTTCTCGTACCTTGTTCATTAACTAAAATCTTTATCAATATTCAATAATAGATATAATTAATTTAATTTTTAATAAATAAATTTATATTAATTTAAAATTTCAAAAATTTTTATATTAAAAATTATCATAATATTAATTTATTTTATTAATAATTAATTTTAATATATTTTAGTATAAATAAGAAAATATCTATTTTTATTATATTAAATCTATCCTTATTTTAATTTATTATGTAATAATATTTTAAATTTATTTTACATTTTTATAAATAATAAATTTGTTTATTTTTATTAATAAATAATTACTAATTAATTTTCTTATTTTATTAGCTTATGAGATTGAGAGTTAAGGTAATTAATTTTTTTGTCTTATTAGTTTGTTATTGAAGTCATTGTTGATTAATTGTTTTATATTTTATTAATTGATTCATTTGTAGTATTGATGAATTTTTATGGTCATGTCCATTTACTAGTCTTAGAAATAATGATGATGATTTTTTTGAAAATGTAAATGAATTAATTAATTAATGAAGCTTAAAGGCTAGCAATATTATACATCAACTCTTAGAAAGGTTGTGAAAAGAAACCTAACTCAGAAATAAATTACTAACTGACTAACAAAATGCAGTAAATTTGCATTTTGATTTTTCTACAATCAAAAGAGTAAGAAAGCTATAAGCACCTCCTCAATCGCTAGTATTTTCTAACTTGTAGCTCTTTACAAATACAAAAGATAGCTTCCTGCTTATAGGGATTTTTGCTATAGTCTCTATTTGTATATTAGTCTATTGCTACAACTTTTAATATCGCTGATCATAAGCACTTGTTCTTTGATATATATGTTAGAGTTCTTTCTTCATTTGTGCTAAGCTTCTCTTAATTCTCTTGGAGCATCTATTCTTTCAATCTTTTCATAAGTAGAAAATGCATGATTTAAATGCAATTTCAACAACTACCTTATCACCCTTTATTAGTCTTCTGTTTCCTTGTAACATGTTCAATATACCATTGTAATATGCGATTGGCTGTCAAAGTGACCTGTGTCTTTGATTACATCCTAAACCTACTTCTAGACTTTGTTGTTGAAAAATAGGTACTTAAGTTGATTCAGGTTCTACCTTGGATAGTACATAAGTGTTATTGATATTTAGGAAGTTGATTATATCAAATGTAGGGGATTTCTCTTTTACCAAAATCCATAAGGGGAAAGACACCTTAGGTGGTAAGTTGCTACTCCATAATACTTTCCATCCTTCTAGTTGTGGATTTTATTTCTAAAAAGTGTCTTTAGTAGAAGAGTTTTGGTATCTACTTGAGGAGTGTCCAGGGCCCTCCCTAATGTTTTATAAGCCCAAGACAAAGTAAAAAGAAAAGTTTCAATAAATTGACAATATGCAAATATGTATTATCTAAAGAAAACACAAGATTCAATTCCCTTATAGGCCTTTTTCTAACTAAAATGTTCCTCATTTTATTTTCAAATTTATTTTAATTTCTAGGATCATAAATATTCAATAGATGGATTGGTTGCTCATCTACCCTTATATTTTCTAAATTGGATATACTTACTCAAATTGCTAACATTTTCAAGAATATGAATCTCATCACTTAAATTTTCATTAGGTTATTCAAAATTATCTTCACATTTTTTTCTCATAATTCTCACTAGAAGAGCCACTCTTTTAAAAAGTTTATTGATAACTCCTTTTTATGATATTAACTATTTTACTCTTTTTTCTCACTTATAGACAAATGCTTTTTAAACAGCATCATATAAAATAATCATAACATAATTGAACTACAAGAAGAACAAAAGTACATGTATGGAACTTGAAAAAGTAGGTAAACGCAATAAAACAATAATAATTGGACCATTTATCACTAAAATTTATTAATGGGATTATATATATACAATAAAAAAGATCCAAATTTAATATCCTATAATGAAAAAAAGGGTAAACTTTTATTATTAAAGTTATCCTACTCAAAATTTATTTTCAATTTTTACGTAATTCTAAATCATAAAAAACAAACAGTGATATACTTTTTACCAAAGAGAATAAAGATTAACAACAATATCTATTATAGAAATATTGAAACTAAATTTCATCAATAATTTACAAAATTAAATTTATACATGGAAAATTAGTCCAACTAATAAATCAAAAAAATGCTAATTATGACTTAATAAATGAAAGATAAATTACAACTAAAGAATAAAATAAGGGATAAAAATTATCAACTATGACATATGTGAAATGAAAGAGAAAATTTACTTGAATAAACTTCAACTTTAATTGAAATTATACCAAGAATTGCAATTGACAAATGTCATATATAATCAAATTGTAAATTTTCAATTTATCTAGATATACTACAATTAGAATAGGAAATGAAAAAAAATATAAATTATACCCAAAATTTAATTTAAGTTTCAATTCAAAAAAATAAAATTCAACCTAGATTTTATTATACTCATAATCAAATTTCAAAATCTTACCAGTCTTCAGATGGAAAAAATACTCAAAAAATCTAAATTAAAAAAACAAAATGAGACTTGAGAGAATAAATGAGATGCATTTCTTACCTAAATGGAAATGATCTTGATAGAGGCAAGGCTAAGGCGAAATTCTTGAATTTAAAGCCTTTTCTTACTAAATTTCAATTAGAAAATGTTAATCTTGGCATTTAACAGGAGCAATTTTATTTTGAAATGCTCACTTCCACCATTATTTTACCTCCCAAAAAGAAGTTTTTGCAACTCTAGAACCTTTTGCCCTTTTGGAAATAGGAATGGAGTCTTTATTAGCTAGTAATCTTCATAATCTATTTCCTATAAGGAGTTTGTTACTGGTAATGATGTAGGTTATATGTCCACTACCTTTTGGGTTCTGCATACCTCATGCCAACACACTTTAATGAGCAAACCTCTCATCCTTTCCTCCATCCCACAAGAATCTTCTTATTAACTTTTCAATTTTCTTAATCAAACACTTACAGAGGAAAAAAATGGAAAGATCAATACAAATGGAATGATTGATGTGATTAAAAGAACACTCCCTACTTTAGATAATGATATGTTGCACCAACATCTTAGTCTTCTTTGAATTTTCTCGTCCAAAGGGATCCAGTCTCTAAATTGGAGCTTTCTTGTTAAAATGGAAAGCCTTAGATACTTAAATGGTGGGACCATAAACTGGAAACTTTAAATTATTAAGAGCCAATCCAAACGTGACTAAGCACTGTTTGAAAGTATCATATGGTTTTTTCTTCTATTAATCTCCAATCTTAATAACTCTTTGGAGACATTTAAGGAAGCTATAAGCATGTCCTTTTTATGGCATCATGAGCTTTGGAAAAGAGGATTAAAGCATTTACAAAGGCTAGCGAAACTAACCAATCTTATTGCATTTGTTATGAAACTTAAAGCTAGAATTGAAACTTACATTTCTTCTGATCAATCTTTTTAAAGCTTCCATATATATAATGAAAAGGATAGGCAACAATGGATCACCTTGCCTTAAGCCCATTGCTTCTAGGAATAGTGAAGACGTTTCTTTATTAATTAAAACACTAAATGAATTTGTTGTTATAAAGAGTTTTATCCATTTTCCAAACTTCTCAAGCAACTTAAATGCTTTTAGTAAATGTATGGTAAGGTTCGAACTAATTATATCAAAGGCCTTAAAAAAAATCAACCTTGATTGCATAATTTATAGGATCATTTTTCATATAATATCCCCTAAACAACTCCTATGCCACACGCATGTTATCATCAATTAGCCTTCCATTCATAAAGGCTTTTTAAGAATCACTGAAGATTGATCTAAAAGCCTTCTTCATTCTATTAGCAATGATTTTAGAAGTGAATATGTATAGAAATTTATAACAAGATATGGATCTGAACTCATTGTAGGAATCGTGATTGGGTACTTTAGGAATTAAAAAAAAAACTCTTGATGGTTTCTTTAAGGATCTTACCTCCCTTAATGAATTTTTCAATTATATCGGACTATTGAACTTAGTGTTAATGTGAATAGTTTTTCTTATTATTTCAGTTTGTTAGACTCAGTCTTATTGCTAATTAATTTTTCTTATTTTATTAGTTCACTAGATTCAATTTTAGTTTTAAATAATATATTTTTCTTAAAACACTATTACTAATTAATTTTAAAACTGTTAGTAAATTATTTATTTTTCATCTATTTATAATATATAAATTAATCATAACATCAGTTAAGTTAATAGTTATTGTTCACCTAAGGAGGTTAATTGGGTGTTTACAAAATTTAACTATTTTTCTAACCAATTTACTTAATTAATAACAATCAATATAAACAAGGATGAGAAAATTACTTCATATACATTAATTAAAAAATTAAGCAATAAATTAAAGGCAATAGGCAAGAGAGACAGCAAATTGATTATAGTGGTTGCAAAAAAAAAATCCTTGCATATGTCCACTCCTAAGACTCTTCTTAAAATTTCTCTATAATTCTTCTTATAAAGTGATGAACAACTTTTGTATAATCTTTCAAGATAAAGAGGAACCTTTTTTACAATCTTCTTCTAAGGTGAAGAAGAACCTCAATGTCACTTAGATCAACCCTTAAGTATAATATTATACACCCCAACAAAGCATTACAACTCAAAAATATCTCACTTATTCACTTGATAACTCCAAAATAACTCACTCACACAAATGTTAAACCTATTTATAATGTTTTGGGGCCCAAAATAGCCATTGGAGCTAAGAACTTGTCCTCTATAGACATTACACTAGTCAACTAGTATGCATCTACAACACCAGATTCACTAACCGTTCGAACACTAGCCAACCAATACATCAACCAATGTTGATACAATCTCTTAGTACAACAAATTTAATAACTTTAACATATATTTGTTGACCATTAACCTATATAGGTGATAGGATTGAATTATCTTATATTTTCTTATGCATTTCAATGTCTTTTCAATCCTATTTGTTTGTTTAAATACTCAATTTGTGTTTACATACATATTAAAGGATTAAACATAAAAATATGCTAAAAGGAAGAAGTTTGACAAAGTTTGTCAATATGAGATGCCGTGATGAGTTTGTTAGTATTTCAGGCCATTTAGAGGAGTTTTGGAGGAGGTCTGAACTAAAACATAGGCCCATAATCGTGGCTTGAAGCTCCAACACAGGACCACAATAATGGGGGGTTAGCCACGATTGTGACACCTTGCGCACAGACAAATGTGGGGTCACTTCAAGATTTAAGTTTTTTAGGGATATTTCGGACGCCGGAATGACACTAGGGTTACCTTTATTGGAAAAGACTATAAAAGCATTATGAGGTAACCATAGGAAGAGCTCTCCAGTCTACCACTTTTGTAAAAACTCCAATAAGAGAGAAGGGGGAGCAGAGAAATTATTGTGAAAACTTCAACACTTTCTTTACTTTTTAGCTATAGTTTTTGCTCATTTGTTATTTTCCATAAGCTTAGGTATTCTCTTTCAGTTTCAATGCTTTATTGTTCATATGTCCGAATCAATTAATGTTCATTCCATTAGTTTAAAGCTTTCTTAGTGCTGATAATATTTTTACACGTTCTAGAATATTTAGAATGAATGTTTGATGAATTTTATATTTGAAATTTATGAATTCTGTAAGGAACTTTTATGCTATATCAATGGATGATTATTCCTTCAATTTTCTAGCTTTAATCTAGGTTGTTTAAGCTTATTTATGTGCCTTTTCAGGTCTAAATTTATTGGATATTTGAAATTTTAATGGTTTATGTTATGGGTTTTTGCTTATTTGTGATGCTTTTGATTAATTTGTGCTTAACAGTTAGGATTTATGCATGTTCTTAGGTTCATGATTAATTAATTTGGGTTTTTGTGAAGGTTATGTGTACTGAAATTTTTATTTTGATGCAATTAGTTTAGATTTTGTAATTTGGGTTATGATTAGTTATTTCTTAGCATAAAGAGTTTTGATTTTTATTAAATTTGTGTTGAAATTTGGTTTTATTACCTCGTTTAAAATTTCCAGCATTGGTCTTATTTAATTAAGTATGAGTTTTACTTATTTAATGTCTATTTTGCTTAATATGAACATGTGTGGCAAGACTACTTAGGGGTTTGGAGATGTTATAAGGATGAAAGGATAGAAATTATAAGAATGGAGTTGAAATTGTCTTGAATTGGTGCTTGTAGGTCTAGGTTGGTTTGGGATTTAGGATAAATGTCATGAATTAGGACTTGCTTACAGGCTTGATGACCATTTAGGTAAATTTATAATTCAAAGGCTAGGGTTGTGCGTGTGATATGTAATAGTCTATAGTGGTTCTTGAAAATAGCCACAGATTAGTTGAATTTATTAGGATACTTAATCAACTAATCTAGGATTCCATACCTTTAGGTTACACCTTCCGAGCTTATGAGTAGGCAATACTTTCTCCACTTAACCCTTTTCAATACTTTCTCCACTTAACCCTTTTCAATACTTTCTCCACTTAACCGTGTCTCTTTTTCTCCTATTGCAGATTGCTCCAGATTTCATCAGAGAGAGTGAGGAATCCATACACATCTTCCTGAGAGTTCAGAAGAAACAAAAGAGATTATGGAACATCATCAGCGCATCTTAAAGGAGCTTATAGCTGCTTCTTTCAATCCTAATCTGCTTTGTATCAATTATCTGGATGATGAGCTAGAAGTTGAAATTAAACCTGGATTGATAGATGCACTGCCTACTTTTATAAGTTTTGATGACACCAGTTTATTGAGATCAGGCTACATCATAGATCCCAACAAGTTCTTGGAGGAGTTTCACATCACATGCTTAGGTATGAAGCCAGTGGGAGTCTCAGTGGAGCAACTTAAGCTAAAGGCATTTCCCTTTGCCATAGCAGATGCAGACAAGGAGTGGTTGTATAAATTGCCCACCAGCTCAGTCAACACATGGGAGCAAATGTAGTAGGTTTTTCTAGAGAAACACTTCCCTACCTTAAGAGCCACTAACATCAAAAAGGAGATCTGTGACATTCGACAAGACACAGAAGAGTCTTTGCATAAGTATTGGGAGCATTTCAAGAAGCACTACAATAGCTGTCCAAACCATCAAATAAGTGGCCAATTATTAATTCAATATTTCTATGAAGGTTTGCTTCCTTTGGACATGAATATGATAGATGCTGCGAGTGGTGGAGCCTTGATGGACAGGACACTGGAGGATGCTAGGAAAGATAGCAACAATGGTAGCAAACTCCCAATATTGGTGCAACGTAGCAATGCTTCCTCCTCGAAAAAGTAGGTGAAGAAGGTCTCAATTTCCAAGTTGGAGCAACAAGTCGCAAATTTGACTTCATTAGTACACCAAGCAATGATAGGAAGAGGCCTACTAAGGTATGTGGTATTTGTGCATTAGCTGAACATCCTACAAATGCTTACCCTTCCTTGCAGGATGAACATCACCTCAATGCAGTTGGAGGGTTCCAAGGACAATAGCGGAGCTATGACCCTTTTGCCCCCACTTATAATTCGGGGTGGAAGGATCATTTTAATTTCAGGAATGGAAACTCATAGTAAGGAAGCAGTTCTAATGTAGTAGCCCGTTTTCCATACTAAGGGTTTGAGCTTTAGATTATTACATATGAGTTATATCATTTTAGCATTCATCAAATGCATTTCATTCACATGCATATCATTAGCATATACACATGAATTATGATTTCGTACAAATTGTAAAGATAGTATATGCACTCAATTGACATATTCTGGGGTATGAAAGGTTTTAAATGATCATGATATGAATTATGTATTGTTTATATCTTGAATTTTGGTTTGATTGGTTACAAGTAGTAAATTTAGAATTAATTGTTACAATTGGAAAAACTGATGCATGAATTGAATACTTTTATGCCTTGTTTTTTATGTACAAAAATTGTAGGTTATAGGTTGTTTGTGGATGAATGAGATTGAATTTTGAAGTGTAATGAAGGTGAATTAATGTTAAAGAAAGGTGCTAGTGTAGTGTTCTTGAAGTGGGAAAGAACTAGGATTACATGAATGATAGTGAATGAAAGTTTCTATTTTAGTTTTTGATACATGAAAAATTAAGATGACTAAGCCTATAAATTGAGTGACATTTGGCATAGATAAATGAATAAAATTTGGCATAGGTAATTAATTGACAAATGGCAGCAATGAATAGGTGACAAATGGACTAGTAACTAGGTGACATTTAGCAGCTTATGGAGGAGATAGTGGCTTACATGCTTAGTGACATATGCCATTATAACATGAAGACACCTAGCATTTAATGAGTTACGCTACTACAAGAGTAGTTGTTCACAAGGTTATAAGCACTAAGTTTTACTATTTATATCCTTGGTAATTACCGCAGGCACACAGGTCATTTGCGTATTACCTAAGGTATCAATCCCACGAGAAAGGTAAACTAGTCCTAAAATCTAAGACCAACTAAGTTCTCAATAACCTAAATAAACAACTAATGCAAAAAGTAAATCAATCAATAATCAAATATGAGAATTTAAAGTGCAGAAAAGTCACAAAATAGCAAACTCACACAAACAATCTGAAATCAACCTAGAAATAGCCAAGTGAGAAAAAGGGGGATTTAATTCGAAACTAAAGAAAATCTAACCATTTATGTAATTTTAGACTTAATGGGCTTAAACGATCTTCGGGTGAAATGCTCTCTCTTGAGTTATAATCTTAACCCTAATTGATGATCCTTAATTTAAATTATGGAATCGTGTTCTCTCGATTAGTGATTGACCGAAAACCTAACTTAGTTCTAAGTTGTCTATTAACCTACTGAGAATCTATGCTCGATCTCGCGTTACACAACTCTACTAGTTTGATTCAATTCTCTATCTATCGATTCACCTAACTCTCACTAGCCCAAATCGATGATTTTTACTTAGCTCACCCTCTCAATTTATTGCCAAGTTATTAAGAAACAGAATTTTATCACAATTAAATTGAAAGAAAACATAGTCAAATAAAATTTATTAATCTCAAGAACTAAAAAACCAGAAGGTGAGTATAGACAGTAAATCAGCACTCAACAACAATATTAACAATGAATATCCCAATTTCATACATCAATAAAATCGAAATAAAAATAAGAAGTACTGTCG
This sequence comes from Erythroxylum suave, assembly GCA_027563595.1. NCBI lineage: Eukaryota > Viridiplantae > Streptophyta > Magnoliopsida > Malpighiales > Erythroxylaceae > Erythroxylum > Erythroxylum suave. The sequence continues at coordinate 6,023,381 of JAOSBN010000009.1, forward strand.
AAGCGGATCTCAAAGGCAGCGACTGTAGAAAAATGCCTGTTCTGGGAAGTATGTTGCGTTAAACTCATCTTCGTGTCTCTCTTCCTTCGTCTTCTTCCTCAATCTCTTGATCTCTCTCTAGGTTCGTCTCAGAATTGGTAGAATGAAGCTAAATTGCATGACTCTCTAGTCTCTTCAAAGACTGTTGTGGCTGTCACATCATGTTCTATTTATTCTGTGGAAGTCCTAGGTTAAAGTTAGGGTCGAAACAGTCAAAAAAATCTTACAAAACTTAAGTTCTAGTATCGGCCTGAGGTAGGGCACGATTGTGGCCTTGCTTGCTACGATCGTGGCTGGCGCTTTAACATTTCTGTCACAACCATGGCTGAATGTGCATGATCGTGGCTTGACTGGATGCTCTCTGTCACGATCGTGGCCTGACTGCTACTGGCTCTTCCTTATCTGTCACGATCGTAGCCCTATGTGCACAATTGTGACCTATATCTTTAGCCCCAAACTCCTCGAATCTTCACTGTTCTTTCCCGTTTATCCTACAACACTAACACACACATCAAGGTACCTAAAAAATATAACAATTAGGCTCAAAGATTCAAACAAACTTATAAAAAAAGTTAAACACACAAACTAACATAATTAAACCCTAAATGCACACTTAACACTCAACTTCTCACTAATTACATAACAAATTACACCCTAAAACATCATGCAATTGATAATTATCAACATCCTTACACTTAAACGTTTGCTTGTCTTCAAGCAAACAAAACAACAAACACACAATGCAATAATGTGGAAACGACTCTAATTTTCATGACAAAAG
>JAOSBN010000009.1:6038584-6076837 GCA_027563595.1 Erythroxylum suave
AAATACTGACAATTTGCAACTTATGAAAACTCGATATGAAGGACCCAATTAAGCACAAAAATCATGAATTAGGAGTCGACAAATGCATAAATACTTAAGAAAACAGGGCCAATTCATAGTATAAATCTGGTTCAATCAACCATCTATGATATATTTACACTTTAGAGGCTGATGTTAGGTAATTTTGACTAACAACCACAATAACATTAAAGTAAAAATTTTACTGAGATGTAGGGTTTGAAGAAATTTATCAATATACGATCTTACCTCTAATTAACAGAGAGGTTATTTCCAAGTGACCCACATGAATGAATATAAAATATAATAAATATAATAATAATAATAAATAAAAGGAATTAAATAAAAAATAAGTAAAAGGATTTTTTAAAAATTAAAAAATAAATGAATAAATACACATAATAATAATAGGGAAAATAATAATAATAATAATAATAATAATAATAATAATAATAATACAAATAAAATAAATAAAATACTAAGAATAATAGAAATATCAATAAATATTAATACTCATTATAATAAAACCAATACTGGTGCTAATAATAAAGACAGTAACAAGAGTAGTAGTAGTAATAGTGGTGGTAGTGGTAGTGGTGGTGGTGGTGGTAGTAGTAGTAGTAGTAATAATAATAATAATAATATAAGAGAACTACTAAGATCTCTTTACGAGAGATCCTTTACCTGAATTCTAGCATGCCAAAGTTTTCTATTGCAAGTCATGTCTTCAATAAGTTCCAACATTGTCATATCTTTTTTGATCACCTCTTCTTAATTTTTCTTAGACCTCCCTACTTTTTTCGTACAATCTCTAAGCATGATTCTCTCGTATCATCTCACTGGAGCATATGGGTGTCTCCTCTTAACATCTCCAAACCCCCTAAGCCTTTTCTCTCTTGATTTGTCTATAATATTAGCTAACTTTACTGTTAAAGTTATACAACCTTCGGTGACTTGTAAGGTCGGAAATGGTGAAAAAGCATTCCTATGGTTCTATAATTGGATGGGTAAAAGGCCCCTTATCAGTCAAGCTCTTTAGATTTGGAATGGCCTTTTTATCAACTCCAAAGTTAAATCCATCATCCTAAGGGGCTAATGGAATATTTCAAGGGAATTACAGTATCTCACTCCTCATTACCAACCTAATTTGGACAGAGAGAACTCATTAAAATGCTTTAATCTCCCTCCTAATACCTTCCAACTTGCGAAATTCAGGAAATAGGAGAATCAAAATCACCCAAGACAGTTGTAGTTCCCAATCATTTGACGCAAGGCTCTTATGCCTAACTATTCCATTATTCTCTCGCTCACTGTGTTGAATAAGCTAAGTACAATGGATAGACTATACTATATTACCTCTAACTCTATTTATGTTCTCTCTGAGTTAGAAGAAGAATCTAGGAATCATCTTTTCTTCCTCTGCCCCTTCTCCGAGTTCATATGGGAGAAAATACAAGAATTGTGCTTTTATATCTAATGTTGGGACCATGTTTAGGGAAGCTCTAGATTGGTTTCAGAAGGTGAATCTACCTTTAACTGCAACAAGCAGATCTGTATCATCTCTTTCACCTCGTCCATTAAGGAGATTTGGCCAGAGAGAAACATTAGAAGATTTCAGAACACACATTGCTCACGAGATGAGGTTCTCTTCTCTCTAGTTGGCAAAATCAGAGAGCAACTCCTATGTTCTATAAGGTCTTACTGAGTTTACCTAAATCTAGCCTTATCATGGAGAATCCATTAGCATACAGAGGCTAAAATTCTTAAAAAGGAAATCAACTCAAGTTGCAAGTCAATAGCTGAGTAAGAGGAGTCCTTTATCGTTGATGCATAGATCGACATATAATATAAATTCAGTGTCAAAGACCATCTATGATATATTTACACTTGTAATGCTGATGTTTGGTAATTTTGACTAAAAATAACAACAACACTTAGTAGAAATCTTGCTGAGATGCGAGATCTGAAAAAGATTTAGCAGTACATAACCTTACGCCTGACTAATAGAGAGGTTATTTCTAAATGACCTACATGAATGAATGAAAATAATAATAAATAATAATAATAAATAAATAAATAAATAAAAGGAATTAAATAAATATTAGTAAAAGGATTTTAAAAATTTTAAAAGTAAATGAGTAAATACACATAATAATAATACTAGGGAAAATAATAATAATAATAATAGAATAAAATATAGAATATAATAAAAGTAACTAATATATATAGAAATAATAGTAAAAAGTAAAATAAAGATAATGCTAAGAATAGTAGAAATATCAATAAATATTAATACTCATTATAATAATACCAATACTAATGCTAATAATAAAGATGCTAAAAAGAGTAGTAGTATTAATAGTAGTGGTGGTGGTGGTAATAGTAATAATAATAATAATATAAGAAAACTACTAAGATCTTGTTATGAGGGATCCTTTACTTGAATCCTAGCATGCCAAAGTTTTCTATTGTGGGTCATATCCTCAATAAGTTTTAACATTGTCAGATCTTTTTTAATCACCTCCTCTCAATTCTTCTTAGGCTTCCCTACTTTTTTTGTACAATCTCTAAATACGATCCTATGGCATCGTCTCACTGGAGTATCTGAATGTCTCTTCTTAACGTGTCCAAACTACTTAAGTCTTTTATCTCTTAATTTGTTTATTATATTAGCTACCTTTTACTATTAAAGTTAAGACCCCCTCTTACAACCTTCGGTGACTTGTAAGGTTGGAAATGGTGAAAAAGCATTCCTATGGTTCAATAATTAGATAGGTAAAGGACCCCTTATTAATGTCCTCAAGCTCTTCAGATTTGGAATGACCTTCCTATCAACTTAGAAAGTTAAATCCATCATCCTAAAGGGCCCATGGAATATTCCAAAGGAATTACGGTATCTCACTCCTCATTACCACTCTAATTTGGACAGAGACGACTCATTACAATGCCTTAATCTCCCTCTTAATACCTCCCAACTTGTGAAATTCAGGAAATAGGATAATCAGAATCGCCTAAGACAGTTGTAGTTCCTTATCATTTGGCACAAGGCTCTCATGCCTAGCTATTCCATTATTCTCTAGCTCACTGTGTTGAATAAGCTAAATACAATTGACATACTACATTATATTACCTCTAACTCTATTTGTGTTCTCTGTGAGTTAGAAGAAGAATCTAGGAATCATCTTTTCTTCCTCTGCCCCTTCTCCCAGTTCATATGGGAGAAAATACAGGACTTGTGTTTTATATCTAATGTTGGGACCACTTTTAGAGAAGCTCTAGACTGGTTTCAGAAGGTGAATCATACCTCTAACTACAATAAGCAGATGCATGTCATCTCCTTCACCTCGTTCATTAAGGAGATTTGGCGAGAGAGAAATATTAGAAGATTTCGGAACACACATTGCTCACGAGATGAGGTTCTTTTCTCTCTAGTTGGCGAAATCAGAGAAAAACTCCTATGTTCTATAAGGTTTGACCGAGTTTGCACGAATTTAGCCTTGTTATGGAGAATCCATTAACATACAAAAGCTAAAATTCTTGAAAAAGGAAATCAACTCAAGTTGCAAGTCAATAGTTAAGTAAGAGGAGTCCTTTGTCTTTGATGCATGGATCTCGTTTGTCGAAGATGAGTACTCCAATCCTTACACTCTGCGACAGTTCTAGAAATAGGAAGTGTATTCTTGAAGATCCTCTCTTCCCATATTGGCTGTAGCACCTTCTCCTGCTGCGATCAGCGATCATCTTCTCAAACTCTAATTTGGTAGAAATTGTGTGAAAGGGAGAAAACGCGTTCTAAGCTTTCTAAATTTACTAACATTGCAAAAAATAGTTATAAAAAATTTAAATAATTGTTTTAATATAATAATATGATATATGAAATAGTACAAACTTTGAATTAGAAGTTTAACAATTCATACAGTCATAAAACAAGAATAATAACAGTCCACACTCAATAATATGCAACTTGACCCCCTAACTAGTGGAGAGGTTGTTTGACAAATTATTATAGATACAACAATAATTCAACTTTAAAGTTGAGTCTAGTTGATTGCATCAATAAATGACAATGATATAATTATTTGTTTGGATTCCAAGTGATATGAGAGTCGGTAAGGTAAATGACTCCCCATGTCTATATTCCCGAAAAGGGTCTTTGCATGTTTGAAGGTACCGATTGAAACAGCAATAAATTTTCTCTCAGGTGTAGGGCTTTCACACTGTCTTTCAACAATGTTTTCACTATATATAGCTAAACTTGTAGATGATATAGTAAATGAGTTGCTAGATTTAGTATAAAAGATAAGTTCTCCAGATAAACTGTCAGTACGAAACAATTTACCTAAAACACAATCAGTATAAAACTTAGATATTGTCAGTTTAATAAACCGTTAAATGAATTGAAATTGGAGTGACATGCATACATGAATATTGACAATCAACTCGATGCTACGTGTTGACAAGATGATGACTGTTATGGTCGATTGCAGAATTGGTAAAATGCGTCGATCTGCTTCGACGATGCCTAGAGGTTGGAGTTCGAGCCCCTCATAGTTTATTAAGGTTCTTAGGGATTCAAGGGGTTCTAAAGGTGAGAGTGATAATCAGTTGGTATTTAGTTGAGGGAAGAGGCTTGGGGCTAGGATTGTTAGGAACTATACAGATAGTAAAAAGAGTGAAATTAAGGTTTTGATCACTGACTTGCAACAATGTAAACACTGGTGTAGATCTTGATAAGTTACGCGGAGAGAAGTCTAGGTCCAGTTTAGAATTTGATTGCTTGCGTGAATGTAATGAGAAGTCTAATACAACTAAGGTTTTGGGAATAAGTTTGATGTTAATTATCCGAGCAAGCTTCATGAGAAACTAGCTTTTTGGAAGAGGGTTGCGTCAGATATCAAAATGATTAAAGAAATGCTTGATATGAATAACGTGAAGCATCTAAGCTGATTCCTTCAGACATTCAGGACAAAATAGCAGGGATTGAAACGACGAAAGTACATGACATTGATTCCAAGGGCCCAAGAGTGGATAGGGTAGATTTTAACCGGAAAAAATTAATAAATTTTTATATTTTTATTAAAATAAGGAGAGTCCCACATTACCCTCAGTATTGATTTAAATTTATTATTGATTTATGACGATGTCATATCATTATATTATTTTTAAAATTATATTTGAATATTTTTAAATATTAAAATTTTGTTTAAAGTTTAAAGTTAAATTTGTGATCGGTTAAAATGCTACACTAAAAAACCCTTTGCCTATTAATAATTTGTGATTGGTTAATCTGCTACACTAAAAAACCCTTTGCCTATTCAACCGGTTGAATTAGTTATTGTCTGAATATATTAATAATTAGCTGATAATTAATTATATCAATTGATCATAAGTTTTAAAAACTTATAAAACAAAAATGTTTTATCTTCTTAAATATTATTACGCTAAATTAAACTATTATCATGATTAAGGTATTCCATTAAATTTTATTCAACTAACTTTAAGACATGCTGATTCAAGATCTTATTACGAGATTACTGTTTTTAAATAACTTATTTAATTAACTAGAACTAATTCTTAATTTGGATAATGTATTGTTTCCCTTTAAGTCTTTTAAGCATATTTTTTATATATTTGTTATAAATAGTTCAAATATGACAAAAATTTCCTTTTAAAAGCAAGAAAAGGAAAACAAGTGACCTAGATGTAAGTTTGTGTCGTAAAACAGTAAAAAATAAAGGGGTACAATTGTCATTATCAAAAAGCTAAAGACAAAACGTTGACAACATGGAATTCATCAAAAATCAGCTCGTTGGGTTGAATAAGTCAGCCAACCATCTGATAACCATACAAATATATCCACCTACTACCTGATTTTTGGCTAAAAAGCCATCATCCAAACGGGGCCAAAGCTGCATCATCTAACTTGCATGTAGGTGCACTCAACTACATTCCACAAATTTGCAATTCAATCTCCGGTAGAAGCAAATTCTACGGTCTCCCTTGCTTCCCGTTTTCTGGCAAGCATTTCCTTTAGAACATCATATTTTTTCTCAATATCCTGTAACTTTTCACCCACTAGTTCAACATCTCCTTTATATCCTTCAAATTTTGCAAGAAACTCTGATTCAAATTCCCTAGCCTGCTTCTCGATCAACAATAGATTGTGCCTTTCCTCTGCCTCTTGTTTCAATCGTTGTTTATCCAACTCCATGGTGCTTAAAACAAGACCACCAGCTCCTGCATCCTTATAGATCGGTTCTTCAGGCACAGGATACTTTGCTCTGTAGTCTGAAAATGCTTTATGTGTGTCCCTCAAAGCCTTTCTGTACCCCTGTAAAAGATTTCCCATCATGTACAATTCTCGTTCAAGCTTAAACACCTCCACTTGTCTCTTGTGCGTTTCCTCCATCTTGGCCTTGTGCAATTGTCGAACTAGGTTGTCCCGTCCCTGCAATTCATTCAACAATAACTGTTGATTCACACTAATCCGTTGAGATGCCTCTTCTTTTGCTTCATACATTATCCTAGCTTTTCCCATCAAACGATGCATTTCTTCCATGCACACATAAAAATCAGATGAATTAATGTCCAAAGGTCCATCACTCCTCAACCTCTTAGTACTATTACCTTTATGTGTGTGATGAGCATCATCATCGTCAAGATGCTCAATGTCTCTCTTGTTACTGCTATTCCCAAGACCAGGAATTGCTTGTGAACTAATCCTAGATGTCAGAAACTCCCCTGATGACACATTAACACAAGCAGGAGCCCCTGAACTAAACGGAAATGGCCCTGCTTCCATCACTGAAATAAGATTCTCAGAATTTACGCCTTCAAAAGCATCCCCTTGAAGGGAGAAATTAAAACCATCATCTTCATCCTCATCCTCAGCCTCATCCTCATCCTCATCCTCCCCCTCTTCCTCCTCTCCTCCTTTTCCCTCCTCCTCCTCCTCCTCCTCCTCCTCCATCATCTCAAATTCATCACCAGCAATGCCATCTAGATTACTACAAATTCGCATAAAATGCCCATCCATGCTGCTCCTCAGAAGCTTACCCTGCTGTTCATCCTCATTACTTTCCTCAAAGTCTACTGTATGCTCACTGCTAAAATGTCCTTTCTCCTCTACTTCACCATCACATTTCACTATATGATTGGTACCCCCGACACTCAATTCAATATTATGCTCCTCCAACTCAGTCTCTCCATGAATGTCCTCCATCATTTTCCCACCCTCTATCATCCTCACATCTCCATCTACTTCCTGCTCCTCAACATCAACCTCCATTCTACTAAGCTCTTCTTTCAACAATTCTTCTCTTTGATGCTTTATCAAATATTGCAAATGCGATGCATAGAAACATTTTCCTAGATTGGGCCCTGCAGAGAGCTCCTTCTCCATCATAGACCAAATCATTCCCGCCCAATCAACCCTCTCGAAATTCGCTTCTAATATTGCGGTCCTCCAATTCACTATCTCCGAAGGCATCATCCAAGCGTCTCCATGCAACAATACCCAGGTCGACGAAAATTCCTTTAAAAACGCTATCGACTCTTCGGTCTCCTTCATATCCGACGCATTATCAACCACAACAGACTTCTCTTTCTTAGCAGGTAGCTTCAATGCACGAGCTAAATCGGTACGGTTGACCTTAATTCGAACTCCATTAACATAGCTGCAACGATTTGGGTGGCTGTAATTCGCAATCAACTGCCCAATAAGATCAGTGCGAATGTTAAAATCGAATTGCAAATGAACAAATTCCCACAACCCAAGTCGTTTCAGAAGGTCTTCATGCGAATCAAAGTCTAGGGTTTTGTTGGGCACGAAAGGAATAGGCTTTAGGTTGCCGGCGAGAATCTCGAGCATTCTCTGGGTTTTCTTCTCCTGAGCTGCTTGTCGTCTGTTTATCTTCTTGCGTTTACTGCCACCTCCCCGCCTATACGAGTTCGCCAAAGCAGTGACGGCAGAGGAGGACACGTGGGTGTCGGACATTGTTGGAGACAAAGCGGTAGTAAGATATTCTGGGTCGTCTTGATTTGGATCATCTTCACGTGGGCCAGGGTCATCGGTGGTTTCTGTGGTTACGTTTTTAGGGAAATGGGGTTCAATGGCAGATTGTGTTGTTGGTACTGCTGATGGATTATGTCCATTGTGCGATTGATGTTGTTGGCGTTGGTGTGGTTGTTGATCTTCAACGTCATTTTGGGTTACTGAATCAGGGTTTTGCGAGGGAGGACTTGGGGATCGGTTGAGAGTATCGGAGACCGAAGCCATTATCAGAGACTTTAATTTGCAGATCGGAACACCGAATAATCACCGCGCGTAGCAGTGGCGGCGGCGTTCGTAATGATACTTGGAACAACCGCAGTCTAACTACAAAACCAGGCTAAGTTTTGGCATATTTATTTAGTTAGAACCGGGAATGTCTAGATTTTCAGTTCTTTTTTTTTTAAAATTAAAATTGAATTAACTAATCAAAAGAGCGTCAATAACAATAGGAAACAAGCTGAGGAGTTAGCCACGGTATGCAGGAGGATCTAGACCCGAACAAGAGGTATTCTATAGCTAATGTTTATCCAACCCACTGACAGGTGGATACAGAAGAGTGAATGGTACATAATCTCAGGACATGGAGAAAGTAACGAAGAGGTATCCATGTCAGGTTGATCAAACTATTAGTCTTCGTGAGGTGAATCATTCTTTCTTCAGCATGGTCATCGTCGGTAATAGATCCTCTCTGTGCACTTTTTGGGACGTTGGAGCAATCTCTAGGCAGTGATAATATAAGAGCTATAAATAACATGAAGCCGCTGCATCATCATCTGTTTCTCTTATAGAAACAGTAATTTCTTGTAAAAGAGTTGTATTGTGCTTGGCTTGTTCTTAGAAGACTCTCATATTCCTTACTTTCCACGATCGAAAAACAAAAACTACATTTCCTGAAGTTAGTCCAAAGACAAGCTGGTCCCTTTTACAGAAATTTCGATTCCCATAAGACCAATGCACTAGTTGTGTCTGTGTAAATGGGGGAGTCGGTACGGGGACAGGATCTTGTATCTAAATTTTATGGTGTTTTATTCTGTCCATAAATTTCAGCCATTCATTTATGCGGGTCTCACGTGGGTCCCGCATAAATCAATGCGGGACCCACATAAATAAATGACTGAGATTCAGGAGACAAAATAAGACACCATAAAATTAAACAGAGGATCTGAACTCGTCGGTATGCTGCAATGTTGGAGGATTCAACTCCAAATACAAGGAGAATAAGCACATCAGAAAATTAAATATTCATTTTCTGTTCCGAATTATATAGACGGCAAGTACTAATGTGTGCTAAAATTTATTGATACTGTCACAGGCAGGGTATTGTCTTCTGGTACAGAGAGTGGAGATAATTGGTATTGGCAATACTGCACGATACCGGATTGGTATCGTAAATCCTCATTTTCGGAGTACTTATTTACAAAAAAAACCCCTCGCCAGCTTCACCTGTCGTTAGTTGTCACCTCATCAACTCCACCTGTTGTGGGTCGCCACCTCCGAAGACCACCAACAACAACCGACAAATCTTAGGATAATACCTAGATCTGGACCCGACTCATCACTTAATATATCGTGAAATTTTGAGTGTTAGGTGTGGTTTTTTCTCCTAATTTTGTTAGAATGTTTGTGTTAATTATTTATGACTTTGTGTTGCAACTGTGAGGAATGAAATTGTGAAGAATTTATGGTAAATTGTTTTTGTTGGAGATGTATTTGAAGTTGGTAAATTGGTATAGATGGATTTGAAGTTGTTCGTGAAATTTGGTATAGATGGTTGGTTGGTATTTGGTAAATGGGAGAGCCGAATGTTTGGTTCACGAAACTTGTGGTTGGTTAATTTCTGTTAAAAAAAAAACTTGTGGTTGGTTAATTTGTTTGGTTCATAAAATTTGGAAGTCGTCTATTGATTGTGGTTCATTTGTTTGGTTTATGAAAATTGAAACTCGTTTATTGATTGTGGTGGAATGGTTTATTAATTGGTTTTGTTTATTGGTTCAATTGAATTTTTGAAGTTGGTTCACTAAATTTTACTAAATGTTTGGTTAATTAAATTTGAAAATAAAAACAGAATTAAAAATAAAAATAGAAAATTAAGATGATCTATTTATGCTTGCTAAATAACATCATATTCATAAGAAGATCCATTCATGCTATACTAAATGACATATAATTGTAAGTGCAATTACAATACCATTAGTTAAAGAAAAGATAATTTGTCTGAACATACACAAAAAAGAACCTAAATTGAAAGAACTTAAATGTCATCATATTCATATAGAAAGGCAACAATTAGAATTGAATACTTTAGAAATATCTAAAGTTTAAGGTATTAAATTTAAGATTAAATTAATTTTTTATTATTTGTTTAAGAAGTCATAATTAATTGAATTAAATTAATTTTTATTATTTGTTTAAGAAGTCATAATTAATTGAAATGTTTAAGGTATATACTAATTTTTAAATTTCAATTTTATTATAATAATTTTATCCAAATTTACAGTGGAATATTTTATTATCCCTAATCCTTTTGATTCATCTTGATTATTATAAGAGGACAATTAGTAAATAAAACTATGTGGTAATAGTTTGGGAGGTTTTTTACATATCATTACTAATTTTGTTGATAAAACTACTAAAGGATTAATATCTTACAGAATTAACATCTTTATATTTTTGTTATAGATAAATGAAAAGAAGTTCAACTACTCCTGATCAAACTACTTAAGGAAGATATAATGATCCAACTTGGGCTCATGTTGCATTAGTCATGGGTATGAAGAATCATACAATTTGTTTGTTTTGTAACAAGCATTTGAAAGGTAGAGGAATCACCTGATTGAAGAAGCATTTAGCTGCGGTTAAATGAGATGCAGAACCCTGTAAAAAAGTAAGCCATGATGTGAAGTGGCAAATGAAAACGTTACTCGATGAATATCAATATGAGAGAGATATAAGGGAAAGGTTAAATTATGAAATTGATAGTGGAAGTTTGCAATCGAGTTTCCGTGGTGATTATGGAAATATTGAAGGTAGTAGTGATAGTGGTACTAGTAGTGTTCTATCTTAGGGTCAAGAAGAAGTATTTGATCCTGATGTGAGGAAGAGAAGAAGGCAGGTGACTAGTTTCTTTGCACCACAAACAACTCATAGAGCTCAACCTTCAATTCGTAGTGCAATGCAATCAAGAGATACGACTCACAATGTCGATATGACAGTAGCCAGATGGTGGTATGATACAGGTTCGTCATTTAATACTTCTCAATCTTATTATTATCAACCTATGACGGATGCAATAACCTCTTATGGTCTGAAATACAAAGGTCCTTCGATTGATGACTTAAGAGGGAAACTTTTGAGTTGTTCTGTTTCTAAAATTAAAAGTTATTTGGTTAAAGAAAGAGCGAATTGGGGTAATTATGGGTGTTCAGTCATGTTTGATGGTTGGAAAAATAAGAGAAAAGAGCCTATTATTAATTTTTTGGTTTATTCTACAAATGACTCTATGTTTTTGAAATCTATTGATACATCTAGCTTGTTTAAAAATGCTGAGACTTTGTTTAGGATATTTGATGAAGTTATGAATGAAGTAGGGCTAGAAAATATTGTTCAGTTTATTACCGACAATGATTCTGCTTATAAAGCAACAGAAAAAGGCTGCAAATACATATAATTCATTTTTTGGACTCCTTGTGTTGTACATCGCATTCACTTAATGCTGGAGAATATAAGGGATCCTAGGAATTTTCCTGTTATTGATAAGACGATGGAGAAAGCTTAAAAGGTGACAAAGTTCATTTATAATCGTGCATGGGTGTTGAATTTGATGATAAAGGAATTTACCAATGGTAGAAATTTGTGTCACCCTGTTGTGACAAGATTTGCAACAAATTTCTTATCACTTTAGTCTTTTGTTTCGTTGAAGAAAGAGTTAAGACAAATGTTTATAAGTGATAAGTGGATTGCATCTCAACATGCTAGGTCTAAAGCTTGAGCGGAGGTTTGTAATATTATATTAGAAGATAGAGAATTTTGGTCTCAATGTCAATTTGTCATCCGAGTTTGTGAGCGTTTGGTGAGGGTGCTTCACTTGGTTGATAGTGAAGAAAAGCTAGCAATGAGTTATAATTTTTATGCCTTAGAGAGAGTAACGGAAGTAATCAAGCTAATCTGAAACATAGGCTTTTTTTGTATACGCCATACCTTTCAATCATTAATGAGAGAAGGGAAAGACAACTTTCTTCTCCATTGTTTGCAACTGGGGCATTTCTGAATGCTAGTGTTTATTTTAGACTGGATCTTAGTAAGTAAGCTGAAGTTAATCAAGGAATGCTTTCAACTATTACAACAATTGTTAACATTGACCCGATGCAAGATTTGTTAAGCTCACAAATGGAGCTTTATGAGATGTCTTATGGGGATTTTGGAATACTGATTGCTATTTGACAAAGAGGAAAACTTTCTCCAAGTATTAGTTATTTCCTTTGTCTTATTTGTTGAAAATTAATTATCACTTTATTTTGTTTATAACGCTACTTTTGTTATCTTATAACTTACAATTTCTTGGTAGGATCAATTTGGAAATGGTGTTTCAGAATTGAAAAGGTTAGCAATTCGCATTTTAAGTAAATGTATGAGTCCAACAGGCTATGAAAGAAACTGGAGCACATTTGAATTTATCTACTCCAAAACAAGGAATAGATTGGAGCATAAGAGGTTGATTGACTTGCTTTTTGTTCGATACAATTTAAAGCTTTGGAAAAGATATGTTACTATCATTATTAATTTCGATCTAATTTCTTATAACTTTCTAAGAATTAAATTATATCCCACTTTTTGTGATTGTTGGAAATGAAAGTTGTTGGGAATTATTGGAATTGGAAATTATTTTATGAATGTTTGGTGATTGCTGGAAGTGAGAATTGTTGGGAATTGTTGGAAATGGAAATTATTTTATGAATGTTTTGTGATTGTTGGAAATGCGAATTGTTGGGAATTGTTGGAAATATAAATTGTTAAATGAATATTTTGTGATTGTTGGAAATGAAAATTGTTGGGAATTGGAAATTGTTATATGATTGCTTTGTGGTTGTTAGAAATGCGAATTGTTGGGAATTGGAAAGTACTTAATGAATGTTTTGTGATTGTTGGAAATAAGAATTGTTGGGAATTATTAGAATTGGAAATTATTTTATGAATGTTTTGTGATTGTTGGAAATGAGAATTGTTGGGAATTGTTGGAAATAGAAATTGTTATATGAATGTTTTGTGATTGTTGGAAAAAGAATGGATGGGAATTGGAAATTGTTTTATGAATGTTTTGTGATTGATGGAAATGAGAATTATTGGGAATTGTTGGAATTGGAAATTATTTTATGAATGTTTTATGCCATTTCCAACTAAGAATTGTTGGGAATTGGAAATTGTTATATGAATGTTTTGTGATTATTGGAAATGAGAATTGTTGGAATTGGAAATTGTTTTATGAATGCTTTGTGATTGTTGGAAATGGAAATTGTTTTATGAATGTTGGAAATGGAAAATTTTATATGAATGTTTTGTGATTGTTGAAAATGAGAATTGTTGGGAATTGTTGGAGATGAGAATTGTTGGGAATTATTTTATGAATATTTTGTGATTGTTGAAAATGAGAATTGTTGGGAATTATTAGAATTCGAAATTGTTATATGAATGTTGTGTGATTGTTGGAAATGAGAATTGTTGGGAATTAGAAATTTTTTTATGAATGTTTTGTGATTTTTGAAAATGGGAATTGTTAGGAATCATTAGAATTGGGAATTGTTTTAACGGAAATTGTTATATAGATGTTTTGTGATTGTTGAAAATGGAAATTGTAGGGAAAGATATGCTATTATCATTATTATTTTCGATATAATTTCTTATAATTTTCTAATAATTAAATTTTATTGTTTACTAGGAGTCTTAATAGTACAAGTAGTTTAACCGATCCAATTTCCATTGATAACATCGATCTTTTAATGGATTGGGTTTCTGAATAACCGAATTTAGTAGATGTTAATGACTTGGAAGATAATCTTGGATGGGAAAGCATTGATGTGTCATTTGGTGCATTAAATTTGAATGATAATGATGATGAAGCTCCTCTCAATGATGAGGATTTTGTACCAAATGATAACTAGGATCGGTGCAGTTATAGTGGGTATCCTCTCGTTGACGATTAAATTTCATTGTAGGTTATTTTCCTTCTTTTTTTAATTTTACTTATATTTGATGTTTTTCAATTTATGTTAAATTCTATATATGTGATGTAATTGTAAATGTTTTGTTTCAGGTTTAACTTCAACTTGATTGGTTCCTCGTCATGATGAAATTGTAATAATTAAGGATATTTATTATTCTTTTATTGGAAGTTTTGATGTAATTGTTATTTATTAAATGATGAAACTGTATTATTGTAATATTTAAATACTTTGTATTATTCTTATTTTTATATTTGTATTACGAAGATTGTCTTTTTTCATATTAATTATAGTTATTATTTATATGTGAAATATTTAAAAATTATTGTCATTTCATATTAAATTATTAATTGTGATTATTATTTATTACGATGATTTTTGGAAATAAGGTTGATGTAAACTTGTAAAGTATACAGTATATAACTGTAAATATACCAATGCGCTATTTTGCAAATTTTAAAAAATTTTAGGGACTATTTCATAAATTTAAAAAATTATCGGAAACGGTACCTAGTATTGACTTGTACTGGTACAGTACCGTACCAGAACCCAATCCGGTACTAGATCCGGTACGGTATTCCTAACTTTGTTCACAGGTGGTTAGTCTCCTTTTAAGAGCTATATAGTAAATGCAGCTTTACATTAAACCAAAATTATTTAACCTTTAGACTTGGATACCTTAGCATGAGCTTACAAGAGTCATTGAAAAGTTAGTAATTCATGTTCATATTCCATATTCCGCTATCCTATTTATCCATACTAAAATTAATGTTTAAAATTAAAATTATGAGACGACTCCTAAGCAGGGACTTAATGTAGTCAGCTCTTATACTTAGTGCTTCTCTGCGTGTGACATTCCCTAGAATTAATTGTGCAAATCATTAAGTTCAGGGATATCTCTAAGAGGACAAAATCAAGTAATTGATTATACTAAAAGTTAGGAGCTTCTTCATTCCTAATTTGATGCTTGATCAACCCTCTTACTGATTCCTCAAAATTGAACAATTGCACTATGGTCCATGATGCATTAGTTTAGGAATGAAAATCCAAAAGTTGTCATGTCTCAAATAGTAAGCCTTAATCCATCTAATCTAAAGTGTCTTTTTGTAGCACCTTGTTGGTAAGTCTAATAGGGCAAATGACTAAACCTCCTTCCCCCTTTGTGAGGCGAAGGGCTTCTTTGTTGGAATTCCCTCTCCATAAAAAATTTCTTATCATCCTCTTTATTATCCTAATTATTGCAGTAGGGATTAATAAAGTGTTAAGAACAATACATATGGACTTATAGATTATAGAATTTATAAGTTAAACTCCTCCAGTCTGGGATAAGTAATTGTTACTCCAACTAGAAAGCCTCATGTATATATTTTCTATGAGTGGAAAGAAATTAGTAAAGGAGAGTCTTTTTAAAGTAAAACAAGTGATAGGGAGCTTTATGGTTTTCAAACATAAGATGGATATGAACCAGGCCTCTAAATGTTGAGAACTCAAAGACATTATTAGTATACTCTTTTCCTTATTAATGGTCAGTCTTGACAATTAAGTGAATAATTTCATAGCTATCAACAAAACACTTAAGGAATTAGCATTAGGCTTTGAGAATAGTAAAATGTTATATGCGAAATACAAGCTAGCAATCATTAGGTTCTTTCACTTAGTATGGAATTTAAAGTTCTTTTCCTAATTGATGGTTAGCTTAATAAGTCTTGATAGCATGCCCATGCCTCAGATAAAGATATAAGGAGACAAGGCATTTCCTTGCCTTAATCTTCTTACAACTTTAAATAGCCTAGTGGGTTCTCAATTGATTAAAATACTATACAACATTGGGGTTATGCATTGCTCCACCTAACCAATAGAGATTTTAGAGAATTCAAATGCTTTTATTGTATTGATTATAAAGCTCCAATCCATAAAGCCAAATGCTATGTATAGATCAATTGTTAAAGCACAATTCTTTTGAGTATGCTTTCTAAAGTATCCTTTAAATAGCTCTTAATCCAAAACAATATTGTTCCTAATTTGTCTTTTGTTTAGAAAGCACCTTAAGAGGAATCAATAATGTTCGGTAGCACAATCTTTAGCATGTTAGCAATTAGGTTTGATATAAATTCATAAATTATGTTACAACATGAGATGTGTTTGAATTCTTTCAAGAACTAAGGGATTAAGTCTTTTTAATGAAGTAAATAAAGGTTTTATTAACATGTTTCAGCATTTTGTCCTAAGTAAAGAATTCCAAAATAGCTTTTATCACTATATTCCTAGTTAGTGGTCAAGATTTTTGGAAGAAAAAAGTCTAGGTGCCCTAATGGGATTAAGTACAAACATAACACCTTCTACTTCCTTATTGGTGAAAGGCTTAGCTAGTAAATCCATATTAGGACTAAAAATAAGTTAACTAACTTTAGAGTAAATAATAGGAATTGAAGAGGAAGTGTTTGGAGAAGTTCTAAGAGTTTGAGTGAAGCAATTATAAGCTTCTTCAAGCAGACCAAATTATGAGTCAATCAGTGACTCCAAATCATTCTTAAGGGAGATTATCTAGTTAACATTCTTTATTGAGATCACAAATTGTCAAAAAGGAAGTGTTTTTATTCCCATCCTTAAGTTAAAACACTTTAGCTCTTTATTTCCATAATGAATGATTGATGCCAAATCTCTGGGAATAATTCAATAAGGCTTCTTTTTCCTTACCACACTCATCATTAGAAGAATTATAAAGGTTTTTTCCGAATTCTAAGTAACCTTTCCTTTGCTTTTTTTAGTGCAAGCTAAGTGTCTATAATTTTCCTCTTGTTAAGTTCTTTCAATTCCTCCTTAATCTTCATAATTTTCCTCATACAAATATAAAGCTTGTGCCCTCAGATATCATTGTCAATTCTCTTTGAGATTGCATCTTCAAATCCCTCTACTTGAGTTAGGACATTGTTAAATCTAAATGGATGCTTGATTTTTAGAAAAATTTGTAGGTTATAAGCCATACGAAACTATGGTAAAAAAACATAGGACTATGGAATAAAGTTGAGTTATTGGGAAAAATGGAGAACCATAATCCATTACTAGGAGCCCTATTAGTCCTTTTCCTTAAGTACCATTTGCCTTTTTGTTTATCATACCAAGTAAAAAAGGATCCATCCATTTTGATATTAGTCGCTTGTATATAACTGGTGCAATCCCTTGATTCATCTGAGTGAATTCTTATGCATGAGTGATTGAATGTTTTCTTATATGCTTATAAGAATTTATTAATTTTAAACTGTAAGTGCATGGTGTAGCTGTAGCCAGCATTGATAAGCAACATTCGATTTCCTAAAGATTGTAAGTACTAGTTCTATTATCTAGCCATCGAATCAGATTATGAATTTAATTAAAAATTAAAATAAATAAACTAAACTAAGATAAAAACAATAATGAACTCAGATAAAGGAAAATACTACGAAAAGTCGATATCAAATAAATAGTACCAGGTGATGAATTCCCCTAAGAATTCTTAATATTAACCTTTTATCAGGCAATTGAATTATTGATTATTGGACTATGAAAATTCCTATCTTATATTAATATCTTTCTTAAGACTATTAACAATTAATCCCTCAATTGATTAACTGGAACCTCTTTCTATTTTAAACCCCTAAGATTGCGTTATTGATTCGTGAATTTCTCTATTAGGTTTGACCCTAATTTAGAGGATTTGTGTTGACTTATCTTTAGGATTGCATGCAACTCTTTCCAATTATGGTAGATCTGTTCACACAAAAGGATTTCTCAATCTTAATCGTATTAAATCAAATCATAAACTAATACTTCGGATATATTAGAACAAGAACATAACGCATAATTGAATCTCAATAAATAAATCAATAAAATCGTATTAAATAAAAGATCAAATCATATTTTCATCATAACTTAGGGTTCATCACACCTGGGCACTAAACAAAATAGTTCTTACTCCTAGAAAACAAAGCAAATAACAAAAATTCAAAAGAACAACTAAAAAACAAAAAAAATCATATTCTAAATTTCCTTTTTTTCTCTAATGAATCTTCTTGAAATTTAGATTGAGTGAAGCTCTCTATCGGATCTTGTGACATAATCTTCATGTTTTCCTCATCCTCTATTCATAGTTTTTCTTTCTTTATGTTTCTTACGACTTAAAAATGGGCTAAAACTTACCTCCTCCCTATTTGCCTTTGTTCATGTCCTTTTATGGTAAAAAATAATATTTTTAGGATATATACGATCACTTACATGGCTGTATAGGTGACTGTGTATCTCTAAAACACTTAAATTTGTGATTTTAAACGAGCATAAGGACTTACATAGGCAATATACATGGTCGTGTACATACATATAGACTGACATGTAACTTCACACGAGCAGAAACAATATTCTTGAATTCTCCACTTTAGCACACCACTCTTATAAGGCATATTCCCGAACATAGCAATGGTATTCAAGAATATACTCTACGAGGGTGGCATGCTAGGACAGTCAGTCAACTCATTGCAAATTTTTCACGCATCACACGCATGTTAAGAAAACCAATAATTATTTTTGACCCATTCCATTTATAAACATTTCCAGTCATAAGTGTCACGTATATTAAACACATCATTAGAATTCTACTAATTATTTGGGCCCATTACAAATACAAAACATGTTGACATAACTATTATTACATGCTAAATTCAAATATACATTGTACATAATTCATATATACATATTCAACAGTTGTAGAAAATGAATCTTAATACAAAAATGACCGAAGACATGTGCAGATGCAAACTGATGCTGACCTCTATGTCTTATTTAATTGCGGTGGCTATACTCCAATTTGTCTAACTGGGTATTCCCTAGAGATGAAAGATAACGTTGCAAGTTTGGTGAGTTTTGCGAACTTAGTAAGCGAACCATCCTCGATGGGCTCACTCATATCAACACAGAACAATTCACATATTCATATTCACAAACAATTCACACATTCATCTATTACACATCATTTCACAATTTAGTTTCATAACAGTTCATATTACTCATTTCAATCATTCACTTAATACACATCAATTTATATATATGCAATGAATATATAACTCACTTTCAGTCATTACTTTGTTGTGACCGCGAGCCTTTAAACTGTCCCGTCTCCATTGTAGATATTGGGCGCATTGATAACTGTCTCATATCCGTTGGGGATACTGGGCTCATTATACATAGTTAGCCTTTGGCTTTTAATCACATTCTGAGCTTTAAGCTCTTTTCGGTGGCTACTTGGTCACAACCAACTTTATCTGATCATGCATATCATGTAATGAAATGCATGAATTCACATATATGCAGTCAATCACACTTATTTAGTACACATTCACTTTTTCGTATTTTCATCGAATCTAGGTCTGACATTTTATGAAATGTTGAGAACACTTGTTTCTTTCTCGTTCACATTCAATGAAGCACTTCCAATGCATTCACATTTATCAAACTCCTCGAACCTTTAATTTTTAGAATTATTTCAATCACTTCATAATCAGTTCGATACAAAAATTTAAACAGAACAAACAATCAATGTGAGACCATCTAGGTCAACTCACAATACGCTCCAGATTAGCATTTGCCTTTATGATTTGGAAATGTCTGGATGGTGATATTCAATCTTGTATATCTATATTCAAGCAATAAACATATTGTACACATTACTAAATTGCACAATCTCATAAGCATTCAATCGTACACATATGTATATGTGTAATATATAATGCATGCTCAGTTTGACTATTCCGAGTATTTTTCCTTAATCACATCTCTTGATCATTCAAATGTCATCATTTGTATGTCTAGCTTGCACTTAGGTTCATAGCTCAAAGAACTTGGTTATTCTAATATCATAAATTAATCATTCATCATTTCTTTTCTAGCATTATATGATCACATCATATTCAAGTTCTCATTCATTTATACTTAATACACATTATTCATCTCCTTTGAATCAAAAATACCATCATATGAATGCCTTCATTCCTATTATACTCACAATTTTTCAAATTTTGGTACTTTGATATTAACAATTCATTCACTATGTTATAGCCTCAATTATCACTCTAAACATTTCACACATTTAATCACTTAATCCCTTATCAATTTGATTCATTTCAAGTCTCATTCAAGCCTAAATGCACCATAGGAAAGTACCTAACCATTTATTGTTCCCATCATTATTTAAAAGAAGGATAACTCATGTTGATGGCCTTCCCAACGATTGTGGGTTACACCAACCTAAAATCTTCTAGCCCTTTCCTCATTTTCCACGACCGTGGATGTATTCCCACGATCATGGGCTGTTATATCTAAAGGTCTTCTAACCACTTTCTTCCATATTTTTCCATATTTCTAACTCTTTACTTATTACATTCCATACCTTATGCATAGTTCATCATTTCTAGCTTAATTCCTCATCATTTTAATCTCCACTTTAACTTAAAAACGATCATCAAATAGACTATACATTATTTTTTATCAATCATACAAAATATAACATCAATGTATACATACATTCATCAATGTTTCAGCTCACATTCAACTTCATTATCAACTTGACTTTATCTCTAAACTATCATCTTATTTCTTCTCATTTTGAGAACACTATATTAGTCTTTTCTTTAACTTCAAAGCTCCATCTATAGACTCACATAATAACTTATAACTCAAATTTCTCGTATACCCAAAACAGAACATGTTTATATCATTCCTTCATTCACATTTCTGCACTCATCCTATACACAAAATTTAGTCAAAAAATCCTCTCTTTATTCATCAATTTTCGACTATCATTTAAACAACAATTTCACTATTAATCATCCATAAAAATAGATAATCTATTATTTATCATTTATACGAAAATATGTCATAAACCTACTTAATTTCTCATCACTGTATCATCATATTTCAACACCTTTATCATGATCATTTCATCTAAAAAAATCTCTATATTAACTTATGAATTTTTTATTCATCATATATACAAAACGAGACATCTATATGCTCATTTCTTCATTTGCGTGTCAACCCATACTCTTCACCATTTTACAATCATTCAACCTCTAACTATCACCATAAAAGCTACTATTTAACAAACCATGAAGAATAATGCTTACATTTACTTGTTTAACTTCAAGCTCTTCACATAACCACTTAACCCTCGCTTTCCTTATACCACACGATCATCATTATGAAGGGTGGAGTAGGTTAGGTCCTTCTTCAACAAGAAGGCAACATGATCTTGAAGAAACAAAGATCTTGGATTAGATAAAGTGGAGGATGATAGCAACTCAACATTGATAGTAGGGTGGGTAAGCGAAAATCCTGAAGAAGAAAAAGAAGAAGAATGAATAAAGAGAGAAGAAGAAAGCATGTATTAACTAAATGATGGACAAAAGATGTTCTTTCAAATGAGACAATATTGAGAGGGAGGTGTGTGGCAAGGTAAGTGACACTTGTAACTTGCCACATGCCACCACCTTATGGTTTCCACTTTGTCTTTTAAATAGCTAGTCCATTTGTCTTTGGATTTCTAATCCAATTATCTCTCGATTTTCTGTGGAACTTGTTATGAAATCTTAATGTCACTTATCAATAATTTATAATGCCATTTGACACTTAGTTCTACTATTATTTATCAATTGTCTTGCCACCTGACATTTTTCCCATTCCAAAATTATCCATAATTCTCGAGATCTCTCTATTTAACAAGTAATTTCCTATATCACTAATTATCATTTATTAACTATAATTCAAGACATAATAATCATAATTCATATTAAAAGCATTTATACTCGGAAAATGTCAAATGAGTGCATGAACAATTATTATAATGTGTATAGAAAATCAAATTCACGCGTCTGTGTATGCTACTATTATGAATGAGCATGAAATGTATTCCCTAATTTCTCGATCCTATTTCTCATTTATAGTTATCTAGGGTCCTAACCTTTAGTATGGGGAAATGGGATGTTACAATTCTCTCCCCCTTAAGAAATTTTGTTTTCAAAATTCTTACTTGATTGTTAAAAAAGGTAGGGGTTTTGTTTCATTATAGGCTCCTCCGTTTCTCATGTAGCTTTATCACTCAAATCATTTCTTCCAAATGACTATAATCGATGAAATCACTCAATTTTTTAATTGCTTATTCATATAGCTCACTATCTTAACTGGTTCCTTAATAATTCTTAGCTCACTCGCAATTTCATTTCCTATGTCAATAACGCCTATGTCGGATCATATCGATATCTTCTAAACATACTCATATGTAACACATTGTGAATATGAGATATTTTTGTTGGTAAGACATATCATATGTCAATAGTCTTATTCTCTCAATAATTTCATATGGATGACTGCATCTTGGGCTTAGTTTACCCTTTTTACCTAACTTCAGCACACCTTGCCAAGGCAATACACTCACAAACACTTTATCTTTTACTGGATATCCCATATCTCTTTGGTATTGATCCACTTAACTTTTATGTCTATCTTGAGTCACTTAATTTCTACTACAGATCAATTTCACTTATCAACAATATTTTGAATCGATTATGGCCTTCAATCATCCTTAGGCTTTCTTCATCCCAATATAAATGTGGACGACTCTTTCTGTCATGTCACACCTCATACGATGTCTTACCGATACTATTATGATAATAATGGTTATAATCAAATTCAATCAGAGTTTTATATCAATCTCATTCTTCTAGGAACTCCAAAATATAAGTTCTAAACATATCTCCCACAATTTTAATCTGTTAGTGAGTCAAATATTTAGTCACACATTCAACCACTTGCTTACTTATCCTTGGATGCTAAAAGTTGTTTCAGCGTATTACTAGTAGGATGTATATCATAGGCTGCTATGTATGTTTCATCCAAAATCTCTTTTCTCAATCATCTATATCGGTACACATATTCCTTGCTTCAACTACAAAGTATCATTTTCTACTTCAAAATCAAAATTTAGATTCATTTTCAATTTCTCAATAAGATTTACAATTTCTAAATCCTCACTTTGGGCTTTTCTAATTCTTTCATGTAAAACTAATCTTAATTTCAATGTAGCTGATAATATTTCATTTTGACCTAAATTTAACTCAACATTCTATGCTCTTTAGTGGACTAGAATTGATAATCTCGATATTTGAATTTTTGCTGCACTGTTATTGAATAATTCCATGACTGTTATCGGGGCATTTATCAACCCAAAAAGGCATCACAATAACTTAAAGTGCCCATAAATAATTCTTAAAATTCTTAAACAACTAATTCCTCAGATGAGGTAGTGTTATTTCATATTTTTCTTTGTCTCACAATTGACTTCTTTTCTCGAATGATTTTCTCCATTCATTCAATTTCCTCTAATTTCTTGTTGACTTATTCTAATGTTTGACCGTTCTTACTAGTTTCTCCACACATTTCAAATCATCTACAAGTCTCAATTTTCTAAACACAAACGTCAAATCTAGCTTGTACCTTCTGAATATACAAATATAAAATACATTGTGGACCTAAGTTCCTTTAACAATAGCAATAGTATCCTCTCTAATTCATGAAACAAATAACATAGTTGGGCTACTTTACGTCAACAAAATACACGTACTCTCCATAGTATATTTAGCTTTTTACGCCTGAGGCCCATTTTTAACTAACCCCAATATTCACTTATGATTTGTTCAATAGTCATTCATTCCTAGATTGGTACATTTGATCCATATGATATAATTGGATAAAAGTTTATATCAAAAGAAGATTTCTCTCCTCAATCATCTGTACTCTTTACATACTCTTTATCAGTCAACTATATTCATCATTGTTTTTCAGCCATTCTTAATACCTCAATAAGATCAACTTCAACTATTCATAATATCTCAATAAGAACAATTTCTATCATATCTTATATGATCAGAATATTCTTTATAAAAAAGCTCAGTGAAGTAGTAGGCAAATTCATTTACTCTTATGCTGTTGGACCCCGTTTTCGGAGCCCAACTATCTGGATGTCATAAAATGTGAGCGTGTGTATTACCTTGTAGGGTTATTTTCATGAACTCTCATTAGCTATCATCAGTTCATCTTCATTCTCATAACATCCCAAAAGTTTTCTATTATACAGATCAAGATATGCTTAAAAGCCAAAGTATGCTCATAACTAAGTCATGCTCCTCCAATCGATTCCCTCACTTTCTTTCCATTAATCTTTTTCAAATCAATGCCAAAGGCTACCAATTTGTTTTTATTTTTTCTATAGAGATAGAAAAATGTGTGAGGAATCTATTGGTTCAATAATCACTTCATTTGGAGGTCGGACGATGAAGTTATGACCAAAAAAGCCAACCATGATTATGTCCTCAATCATATTGTACCTATCTTGGGACAATTGACATAAATTTTACTAGAGATATCTGATTGTGGTAGTTTTAGAACTTTTTAGAAAAGCACTTCGAGATATACAACTCTTGTGAAGACCTTGAAGAAAAATTTTGCCATCTAGAGGGTTAAAATCGCTTCATTTTGTGCATCGTCTGATGCTTCGTCTGGCGCTTAGTCTGAAGGTCATATCTTTTGCGTCTGAAGTTCAAAAATTCCAAACTTTATATAGTTGGAAAGATAAGGAAAAGATATACAACTTATGAGAAGACAAATTTGCCTAATTCAGCCTAGATCAATACAGATTTTCCCTAGAAGTCAGAATAAGCTTCGTCTGATACCTACGTTTCATCTAATACCTATACTTCGTCTTAAGGCCATGTCTTTTGCATCCGAAGGCTAAAAATTCCAAAATTTATATTGTTGGAAAGATAAGAAAATTGTCTAAAACTTATAAGAAGACAACTCAGTCCAATTCAGCCTAGATAAATACAGATTTTTCCTAGAAGTCAGAACTAGCTTCGTCTGGTAGCTACGTTTCGTTTGGTACCCATGCTTTGTCTAAAGGCCATATCTTTTGCATCCAAAGGCCAAAAATTCCAAACTTTATATTCATGGAAAGCTAAGAGAAAGAAATAAAACTTTCATGAAGAGGTTTTTAATAATTCAGTCTATATTAATATAGTTTAATCGTTTAAGTATAGGATACCATTTCTGTCAAAATTATGCTACTACCTATACCAATACCAACGATGCTATCTTATAAAAGTCATATCTTTTGCGTTTGAAATCCAAAATTTTTTTACTTTATACCATTGGAAAGATGAGAGAATGATATACAACTTTTATGAAGACCATTTAATCTAATTTTACCTATATCAGTACAATTTATTCCTTGAAATTTCAGAACACATTTTAACCCTTATTCTCTATTTTTGTTCATCTGCTATCAACATCTATATATATGTAAAACTAGTAACTACAACCACAAGACCTGAATCCAACTTTCAATTTCATATGTATATCTTCCAGTCTAAACAATGTTACTTAAAGAAAATCCATCCCAAAAGCCATCACGCAACAAAAATTTCACATCCAGCCACATTAACATTTTGACAGAACAAAACATTTTACACATATACATATGAAAATCTCTGCAACTTTTTCTGTCAACTCTCGACAAATAGAGTCTTAACATAACTTTAAATTACAAATCCCAAAAACCACATTAGTAGCAAAATGCAAAACACTTCCATGGATGCTCATGCTTGAAATGATTCTATGTGCCTGAAATGATTCAGATCTACCTAATTAAGTTACAAATGATAAAAATCTTTGGAATCTGCCTAATTTTGCAAGTTAATACTGATCTCCTTTTTCTTCACCTGAGGAGTGGAAAAACAGTGGGGTGAGCCAGAAAGCTCAGTGGCTAATACGTTTATATCCAGTGATAACAAATCACACATAATTAAGTGTGTGTATATATATATATATATATCACAAAGGATCATTCAAGTATGCTCCATAACTATCAATTCAGATGCAGTGCATAAACAAAATGGCTCGAGAGAATCATATAGAACGAAATGAGTCCATTTTTCAGAGCTCATATGCCACAAGCGGGCAGCCGAGAGAAGGCTTAAGGTCAACGTGCGCATGACAAGTGAAATGGTATCTCTCTTGCTCACATAACAAATTTCAGATGCATACATATCATAATCATATTTTTCAGGCTTCATAAGTTTCTGTTTTTACTTAGCGTAAAAGCAACACAATTCTTACAAACAATCATGATATAAATTCAGAGAATATTTTTCCCACATTCACAATGAGTCAAGACAAACATTTATAGCATTCATACCCATAAATATTTTTGGTTCATCATCACAAAACTATAAACATATTACTCACCTATTTACTTGATATTTCCAAGATCAAGCTTGCTCTTCTCCTTGCTCTTGACTTCGACTGGCTTGTTTCGCTTTAGAACATATATTTTTCATTTAATCAACACACACGAATGAAACTTTCCTTAAACGTAACTATCCATGAATGAGCTTAAGCTTGATCTATTCTTGATTTCCCTAACTTAAAGAACTAAGATCTACTTAAGTTCATGAAAGAAATCTAAGAAGATAGTTCTCTTATTCCTCTTCTTTCTCCCTCTTCATTTTCATCACATAACTTCTATTTTCTCTTCTTCCTTCATCTATCAAAACAAAAAGAATAGGTAAAGAATACATAAAAACTCACCTGAACTTTTTCCTTCTTCTTTCTCCTTTTCTTTCTTTCCTTCTTCTTCCCTTTTCTATACTTCGGTTTCTCCTTCTAGTTTCTTCCACAACTCTCTCTTTCTTTTTACTTCTTAACACACACGACTCTTTCTTCTCTTCTTTGTCTTATTAGCTTAAGACAAAAATTTCAACTTTCCAATCTTAACCTTCCTTATTAAATCTAATGCCTACTATCTCCTTATCTTCATTTTAATTCTATACTTCTCATTCATACAAGCAAACAAAAATAATAATAAACCATATTAACTCCAAAAATTTTCTAATTCATAAATTCTAACTTATTTTCATGCTTGATAATTAAATAAATTAAATCCTAAGAAAAATCAGGATCAACATATACCTTGGTATGTACCATCAAGATCACTACATCTTATCTATAGATGTATTTTTTTTGAAAAGTCATTAATTAATTTCTTACGCTAATGGTATCTTAATCTCAATTGGATCTACACAACATTTCTCCCTTTGTGCCTACCCACGATTGTGGTGAACCTTCCTACAATTGTGATAGAATCAATTAATCTTGACTATGATCGTGGGGACTATGCCACAATCGTGCCCTGCTTCATTTTCCTTCCTTTTTCCTTGAATTCTTCATAAATAGTAACATCATTTACACTTTCAATCTATCTCCAAATGATCATTATAAATGCTTTCATGCGTTACTCTGAGTCATCCCATAAGTTTAACTATGAGGACTAAGATTGATGAGAATTTAATAGGTCATAGATCATTTCCTATACCATTTCTAAGCATATAACATATATGGGCTTAGTAACATCACTTGTCAAGGTAATCATGTTATCATATATACACTCGTAATAACAAATAAACTTAACCTTAAGGACTTCTATATTTATCACTTTTATTCATTTCATCTTACATACGTACGTTCTTAATCGATTCAAAATTATAGATATATAACCATCATGCAAATTTTGATCTCAAATCCACATATATAGCCTTATACTCAATCATAAACTCTTATCATGATAATCAATTAACCATTTCAATTCCAAGTTCAACCTCTCAATGTCATAGTAAATTTTATTTTCTTTCAACTATTATTACATGCTGAATTCGCATATACCTTGTATATAATTCATATATACATATTCAATAGTTGTGGAAAATGAATCTTAATATAATACTAACTAAAGACATGTGCAGATGCAAACTGATCCCGAACTTTATATCTTATCCGATTGCAGTGGCTATGCTCTAATTTGTCTAACTGAGTATTCCCTATATCTGAAAGGCAATGTTGTAATTTTGGTGAGTTTTATAAACTTAGTGAGTGAACCATCCTCAATGGGCTCACTCATATGAACACCAAAACAATTCACATATTCATGTTCGTAGACAATTCACACATTCATCTAATACACATCATTTCACAATTCAGTTTCATAACAGTTCATATTACTCATTTCAATCATTCTCTTAGTACACATCAATTTATATATATACAATACACATGTGACTCATTTTTAGTTGTTACTTTGTTGTGACTAGGTGCCTTTTAACTATCCCGTATCCATTATAGATATCAGGCTTATTGATAACTGTCCCGTATTCATTGGGGATACCGGGCTCATTATACATAGTGAGCCTTTGGCTCTTAATCACATTATGAGCTTTAAGCTCTTTTTGGATGGCTGCTCGGTCACAACCACCTTTATTTGATCATGTATACCATGTAATGAAATGCATGAATTCACATATATGCAATCATTCACATTTAGTTAGTAATCATTCACTTTTTCACATTTTCAATAGATCTAAGTCTAGCATTCAGCAAAACGTTGAGAACACTTATTTCTTTCTCGTTCACATTCATTGAAGCACTTCCAATGAATTCACATTTATCAAACTCCTTGGACTATTAATTTTCGAAGTTGTTTTAATCACATTATAATCAATTCGATACAAAAATTTAAACAGAACAAATAATTAATGTGAGACCATCTAGGTCGACTTACAGTACGCTCCAGATTAGAATTTGCTTTCATGATCCGAAAACGTCTGGATGGTGATATTCAGTCTCGTATATCTATATTCAAGATACACACATTGTACACATTACTAAATTGCACAATCTCATAAGTATTCAATCGTACACATATGTATATGTGTAACATATAATGCATGCTTAGTTTGATTATTCTGAGTATTTTTCCTTAATCACATCTCTTGATCATTCAAATATCATCATTTGTATGTCTAGCTTGCACTTAGGTTCATAGCTCAAAGAACTTGGTTATTATAATATCATAAATCAATCATTCATCATTTCTTTTTTGGCATTATGTGATCACATCATATTCAAGTTCTCATTCATTTATACTTAATACACCTTACTCATCTCCTTTGAATAAAAAATACAATCATATGAATGCCTTCATTCCTATTATACTCATAATTTTTCAAATTTTTGTACCTTGATATCAACAATTCATTAACTATGTTATAACCTCAATTATCACTCTAAACATTTCACATATTTAATCATTTAATCCCTTATCAATTTGATTCATTTCAAGTCTCATTCAAGCCTAAATGCACTATAGGAAAGTACCTAACCATTTATTGTTCCCATCATTATTTAAAAGAAGGATAAATCATGTTGATGGCCTTTTTACGATTGTGGGATACACTAACATAAACTTTTCTAGCTGTTTCTTCATTTTCCATGATAGTGGATGTATTCCCACGATCGTGGGCTATAATATCTGAAGGTCTTCCAACCATTTTCTTCCATATTTTCCAGATTTCTAACTCTTTACTTATTTACATTCCATACCTTATGCATAGTTCATCATTTCTAGTTTAATTCCTCATCATTTTCATCTCCATTTTAACTTAAAAATACTCATCAAATAGACCATACATTATTTTTTATCAATAATACAAAACAAAATATCAATGTATACATATATTCATCAATGTTTTAGTTCACATTCAACTTCATTATCAACTTCACTTTATCTCGAAACTATCATCTTATTTCTTCTCATTTTATGAACTCTATATATGTCTTTTCTTTAACTTCCAAGCTCAATCTATATCTTCACATAAGAACTTATAACTCACATTTCCCATATACCCAAAATAGAACATGTTTATATCATTCCTTCATTCACGTTTCTGCACTCATCCTATACACAAAATTAAGTCATAAACTCGTCTCCTTATTCATCAATTTTCAACTATCATTCAAACACCAATTTCATTATTAATCATCCATAAACAATACATAATCTATTATTTATCATTTATATGAAAAAATTCCATAAACCTACTTAATTCCTCATTACTGTATCATCATATTTGAACACCTTTATCATGATCATTTCGTCTAAAAAACATCTCTATATCAACTTATGATTTTTTGATTCATCATATATACAAAACAAGACATCTATATATGCATTTCTTCATTTACATGTCAACCCATACTCTTCACCATTTTATGATCATTCAATCTCTAACTATCATCATAAAAGCTGCTATTTAACAAACCATGAAGAATAATGCTTACATTTACTTTTTTAACTTCAAGCTCTTCAAATAACCACTTAACCCTGGCTTTCCTTATGCCATAAGATCATCTTCGTGGGTGGTGGAGTAGGATAGGTCCTTCTTTAAAAAGAACACAACATAATCTTAAAGAAACAAAGATCTTGAAGTAGGCAAAGTGGAGGATAATAGCAACTCAACATTGAGAGTAGGGTAGGTGAGCAAAAATCATGAAGAAGAAAAAGAAGAAGAACAAACAAAGAGAGAACAAGAAAGGCATGTATTAACCAAATGACAGACAAAAGATGTTCTTTCAAATAAGACAATATCTAGAGTGAGGTGTGTGGCAAGGCAAGTGACATTTGTCATTTGCCACATGTCACCACCTTGGGGTATCCATTTGGTCTTTTAAATAGCTAGTCAATTTGTCTTCCAATTTCTAATCCAATTGTCTCCCGATTTTCTATGGCACTTGTCATTAAATCTTAATGTCTCTTATCAATAATTTCTACTACCATTTGACACTTAATTCTACTACCATTTATCAATTGTCTTGCCATTTGGCATTTTTCTTAGTCCAAAAATATCCATAATTCCAAAGATCTCTCAATTTAACAATTAATTTCTTGTATCACCAATTATCATTTATCAACTAGAATTTATGACATAGATATCATAATTCACATCATAATCATAGTAAACTCATTTATACTTAGAAAATGTCAAATAAGTGTATGAATAGTCCTTTTAATGTATACAGAAAATCAAATTTGCGCATGTATGTATGTTACTATTATGTATAAGCATGAAATGCATTCCCTAATTTCTCAATGCTATTTCTCATTTACTGTTATCTAGGGTCCTAACCCTTTATATGGGAAAACGGGATGTTACATCCACACCTTTACAAAAACTTACACAGTCAATGTACACGATCTTGTAGCTCCTTACTTGTTTTAAATCTTTGTTCTATGCCACGATTTCATCCGAATTCTTCTCCTTTTAGTCCAACAAGGAAATTATCACCTATAAATATACTTGAAGTGAATTAAGTACGATAAAATACTGTAAAACTATTAAACAATAAGCAAAACACATTATATATGAGTATATAAATATAGTCAAATACTCATTTATCAACGAGTTAACTCTATCATCAGTAGGATATAACATACTACTAAAGTCTTTGACTATAATCCATGGTATGTTCATAGAGGCTCTTAAATTCTTCAACATTTTTCACAATTATATAAATGCATGATTATAGGAATAAAAGAGGTAAGGTAAAAATTCACTTTCCCTATATTCAATCTAATTGAAAGATGGACAAACTAATCATCAATTATAGAATGTAAAACTTCAATATTGTCTTAAGTGAAAGCAATCACAATTCTGTTATAAGAGTGACTTGGTGGTTGTTAATCAAATGCCAATGTTTCTTTAAAAGTTTCTAGTTCTTGCCTCTATCCTTCCTTAACTTAGTTTCCAAAATTCCCACAATAAAAGGTTTAACAAACTTAAAAAAATATTATAAAGCTAATTGTTTTTTTATGCAATTTAACTTTCTAATATCCCATGTTGAAACTTTCATCAATGGATAGAAGTTTTGAAAGACCTTTTATTCTTATTTGATCTCTTTTTGGTTATCAACTTGATATCTTTTCCAAAATCAAGCTCTTGATGCTCTATTTATGTACCCTTATGACTTACTTTTTCTACTAAAGGAACTAATTTTATTATTTAATTCAAATTTAGAACTTCTGTAACCCCTTTACTCTTTTTCATTGTAGGAAAATATATAACTTATAGATATATACATGATCTTTCTATTCATATGCATCATTAATTAATTAAGTCACTTGCATTTGGTTGTTATTCCACAAGTTAAAGGACTCTTGGTAGAAACTCTGACTCTTGGTAGAAACTCTTTTCTCATAAAGGTTATCCATATCATATTTTTGTGTTTCAGAAGATTATCCTCTATTTTTTTCAATTAATCATCATATACTATTTACAGATAATATCACTAACTTTTCTTTTAATAGTTATCATTTAAAAGGTCACACCTTTTAAGCTTATTAATCGTGTCCATTTATCATCATTTCTTACTTATATATCATATGTTTAGTTAATTAGATTTCTGCTTCATACTTGTTAAATAACCTATGCGACTAGCATTCAATAACAACATATTGTCATATATATGTTAAGAATATATGATCTCCCGACTAATGAATCAATCCTTAAGAGGATTTAGTATATTACCCTAGATCATTTATCACATCAATCGTCATCTCATTCTCATTATATAAATACTTTGTATTCCTACTACCTTTTATATAAAAGGTAGGCCTTTTTGAATACATTTTGATGCAAAATTAGAATTGAAATGATCTTCCTCATTTCTCAATCCTTTGAATCAAATTAACTCACTTTTCCAGAATGTATCACTATATCGAATCATTAATTTTTTTGATAAAATTATGAGATAATAAACATTAATTCAATTCTTTAAAATTAGAGCCTAAGTAAAAAAGGGTAATTTAAAATTGAGATTCATATATCCTCAAAGGATCCTCACACAATATAAGTCGAGACATGACTTATATATCCTTGTTGCTCGAAAATGCATACATGTTAATATGCTAGATATGAAGTTTTAAAGGGTGGATTAAATAAACAAACAAGTGAACTCAAGTTAGGCATTAGGAATGACTGAATCATCATCTATACATTATTTTAGGAAAGAGATATGCTCTATTAAAAAAGCGTCAATATTGTAACACATATGAAGTTCTAAAGGGCGGATTAAAAAAATAACAAGTTAACCTAAGTTAGACATTAGGAATGACTAAACCATCATCTGTACAGTATTTGAGGAAAGACAAAAGCTCTAATAAAAGAGATTAGGTATGACTAACGCTACTCTTTGGTAAAAGGGAGTCAATATTGTAACATTCATATGTTACATTATTGTTACAATATTGACTCTCTTTTATTAGAGCGTTTGTCTTTCCTCAAATACTATACTAATAAAAGAGAGTCAATATTGTAACACATGAATGTTACAATATTAACTCTCTTATCAAAGAGTAGCTTTAGTCATACCTTATGCCTAACTTGAGTTCAACCGTTTATTTATTTAATCCACCATTTTGTTTATTTATTTAATCCAACATTTAGAACTTCACATCTAACATATTAAGACAAATTGGGCAAACATATCCTTTCTTTTGGTTATATGATTACTAATAACATCTTACACCCTTTGATATACTTCATATTGACACTAGTGTTTTAATCTTTGAACTCTAGTTTCTCTCTTAGATAAATCTCTTTAACATGTGTCATCTCCATTCCTAAAAGCAATGGAGGCAATCAGTTATATGGAAGGGCATCTTGTATCTATCTAACAGCTTCTTATATCTAGAAATAAATGTTTAACATTTATTTAACATTCATTCTAAAACAAAAAGCTTAATTCAAAATCAATTATTCTTATATTTCTAGAACTAAATTTTCATTTAAAATTCATTCTATAAAATATTTTTTAATTCTTTATTAAACTATCATCATTGATAATAATTATTATGAACAGTCACTAGACATATTCTTTTCTCATTGGCCTACTATATTCTTGACATAGTTATACATGATATCTATGTGTTTGATTTTATATTGATATTTGAAATGTAATGTACCACTTTCATAAAGCATATGCTCGAACATCCAGAGGATATTCGAGGGTATACCCAATGAGAATGACACGTTAGAACAATCACATTAACTTATTATGGTATCACACATAACACAAGTATTCAAAATGATCAAATCTCCTCATTTCATTCACAAAATAAATGTACATTGTGCCATTACAATTCATTTTCATGTATTTTCATTACATAACAGTTGAGAGTTTACAACTCCATATAAAATGTTTACATGAAATAAGAAACTAAATAAGCACATCCTAACTAAACTCCTCAGATATCGGCTGACCAGACCTTTGACCCATTCTTGTTCTCAAAATGATAGTACTAGAATTTTGCTTGGTTGCCTTAGAAGCTAAAACTCCCTTATAATTGAAACTCAATGTTGCAATTTTGATGAGTTTGTGAACTCAGTGAGTGAACCATCACTATTGAGCTCACTCCATTCAGAACACAAAGTCAAGTATATAACCAATTTTAAGAAGTTTAACACATCATCTAGTATCAAATCCCACATCACATTTTGTCATATAAAACATTTCATAACACTATTCCAGAACAATTCATTAATTCATCTCAATCATTCATATGATACATGTAAAGTTATATATATGCAAATGCACACGTGACTCCATTTTCATTTTACTTTGTTGTGACTGAGCACCTATTTACTGTTCTGTATCCATTGTAGATACCAAACTCATTTTATTTACTATCCTGTATCCGTTATGGATACCGAGCTCATCATTAACTGAGCCTGTGGCTCTTTGTGCATAATTCCTAAGCTTAAATCTTTTTTTTCACATTGGTCACTTCGGTCACAACTCCTTTATTTGTTCATACATATCAATGTAATGAAACGCATCAATTCACATAATATTCTATCAAAAATTTTTCATTCAATGTGTTCATGTCATTTATCACATTCTTTAGACTTGATTCTGGCATTCAACATTCAGTGGAGTACACATTCCATATTACATTTACAATTTGGAAACACTTCCAATATAGTCCCAAGTATCAAACTCCTCGGACCAACAATGTCTGGAATTATAGCAATCAGATAAGTAACAGTTTGAAAGTTAACTAAAAACAGTTCAATCGCAGTAAGAAACATCTAAGATAACTCATGGTATGCTCTAGAAAAGCTATTGCCTTAATGATCTGACAATGTCTAGATGTTGACAATCAACTTGTCCTTCTTTATTCATGCAATACACATGTATTTTATATATTACTAAGTTGATCAATCATATGATTATTCAATTATGCAAATGTATGTGTGTCATGTTCAATGCATGCTTTATTGACTTTCTAGGTATGTATCCTTATTCATAAATTTTGACCATTCAAACATCATAACTTGTACACATCTAGTTTTTAATTATGATTATATCTTAAATAAGTTTGATTACTTTAAATTCATCAATTATACATGCACCAACCTTTTCTAGCAATATATATTAACCCAATTTCCCAATTCTTATTCATTCATACCTAGTTCACATAACTCATATCCTTTAGATCACATTTGCATTCATAAGAACACCTTCATTCCTTTAACACTCATAAAATATAGATTTTAAATGTATTGATTTCAAAACAATCCATTCCTTAAGTGAAAATATCAATTAACAACCTGAAATTATCAAACCCTTAACCAATTAATCAAACATCAATCTAGGTTCATTTCAGGCCTCAATCAAGTCCAAATGCACCAAAGTAAAGTAAATCATCCTTAATTGATTCAACAATCACACAAAACATAAAATTTTCATTTCAAAGCATTGCCCACGATTGTAGAGGACCTTCACATGATCATAGGATGAGTGAACTGAATGTTCACTCTCGATTTTCCTTCAATTTCTCCATACCAAATTCAAAACATCTTCATATTAGTCTATTAATTATACCTCAATTACACCTTAATTATACTTCAATTCCTCATCAATTTTATCTCCAATTCCAACTTAAAATCATTCAATTAGTAGCTCATAAACTATATATCTTTCATGCATATAAAAACAAAATATAAACTTTCATTCACTTAATCTCATCATATATATAGTCCTAGTTTTTTTCTAAATTCAAGAACACTCCTCTAGCACCTTTCTTTAATATAAATTCACCTTCATTTAAACTTCAAATCTTAATCTAAATCATCCATATAGCAACCTATAACCTACGGTTGTCATGTGTCAAAATCAAAATAGAAAAGTATTCAATTCATGTATCATTTTTCTAGCACACTTCATCATCAACACTATATGCTATCCACCCCAATTCAATCATCATAAACTTTCTATTACAACATGCCACAAAAATCAGTACTTTACTTACTTGTTTAGCTCAAGTTCCACCTCAATTCATCAAGTATACTTTGCCTTATATGCATGCAAGATCATCTCAAGTACAAGGTGGGAATTGGATGGTTTTCAACAAGGATAAAAGACAACAACATGTACAACAATGATCTGGTTCTATAACTATCTTTATGAAGGTAAAATCATGGATTTTAGTGTGGCAATTGGATAAAACTTAGGCAAAATGCAAAGTTGTGAAGAGGAGCAAGCTTTCGGCTTTGAGAGAAGAAGAAGATGAGAGTTTCGAAAAAAAGTTACAAATGAAGCAACTTGCCATGTGTTTGTTGTATGGTGTGATTAGTGTTAGGACACTTGTCCAGAGTCTAGGCCAACTACATGTCCTCTCTACATGCTACCATTTGTCACCTAAACCTTAAGCCATTTGTCACTCAACCTCTAAGCTGTTTGTCACTTAATTATTTATGCCAAAGGTCACTCAGCCGTGTGTAATTTGTTTCATAGGCTTAGTCATCCTAAATTTCTACATGTCACTTTGACATTTTTCCTAAACTAAATGCACATTTTAATTCATCAAATTTTCTAATTGTAACAATTAATTCCAAATTTGCTAATTATAATCCAACAAACCAAAATTCAAGACATAAGCAATACATAATTCACATCATGATCATTTAAAACCTGTCATACACTGGAATATGTCAATTGAATGCACATACAATCATGGCAATGTTTACTACATCATGATTCGTATGTGTATGCGAGTATTATGCATGTGAATGAAATGAACTTTATAAATTCTCAAATGATATGACTTAATAGTCTAAGATTCTAACCCTCAGTAAGTTTAGAACCCAGACTATTACATGAAATCTCTAGTACTGTCTTTCAATGTACTTGTTCATACATAACATAGTGTGCATGAGACTATTGATTTCTTCCAAACAAAAAATTACCTTTATCTCTTGTTCTTCATTTGGCATTTGTAGATATTACATATTGCTTATGTGCTCACCTTTAGCCATTGACGTCATAAAAAATGCTTTACTATCTTGCGTATAAAAATATTCAAGTACTTAGTTAATATATATGGAGCTTATAATAGTAAGAAAGCTCCACTTAAACAATACTTAGAATTCTAACCATAAGTATGTATACAATCTTAACCATATTCTTCATTTTAATCATGGTTAATTTATTCACTTAATAAACTGCTTATTTTCACTAGCTATAAACAAATGTCGTCTATATAAAATGATAAAATTACATATTTATCGTTGGATATTTTAACATGTACTATGTGGTCTTTTCCAATCATGCCAAAATCATACAAATGATCATACTATTAACGTAATATACCACTTTTTTGTAAGAATATGTTAGACCTTGTATTAACTTTAACAATCCAAGCATGCAATGATTTTAACCCTTTTGAATGAAACTTAATGGTTGTTCCATATATTCCTTCATTTAGTTCTTCATTTAAGAATATAGTCTTTAAATCCATTTCATGTATATTAAGATCCATTATAACTGTTGCACCCCATTTCCGAAGTCCAACTCTTTATCATTATCGATTCATCTTTTTGCTCTGATACCACACATATTGGATCCCTAACTTTCGGAACCCGACTCTTAATCGAATTACATATATTAACTTAACATTTTATCGGAAATATCATAATACTCTCTAATACATTACTTACAACAAAT
>JAOSBN010000009.1:6076937-6090613 GCA_027563595.1 Erythroxylum suave
TCAGTGAACTCAAACCATTGCTACATTTTCAAGAGGAAATGGTGTTTAGCTACTCATTGTCGGACTGTCTCTCCACTAGTGAAGGTTGGAAGTCACCATGGTAACAGAAGATGCTGATGGTGTAGAATGAAATGACGGTGATGATTGTTGATGAAGAAAATGGAAGATGATAGTGAAGGGATGGATCGCCTATCTTCTGTCTCCAGAGCGCCCTCCTCAAGTTTCTGTTTCTTTTTTTAACCTAAAAATAGCTAAGTTTATAAATAATAGATGCGGATCGGGTCAATACAGTGAGAGACGTTTCCAAATGGAGTCCGGGTATTTAATGAGCTCGTCGCGACGAAGTGAGCATAGGCGCTGCGGCGTGTCATTTCTGGTCCTTTCGCCGCGGCGTGCACTTGATGGAGTCGCGGTGTGCTTTCCTTTAATCCTAGTCACCGCGAGGTACTTCATAGGCGCCGCGACGTGTGTGGCTCTTATATCCTCGCCGCGGCGAGATGAATCTAAAGCCGCGGCGTGCTTTCCTGAGAGGCTTTTGACTCTTCTTTTCCCTACAATATCAAATGACAATTTGCAGTATCAATGTTTCTTGGAAAAATTATCATGAAATTAATGTCAATTTGTGACAAATCTACTGTCAAATTGTATAATGTGTGAACTCATATAAAGGACTAACTAAAGCACAAAAATCATAAATTAAGAGTCAAAAAGTACATTAAAGATAGCAAAAGTGTAGCCAATTTATGTAATAAACTTGGGCTCAATCAAGAAGCTTTTAGATGCAGGTATTATATACTCAATTTTAGATAGCCATTGGGTGAGTCCGGTGCAAAGTGTGCATAAAAAAGGAGGCATGATAGTGACAAAGAAAGAAAAAGGTGAACAAATTTCCACTAGGACCATCACAAGTTAGAGAGAATGCATTGACTATAGGAAGCTCAATTTGGCCACCAAGAAAGACCATTTCTCATTACCTTTCGTGGACCAAATAATTGAGAGGGTAGCTGGCCATGCTTTTTATTATTTTCTTGATGGATAATTAAGATACAATCAAGTATTCATATACCCATATGACCGAGAGAAGACTACTTTCACTTGGTACTTTTGCTTGCATATTTTCATGATGGATAATCAGGATAGAATCAAGTGTTCATATACCCACATGACCAAGAGAAGACTACTTTCACCTGGTACTTTTTCTTACAGGAGGATATCTTCTGGTCTATGCAATGCACCAACCACATTCTAAAGGTGTATGATGGTCATCTTTGCGGATATAAATGAGGACTTCATGAAGGGATTTATGGAAGACTTCTCTATTTTTGATCATTGCTTGTTTAATTTGGATAGAGTATTACAAAGATACGAGTAGTCTCATTTAGTTTTGAATTGGCAGAAGGGTCATTTCAAGGTCCAAGATGGAATTGTTTTGGGCCATAAAATCTCATGTAAAGAAGACTGAAGTGATTGAAAAGTTCCCCCTACTACTAACATCAAGGGCATCCAAACATTCCTTGATCATATAAGGTTCTACAGATGACTCATCAAGGATTTTTCTCTTATTGCTAGACCCTTAACTAACTTTTTAGTTAAAGATGTGTCTTTTATATTTGGTGATGATTTTTTAGGTGCATTTAACAGCATGACGACACTTACAACAACACTTATTTTGACATCACCAGATTGGTCACTTCCCTTCGAGATCATATGTGATGCAAGCGACCATGCCATTGGTTTTGTACTTAGATAACAGAAGGAGAAGAGGCTGTATGCAATTTATTACGCCAGCCTTGCAATAGTATTTGCATGTGAAAATGTTCATTCTTATCTTTTAGGCTCATAAGTTATTGTTTTTAAAGCCCATACGACATTGTTTTATCTCTTTGCAAAGGAGGATACCAAGGCTAGGCTCATCCAATGGATGCTTCTACTCCAATAATTCAACATTGAGATTAAAGACAAGAAAGTAGCAAAAAATGTTATAGCAGACCACTTATCGAGACTTGAAGGGGTTCAAAATAAAGAGAAAGAGGAAATTGAAGAGCATTTTCTTGACAAGGATTTAATGATGGTGGAAAATCCTTTTCTTCCTTAGTTTGTAGATATTGCCAATTATCTCTCAGGTGGTATTCTTCCCCCTAATATCTTGCATCAACAAAAGAAGCACTTCTTATTTAAGTGTTTTTGCTATATTTGGAATGAAACTGTGCTATATAA
Source organism: Erythroxylum suave (assembly GCA_027563595.1). NCBI lineage: Eukaryota > Viridiplantae > Streptophyta > Magnoliopsida > Malpighiales > Erythroxylaceae > Erythroxylum > Erythroxylum suave. The sequence goes on from JAOSBN010000009.1 coordinate 6,079,155, forward strand.
AATATGTGCTGACGATTTAATTTGTAGGTGTGTCCTTGAAGATGAAATGCCTGAAGTTTTGACTCAATGCCATAGTTCAGTTTATGTAGGACATTATGGAGTGAATAAGATGACTGCTCCCATTTTTTAGTGTGGATTCTACTGGCCAAACTTGTTCAAGGATGCTCGAGATTTGTATTGCGCTGTAATAGGTGCCAAAGAGTGTGCAATATTTTGAAGAGAGATGAGATGCCACTTTCAACCATCATGGAGATACAGATATTTGATGTATGGGGCTTGGATTTCATGAGACCATTCCCAACTTCCTTAGCTAACTCTTATATATTAGCTAGAGTTGATTATGTGTCTAGGTGGGTTAAAGTAATAGCTACTCTAACAAATGATAGCAAGGCGGTGTAATGATTCATCAAGAAGATCTTTACTAGATTTAGGGTGTCTAGAGCTATTATAAGTGATGGAGGGAGTCAATTTTGTAACAAACCCTTTGATGCTCTTTTGAGAAGATATAATGTTCATCATAGAATGACAACGCATTACCACCCACAAACTAGTGGCCAAGTGAAGTGGTGAATAAAGACTTGAGGAAGATTTTAGAAAAGGTAGTGAACACTTCAAGAAAAGATTAGGGTTTAAAGCTGAATGATACATTATGGGCTTATGGGACGACTTTCAAAACTCCCATAGGTACAACACTATATCTACTTGTGTATAGCAAGGCTTGCCATTTATCATTAGAGTTGGAGCATAGAGCCTATTGGGCAATTAGAAAATTGAACATGGATCGGAAGATAGTGGGCGAGAAGAGATTGTTACAACTTGATGAATTGGAATTAAGGTATGATGCTTATGAAAATGCCAAGTTGAACAAGGAAAAGGCTAAGAAGTGGCATGATGGCCACATCAAGAAAAAGGAATTCAAGAGTGGGGACTTAGTACTTTTATTCAATTCATGACTTTGGTTATTTCCTGGAAAGCTTAAGTCAAGATGGAGTGGCCCATTCAAGTTTATTTAAGTGTTTCCCCATTGAGCTTTTAAGTTTGAAAACGAAAAGGGTGAAACTTTTAAGGTTAATTGGCAAAGGTGTAAGCTATATTTTAGAGGGCCATTATCACAAGAAAGGGAAGTACTTTCTTTCCTTTCACTCTTTGTTCCATGATTGCAGATGGAATGGTTAAGCTAATAACCTTAACTTAGCATGTTTGTCTTTCATTTGCTTGTCATTGTGTTAATTTGGTTTTGTTTTGCTTTGATAATGTTTAATTGGGTTTTAACTTATTTCGCCCTTCGATCTCTTGTTGTTTAAGTGCTTAATGGTGTGTTTTGAGGTTACTTAGAGGTTTGTTGGGCATAATAGCTTGTTTAAGGACTAAAAGACAATAGGAAAAACTGCCACCTTTGACACCATCCCTCCCTCAATCGCCATGAGTTCGTTTTCTAATCCATTTAGTTCCTACTATTGTTTTTGCTTTTCATTTATTGTGTTTGATTTCCACCTGTTGTGTGTTTGTATATCTCCTTCTCACGTTGAGGACAATGTTTTGTTCAAGTGTGGGGAGGTATCTTTGCATTTATATCTACATTTTGGTATGTCATTTAAGATGCATGTTAGATTGTAAGTATTAGGTGTGCCATTTTCCTTACATTTGAATCTTTGTGATGAATGTGTTGCCATGAGATTCTATCATGCTAGTTGGAATGAGATTAAATGCATGTGTGAACTTAAATTAGGCTACCTGAGTAGATGGATAACGATATAGAGTGATGAAAGTAGTTGCTTGCATAAGCTTACTCCGAACTTGACATTTAAACAATAAGGTAATGTATAGAAGCATAATTAACGTTCATTTGAGCCCGTACGAGGGATTAAGCTTTTATGACTTCATTCTATAGTCATTTCATTTCCTTGTTTGTTTAATGCTTCCTCAAGTAATTACCTTCAGAATTTACTTTGAATCGGTTTAAATCAACTAGATGCATGCTAGATAGAAATGATTAAGGCCTTTTTTTACTTTAACCTTTGGCTTGAATGACCTACCCTTTTATTATCCCTTGCTAGCCCTGTTGAGTCTTTAACCTTTTATTTCCTTTAAATCACCCAATTTTAAAACCCACGAACCCTGTTAGCTTGCCCAATCACAAGTTAATAGAGTGTTAAATGATACTTTAGTTTGGAATGAAGCAACTAACACTATTTTGAGATATCCAAAGTTGATTCCAAAGACGATTGGAGCTTAAGGAGTGGGAGACACGAAGTTTTTATCTAAAGATCTATCAGAATGTAAGATCACACGTCTACCTTGTTATAATACGCGATAGAGAACGATTAGGGAGATTTATAATTATAATTTTGATGTTTTCTATTATATTTTCTGTATATAAAGATATGATTTCATGTTCGCCGATGTATAGCTAATTTTTCTATTAGTGTCTATGTTAGATGAACCCTAATTGAATACTTTGAAATGTTTTGATTATTTTGTGAACGCAATTGAGTTGATTGATTATTGCAATCCAATTATCTGTTTTATGATTGTCTCTTAATCTAATTTATTAGACTCTAATTTGATGTCATTCATAGCAATTGATAAATTTTAGGTTTAAATAGATCTACGATAATTGGAAAAAGTTAATTGCAATCTTAGAGATAAGATAATATAAATCTTTTAGATTATGGTCAAACTTAATAGAGATATGCAAAATATGGTAACACAATCCCATAAATTTTAACATGAATAATTTGATTAGAGATCTTAAAATTAGTGGTTAGCAAACTCAAGATCAACTACTAGCATATCTTAAGAATCTTTTCAATCCAGTCAATCAACAACACAATTGCATGAATATTAATCAATCAGATAAGGGCTTAGGGATATTTGAAGCCTAGATACTAATTAATTGATATCGGTAATTAATTTACTAAATCTGCAATTCTTGCTTAAATCGTGCTGCTTTGTTTACTTTATTGGCTTAATTTTAGTTTCATTAGTTAAAACAACCACAATCAATCTTCAGACTAGATAATAGAATAACAGTCATTACTACTACTCATCGTCCTCGTGAGATCGACCTATATCTTCTGATACTAGCTACAACTATACCGTGTACTTGTGATATTAAACATTGACTAACACAAAAATAGGTCAACTAGAACCCAAAAATTTGAGAGATTGACTAGGGAGAAGCAGAAAATTCATTAAAGCAAACAAACATTTCAAATGGTGAGGAAGCATGAAGTTGTTTTAAACTCTAGAGTTCCAAAAGTACTCCGACCCAAAATCCCATATCTTTAGTGCAAACGGCAGCTAGCTGCTGGAGTTCACCAAGCTTTCATGCAAGCTATTGATAATTAACAAAGTCAAACTGCATGTTAAAAATCCACGAAGTAACCATACAAAGAAATATGGTAAAAGTGAGTCCATACCGTATACTTAACCATAAGCAACTTCGGAAAATATCAAAACAGTGGTCAAATGTGTTGAGCTTCTAGGTTCCGTAAACAGAATCATTTGCATTAACAAATAATAAGCTAATTTACGAAAGAGATAAAGCTGCATCATCTAACTTACATGTAGGTGCACCCCAACTACATTCTACAAATTTGCAATTCAATCTCCGGTAGAAGCACATTCTACGGTCTCCCTTGCCTTCCGTTTTCTGGCAAGCATTTCCTTTAGAACCTCAATTTTTTTCTCAGTATCCTGTAACCTTTCATCCACTAGTTCAACATCTTCTTTATATCCTTCAAATTTTGCAAGAAACTCTGATTCAAATTCCCTAGCCTGCTTCTCGATCAACAAAAGATTTTGCCTTTCCTCTTCCTCTTGTTTCAATCGTTGTTTATCCAATTCCATGGTGCTTAAAACAAGACCACCAGGTCCTGCATCCTTATAGATCGGTTCTTCAGGCAGATGATACTTTGCTCTGTAGTCTGAAAATGCTTTGTGTGTGTCCCTCAAAGCCTTTCTGTACCCCTGTAAAAGATTTCCCATCATATACAGTTCTCGTTCAAGCTTAAATACCTCCACTTGTCTCTTGTGCGCTTCCTCCATCTTGGCCTTGTGCAATTGTTGAATTAGGCTATCCCGTTCCTGCAACTCATTCAACAATAACTGTTCATTCACACTCATTCGTTGAGATGCCTGTTCTTTTGCTTCATACATCATCCTAGCTTTTCCCATCAAATGATGCATTTCATCCATGCACGTATAAAAATCAGATGACTTCATATCCCAAGGTCTATCAGTCCTCAACCTCTTAGTACTACCGTTATGCATGTGATGAGCATCATCATTGCCAAGATGCTCAATGTCTCTCTTATTAATGCCATTCTCAATATCAGATAATGAAGAAGTACCAGGGATTGCCTGTGTATTTATCCTAGATGCCAGAAACTCACCTGATGACACATTATTGCACGGTGTTGCCTCTGAACTAAACGGAATTGGCACTACTTCCATCACGGAAATAAGATTCTCAGAATTTAAGCCATCAAAAGCATCACCTTTCAGGGAGAGATTAAAACCTCTGTCATCCTCATCCTCTCCCTCTCCCTCTCCCTCTCCCTCTCCCCCCTCCCCTCCTCTTCTCTCTTCCTCTTCCTCCTCCCCTCCTTTCCCCTCTTCCTCTTCCTCTCCCTCCTGGTCTTCCTCTCCCTCTTCCTCTCCCTCCTCCTCCTCTTTCTTCCTCTCCATTTCAATTTCCTCCCCACCAACACCATCTAGATTATTACATCCTTGCAGAAAATGCCCAACCATGCTACTCCTCATAAGCTTACCCTGCTGCTCGTCCTCATTAATTTTGTCAACTTCTACTTTATCTTCAGCGCTAACATGCACTTTCTCCTCTACTTCCCCATCGCATTTCACTACAATATCCGTATTTCCAAGACTCAATTCAATATTATGCTCCTCCAACTCAGTCTTACTCTGAATTTCCTCCACCATTTTCACATCCTCCACCATTTTCACATCTCCATCTCCTTCCTCCTCTTTAACATCAACCTCCATTCTAACAGGCTCTTCCTTCAACAATTCTTCCCTTTGATCCTTTATCAAATACTGCAAATGCGATGCGTAGAAACATTGTCCTAAATTGGCTCCTTGAGAAAGTTCCTTCTCCATCATAGACCAAATCATTCCAGCCCAATCAACCCTCTCAAAATTTCCTTCTAATATTGCGGTCCTCCAATTCACTATCTCCGAAGGCATCATCCAAGCATCTTCATGCAACAATACCCAGTTAGACAACAATTCCTTTATAAACCCTATCGAGTCTTCGGTTTCCTTCATCTCCGGCGCATTATCAATCACAACAGACTTCTCTTTCTTCCCCGGTAGCTTCAACGCACGAGCTAAATCGGCACGGTTGACCTTAATACGGATCCCATTAACATAGCTACAACGATTTGGATGGCTGTAATTCGCAATCAACTGCGCAATAAGATCAGTGCGAATGTTAAAATCGAATTGCAAATGCACAAATTCCCACAACCCAAGTCGTTTCAAAAGAGGTTCATGGGAATTAAAGTCTAGGGTTTTGATGGGCACGAAAGGAACCGGCTTTAGGTTTCCGGCGAGACTCTCGAGCATTCTCTGGGTTTTCTTCTCCTGAGCTGCATGTCTTCTGTTCATCTTCTTGCGTTTACTGCCACCTCCGCGCCGATACGACGTCTGCAGAGCAGGGACGGCAGAGGACACATGGGTGCTGGAGATTGTTGGAGACAAAGTAGTAGCTAGATCTTCTGGGTCGTTTTGGTTTGGATCATCTTCACGTGGGTCGAGGTCATCGGTGGCTTCTATGGTTAAGGTTTTACTGAACTGGGGTTCAACGGCCGATTGTGTTGTTTGTACTGCTGATGGATTATGTTCATCGTGTGGTTGTTGTTGTTGTTGGCGTTGGAGTGACTGTTCATCTTTAACGACAATTTGGGTTGGTGAATCAGGGTTTTCTGAGGGACGTCTTGGGGATTGGTTGGGAGGATCTGAGACCGAAGCCATTATCGGAAAGCTGAATTTGCAGATCGGAGCACCGGACAAGCCACTGCGTTTGGCGGCAGTGGTGGTGCTCGTAACAAGACTCAGAACAACTGCGGTCAACTACAAGACCAGGCTTTTTATTGGCAGCCGCACATTTGTTTAGTAACAACCTGAATGGCTCTAATTTTCAGTTAATTACAGTTGAGGTTTCAGGAGGTGCTGTGCTTTCCTAAATAATTAATAATAAATTAAAATCTATTTCTAAGGCTCTGCTTCTTAAAATAACAATAAAATATGCTTTTATCTTTAAGTAAATATAGTCTTAATTAGGAATTATAATACTAAAGCTATTCAGCACTCTCTCATAAACATGTATGGGCAAATCTCATCTGGGAAAAGAAATTACCTCCTAAGGTATCTGTAATGCTCTAGTTAACAGCAACAAAAGACAAGCTAATGTAGACCAAGTCACTTAAAATGATGATATCCTTGAGATGTGTCTTATAAGATTTTTCCATTAAGCAATCCGAGGAGTGTCTAAGCCACTAAATTGAATCTTTCATATTAGTTTCGACAGGAGGAGAAAGTGAAATTGCCAAAATCTCTAACTTGTCCATATTACTAAGATTGAAAAATATTATAAAATAAAACATTTCTAATGGAGGCATTATCATGAATAACATTCTGTAATGAGTTAAACTCATCAATGTTAGAGAGAGGGCCCCTAATGTTCTAGTTATCATATAAAAAATTCATGCTAGGACCATCACCAATCTTATCTTAATTTTTATCCTGACTAACTCCATCATCCTAAGGATATGCATTAATATTGGTGCTATTGGAATGATATTCCAAAAGTTTTTTATGTTCTATGTAATAAAAATGAATCCATCTAACCCCTATGCTTGTCCACTAGAATTCTCCAAATAAGCTTGATCAATAATACTTTATTAGTGGTTCTAATTAACTTGATACTAAATCCTCCTTCCTTTTTAGGTAAGCAAATGTCTATATATTTAACTTTCGCCATTGATTTTTCTTTTAATATCACATAACCATAAGAAATTCCTTTTAATATCACATAACCATAAGAAATTCCTCATCAATTTCTCTATGATCTTTGGCTAAATTCTTTGAAAACATCATAGGGGAAGCATAATAAACATGCAAGCTATTAATGATTGAATTGATTTTAATTGAATTTTTCCTATAAAAGATAAGCTTCTATTGTACTAAGTATTATTCCTCTTCTTGATTCTTTAAATCAATGGTTGGAAATCAACTTGGTATGGCCTTTCTGAAGTGATTAGAATGCCTACATAGGTGAAAGGGGGGTTCAAAGGTTGTAGTCATGTTAAGTGTGATAACTAAGATGCAAGATGAAGGCCTTCTAAAGAAATAAAAAGACGTCTCTTAGACTTATTCATATTAAGGTCTGAGAAATATTTAAAGGTGTGAAGTGTTGACATTAGTGGACTAACAAATTTTGGATCAGCCCCTAAAAAAAGTATTTCATCTGTAAAAACTAGGTTATGAATTCTTAACTTCCTATATTTATGGTGGAATTCGAAACACTTTTCATTTTGAATAATATAACCAATCAACCTATTTAGAACCTTCATACCTAAGGTTAACAAATAAGGAGAGGTTCACTTTGCCTTAGCTTTTTAGCATTTTTGGTGACTTTGATAGGTTCACCATTCACTAAGATACTAAAGGAGACAGTAGAGATGCATTACTAAATCGAAAATATGAATCTAGAGGGAAAAGCAAAAGAAAAAAGTGTATAGAGGATGAAATTATAGTTAATTAAGTTAAAGCATTATGAAAATCAATCTTAGTGATACTTCTTTCCCATATATATATATATATTTTGGCTATGGTTCTTGAAGTGCTTTTGAGCACTAAGAATGTTGTCTCTTATTTTCCTTCCTTTAATAAGTGCTCCTTGAGAAAGACTAATGTAGTGACTAGTTACAACTTTAAGTCTAGAATAAAAAATCTTAGATATGACTTTGTATATAATATTGAAATAAGAAATTATGTATGAAATCCTTTAAGGAAGAGGGGCCAGGTTGGGAATGATGGTATGAAAGTTATTTTTTCAAGCTCTTTTAACATCTTTTCTTGATTGAAGAATTTCACTATTGTTTCAGTTATAAAGACTTTCACATAAGGAGAAGTTTCTTAAAAGATAAGTGTATTAAAGCCATCGGTCGTAAAGTCTTGTTAGGCTTAAGAGAGAAAAAGGCATTCTCAACATTTGAGGCATTAAGTAGTGTGACCAAAAAATCCATTTCTCTACTTAAAATCAACTCAGTAATGAAGGACTTAAGGATAGGCATAAAATTTATGAGTTTCATACAATAAATCATATTAAGAGTTAATCAAGAGGCCTTTATTATTCTGAATGGAGATAGTTCTATTACAATTCATCCTTAAGAGTATAAAATTATATAAGAAACTTGAATTCCTATCACCATCTCTAAGTTGTTATATCCTTGATCTTTGTTTTAAGGTTGAGTAGTTAATCTCCACTGCTTTTGCATAAACTATTAACCGTAGATTACAATAAGCATTGTTAATCCTAATTTCCCCTTATATTATATCTAATTAAAACAAGCTCTTTAATTTGGTCTATCTCATAGACAACCTAGAATAAGCTCTCTAAATTTAGTGTGACAACTGCATTCTATAGTAGAAAACAAGTTAAAATGACATAAGCTCAAGTCATTTAACCTATGATATATCCCTAATTATGCTTGATCATTAGTTTACCACGAGTGAATTAGTCGAACAATGACTACATATTGCATTATAGATTATGGCAATGAATCCATAAATGAAAATTTTAGTAGGCCTTTCTAATTCATTCATATATAAATCCAAAACATTAAACACAAAATAAGGTAGTCAATCCCTAAAGAGAGTTAAGAAAAACAACACTAGATTAATCAATGCCCAAATATGTTCATCAGCTTTGATATCCCCTTTGAATTGGAAAGATGAAGTTTAGCTCTTCATAACTCTTTAAAAGAAAAGGAATCTACCTCTTTTTAATTCTCTGATATATTTATACCCTTTTTGGCCTTTCAAATGCCCTTTTATATTGTAAAATTAAGGTTTCTTGGTTATTCTTTTATATTGTAAAATTAAGGTTTCTTGGTTATACATAGGCATGTATGTAGCGCACCACTCTTATAGGGCATATATCTGAACATACTATCAGTATTCGAGAACACACTCTACTAGGGTGGCACGTTAAAATTGTCAAATAATCGTACTTGTTGCAAATTTTTCACACATCACATACATTTCATAAAAACCAATAATCATTTATGGCTCATTTTATTGATAACATTACTAATTACAATTGTTATTACACTCATTGATCAATCTCATTTACAAACCTATGCAATTTGGAAAGTCATTACAAAATAGAATTTTTCGGATAAACTTGGTACAATATTTACGGAATACATTCTTTAATACAAAAATAATGGAAAACATATGTAGACGCAAATTGATCCTGACCTCTATCTCTTATTCAAATGCAGTGGCTAAACTGCAATTTGTCTAAATGGAGATCTCCTATGAGCCTGAAAGACAACGTTGCAATTTTGGTGAGTTTTGTGAAATCAATGAGTGGACCATCCTCGATGGCTCACTCAAATCATATAACACAACAGTTTATACTTCAATTTCATATCCACTTCATGTCATCATATAATGCGCATCATTTCACCAATACTCATATAACATCACATAACAATTTGATCAGTTATTCCAAATTTCACATTTAGAGTAATCCAACAGTTCATTTCGATCATTTAAAACAAACCTATCAATTATATATGCAATTCTCATGAGACTCACTTTCAATTATTATTGTTATAACTGAGTGCCTGTAGCTGTTCCATATCCATTGTGGATACTAAAACTCGTTAATAATTGTCTCTTATCCGTTAGGGATACAAGGCTCATTATATATAGTAAGCCTTTGGTTCTTAATCACTTTCTGAGTTTTAAGCTCTTTTTCGGTGGTTACTCCAGTCACAACAGACTTTATCTATTCATGCATTCATGTAATAAAATGCATCACATTCACATGTATCAATAAGTCACTTGTGTTCAATTTCACATTCACATTCACATTTTTCATCAGATCAATGTCCAGCATTCAACAATAATGTTGAGAATCACTTATTTCATTCACATTCACATTCAATGAAGCACTTCTTATGTTTTGACATTTATCAAACTCCTCAAACTATTTACGTCTGGGATGGTCTTAATCGCAATCATATCAATAATAATTCAATACGAAAATTTAGAACAGAAAAAATAATGAAAGTGAGACCATCTAGGTCAACTCATAGTATGCTTCAGATTAACATTTACTTCTATGATCCGGAGCGTCTGAATGTAGATGTTGAATCCTGTATATCAACTTTGTGCTATACACACATTGTACACACATTATTAATTGCATAATCACATACATATTAAATTATACACATATTTATATGTGTAATGTATAATGTACGCTCAATTTGACTATTTCGAGTATATTTCTTTAATTCACATCTTATGATCCCTCACACTTTATAACTAATAAATGTCTAAGTTAGACTTAGTTTTACACCTCATTTGTACAAATTTATTCTTAGTTCATCATTATATCATTTATCAAGGTCATTCTAACATTATAAGATCACAAAACATTTAATTTATCATTCATCTTTACTTAATACTCATCATTCATCTTAATGGAATCACATTAGCCATCATAGGTTCACCTTCATTCCCATAACATCTTAAAATTCCAGATTTGAACACTTAATCTTTAAGAATCCATTCTTACATATAACCAAAATCAGCACCCTAAACATGTCACGCATTTAATCACTTATACAAGCATCCTTTTAGGTTCAATTCAAGCTTCATTCAAGCCTAAAAGCATCATAGTAAAATGCCTTATCCTTAATAGGTTCAACCATTGCACAATCAAAGCATTACCCTGTAAAAGCACTGCCCATGATCGTGGGGCAGAAGATGTCTCTTATTAATAATTTCTGCTACCATTTGACACTTAATTCTACTATCATTTGTTAATTGTTTTGTCACTTGATATTTTTCCTAGTCCAAAAATACTCATAATTATCATAATTTCCCCTATTTCACTAAACATTCTAAATCACTAATTATACACACCAACTCAATTTTTAAAACACATAATCCACAACTCACATTATAATCACATTAAATATCAATTATACCTGGAAAATGTCAAATGAGTGTATATATAGTCATTGACATGTGTGCAAAACAATCGAATTTCCGCGTGTGCATACTAATATTATGCATGAGTATGAAATGCATTTTTCCTAATCTCTCATTGCCATTTCTCATTTACATAAATCTAGGGTTCTAACCCTGGGATGTTACAACACCCACCCCACCCCCCAAAAAAAAAAAAATTT
>JAOSBN010000009.1:6090713-6113651 GCA_027563595.1 Erythroxylum suave
TATTTGTCCTTCCATTTATGCCTTATGTCTTTTATACTTAAGTGTCTTGCCAAAAACACCCTTAAACATTATGACATAACACTTTATTCTAGAAAATTATTCTTTATTGTCTCACATGTCCAATGGTTAAAGAATCAAGTCATTTGAGTGTCTAGAGAAGAAGTTATGGCCAATAGAATCAAACATGTTTTTGTCCTTAATCATACTGAACTTGTCTCAGGACAAATGGCATAACTTTCATTAGAGATGCTGGATTTAGATCATCTTAGAATGATTTCAAAGAGGACTTATAGGCCTATAACTTTCTTGAAGACCTTAGGAACAAATTCTATTATATGAAAGGTCAAAGATCGACCAAACCATACAAAATGAACAGTATACAAAAGAAGAAGTCTCGGTCACTTATGCAAAAAGCAGACGAATGTAATAAGCAGAAAAAGCAATAAGCAGACAAATGCCAGAAGCAGACAAAGCAATAAACAAACGAATGGAAAAACAGACGAATGCTAGGAGCAGATGAAGGAATAAGCAGACAAATGAAAGAATTAGATGAAGCAAAAAGCAGACGAAGCAAAAAACAGACGAAGCAAAAAGACAGACCAAATTCATCAGAAGGTAGACGAAAAAAAAGATAGACGAAATTTGTCTACTTTAGAAAGTAGACAAAGCAGAAAAACAGACAAAATTCGTCAGAGAGTAGACCAAGCAAAAAGGCAATCGAGATAACAAGTAGATGAAATTTGTCAGAAGGTAGATGAAGCGAAACACAGAAGGAAGCGAAATACAGATGGAAGCAAAACAGAGATGAAAGGCAAAACACAGATAATAGGCCAAACACAGACGATAGGCCAAACATAGATGATAGGCCAAACACAGACGATAGGCAAAAACACAGACGATAGGTAGTCAACTTAAGACGAAGCAAAGTCAACTTAAGACGATGCAACTCTTAAGACGATATGACGTCATCACAAACAATGGAACGTCATCACAGACAATACGAAAACATAGAAGAAGCGAAAAGACAGAAGATACATCTTCCTTTTTAAGGACCATAACTTTCAGCTCAGATGTCCAAAAATTTCATGTTATATATCCTCCCAAACTTGACATAATAATTTAACTCCAAATAAAATAATCTCTTAAGGACCTCATAATTTATATAAATCATGCTTATTCATAAATAAAAAAATTAGGGGCCAACACTACCTCCTTCAATTATTTCTCCATTGCATCCATGCGACCCTCTAGGCACTTTTTTGTTATCTTTTAATTTGTTGAGCATCGTCTCCTAACCTTCTTCTTTATCATCAAATCCTTCACTCAATGATATCATTTGGTGTAGTTATGACAGTGTATAACTAGATCTTTTTTGTCCCATCTTGCGTTTAAATTTAGATTTGGAGTTCTATACTATGGGACTCCAGGATCTCAGCCCTCCTTAAGTGAATATTATTTAATCTTTCAGGTAAAATAAGGATTAGTCCATCAATAGCAACACCACAAAATTGAGCCAAAGTAGTTGCTAAAAATCTTATGCCTAAATAACTACTTTATTTTATAATGAAGTAACCATTGTTTGAAAAATATGGGTCAATGTGTAGACATTTATTTTATTCTTCATACACCAAAGTAAAAATAAATCCTTTTTGGAAGATATGTTACTTTGACTTTTAGTAAACACGATGTGATGGATGAATTTATATAGTAACAAATGTTCCAGACTCTGAATGACATTATTTGGTGCATTATATGGTTCAGGCACATCTAACCCTATCAATTTAGTCCAAGAAGAGTGGCATGAAAATCATTATATGTTTTAACAATTTTTGATTTAGGGAATTTAAATATTTCTTTTATAAGAAAATAATTCAAATAACATGGATACCTTTTTAATCTAAACCAAAATTATCTAGTTTTTTAGGCTCATAAGTCAATCTAGTGTAAAATTTAAGAGTTAAGGGGGTTCTTAGTTAATAGGTTTAGGAATGATTCAATGGGTAAGGAATGGAATGCTGGTGGTTAGTTATACATTATTATTATAGGAATAGTAACATTATTATTATAAGAATAGTGTTTTCATACCTAACTTTTAGGCATTACCCAACACCCCCCATATTTAGAAGGAATGAAAATCATTCTTAACTCAGGAGTAAGTGTCATAGGTGTGACAGTCTTTCTCACACATATGACAAACATCTTTTTTCTTTTTTAATTAAAATATAATTAATTAATTAATTAAATTAAAATATAATTAATTAATTAAAATATAGTTAATTAATTACAATAAAATTAATTAATTACATTTTTCTCTTTTTAATAATTAAATATAATTAACTAAAATATTTTAAAATTTGATCTAAAACAAAAATTTAACAAATTTTTATTTCTCAATATTTTTAACAAACTAACCACTATCAATGGTAATGATAATCATTTAGTCCTCTTAACCAACCATCATAATTATAATGATGATATCCATTCTCATTCCTAATTATATTCATTCTTATTTCTATTACCATTCTCCTATATGAACTAATTGCGCCTTTATTTCTTCATAAACAAAATCATTGTGAACAAATTTATACCAATGAATTATAGTACTTAAAGATTCAACCTTTTCTTTAAAACCCAAAATCCTCCAAAATTTCAAATTCAAAATATCTAGGTTTAAATATAATTTTGGATTGAAGATTTTTGAACTTCTCACCTTCTTCTTGTGAGAAGATCGGGAAAGGAGGGCAGAATCAATAGCCAAATTGCGTGCACCACTTTTGGATGCCTTCTTTTTGCCCTTGGTTTAGATGTGTGTGTAATTTGTTTCACTCTTGGTGCCATATTGTTAAAAAACCTACAAAATAAGCACAAAAATAACAAAAAAAGCAAGACGAAGAGTGAAAAAAATTCTTTCAAAACCCACGAAAAAGATACTTTTTAGTGTAGGAAACACTAGATTTGAAGGTAAACAATATTAAAATGGAAAAGTGAAAGAAAAGTGTGAAATTCTTTTGAAATTTGGTGAGATTTGAGAGAAAGCAGGAGGAGAAAGTGGCAGCCACCAAATAGAGAGAGAAAGATGAGAGGAGGAAGGAAGAAGAGTGATATAAATAGGCTAAGATTGGAAGCAACCTATGTGATCATTCCAGGAGGTTGATCCTCTAATATTGCGTGATCATGCATCTGTATGATCATTTGACTCCTGGATATTATCCTTAACCATTTGACACATTTCAAATTATGGACATTCATTAATCAAACTCACTCTAAAAAGCATAAAAAATAATGCACTATTAAGTACGAAATCACAAAAAACCTAACGTGTTAATTTTAAGGTCACTAGCTTGACCATTTTCGTTCAATTATTTTAAACCAAAAGAAAGGAAAGACACTACTTCCCTTTCATGTGAATATTGTCCTCCAAAATACAGTATGCATTAATGACAATTTACTTTGAATTTTTCCTTTTTTATCATTCTTTAATTCCTAAGCTCCATGTTTGAATACTTAGTTCACTTTGAAAGGACTGCCCCAACATAACTTAACTTATCCTGGAGATAATTTCAATATGAAGTTAAATAACAAAATCACATCTCTAACTTTAAAATCCTTCTTCTTGATATGATAATTGACAAGCCCCTATCCTAAAATGACTAGGCGACCTGCCCAACACCCCACAATGGCCCTCTAGTTGATATCTGATCCAGCTAGAAAGTTCCTGTGGAGCTAAGCTTATTGCCTTTTTTACCAAAAAAGTTTTAACTTAATATTAAAAAGATATAAGCAGTGGAGTTAAAAAACATTTTTATTAAAAATTTCAACAGCACAACAGTGTATTTTGACCTACCCTAAATTTTAGAAAGCCTATAAAAGTGCAAAAAACTTCTATAATCATCTCAAAGTCCCCACTACAAATTTTGGACTTTAAATCCATTCACAAGTAATCTTAACGATCACTTCACTAATTTTAAAAATAAAATTAGACATATTCATGCATTTAACTTTAAAACATTCATATAAGTGCATTCTTTACATAAAATATAGTCTAAAACATATTCATAAAGATGAAAATGTTCTCAAAAATATTTACAAGGCAAAGATGCCTACATAGCAACCCGTGACGAAGCTGACTAGTCGTGCGGTAGAGTCCCAACTGCTGAAGCCCTTGATCGTGCCCTGGTAGGTTTCATTTAAAAATAGAAAAGAGAGTGTGAGCTAAATGAGCTCAATGAGTGCTAGAATTTCTATCAAATCATATTTAAGTATTTAAACCTCCCTAAAACAAATTTATCTCAATTTGCATAATTCAATATTTAATATAAAACATATGTGCTTCCTGAAATCAAGTTTCTCAAATCACTTTTCAAATAAATAGTGGCGACATTAAAAATGTTATGAATTTCTTACATGAAATATCCTGTCACTAACTTTTTTGCCATATGGTACCCTCAGGCATAAAGTCACAGAGCTGGTTCTGCATCACTTACCAGTGACTAGTTAATCACTAGCGACGGAGCTGGTTCTACATCATTTACCTGCACTAGGATAACCATCATACATTAGTAGTTACAGAGTTGGTTTTGCATCATTTTCCTGCAACTAGTCAACTACTAGTTACGGAGTTGGTTCTACATCACTTACCTGTACTAGGATAATCACTATATGTCGGTAGTTACAAAGCTAGTTCTACATCGCTTACTCGCAACTAATTAACCACTAGTTACAAAGTTGGTTCTACATCGCTTAACTGTAGTAGGTTAACCATTATACACTAGTATATTAATATGTATAAAACCTATCAGTATACCATAGGCTAAAAACTAATTCCTTTTTATCAACCAATAATATCATCTCAATATAAACTCAAATCATAAAAGATTTAACTTTTAAACTTAAATTCATATATTGCTAAAAACATAAAATTGTACTAACAATATTCACTTATAATGCATCATTCACATAAAACTCATAATCCATATTCACTTCACAATATAATAGAAATCATATTCTTAAAATAGATTTAAAACACACTCATCATTAAGCAACTTGTTGCCAAGCACACTCACATGTTCTGTGCTTCTCCTTTACTTACACAAGCACATTTTGCCTAAGCATTTACTTCCAAATTTGGAAATAACACATTATCACTATAAATTTGGTTTAATCGAAGTTTAGATTAGTATTTAATCGCGTAATACGTATGCTAATCGTATTTTTTCTACTAAAAGGTAACCTATTATTCTTTGTTTCCTATTCTAACTTCAAATTTCACTTAAAATAATATTTTTACCCATTCTAACTTATCAATTTCTTCAAAACACTATCTCACTCAATTTAATTCACCATATCATGATGATGTATGATGGGTCATGGATATGGCCTATATCTAGAAGCTATACCTCCATTTGCTCCTTACTTTTCAAATAGAAAACGTTCAAATTAGGCTTTAAGGTCTTCTATACATTCGTTCCCCTATTCTTTAGTTTCCATATCATAAAAAATCAGACCATTTGAAGTTTTAATTCAAGAAACATGAACAAAACATCACAAGCTGCTCCAACACAAGGGCAACATCAGATCACCATTTTTAATCTCACATTCCAATATGATTCAGCCAAAACTATGTTAGAGTCTATTCTAGGAATTTTTAGTAATATGTCCTAGGTTTCAAATCCAATTGAAATCACCCAATTTGGGGATTTATAGGCTAAGTTAAAGTCAAAACAAGATGTCTGGTTCAAGTGATCCGAGAACTAATTACAAACATTCACTAAACATAATTCTTTCTCTTGTCATATTCATCCTTTAAATTCCTCCAAACTTATTATCTACTCCATGGCAAGTCAAAAAAAATCATCATCTATCTTACATAAATCTATCCCACTAAAAAACACCAAAATTAGAAATTTAGGTTAGGAAAACTTACCAATTTATCTTCCAATCTCTTTGTATTTGAGAATACCTCCACTTAATCAAGATCTCTCCAATTTATACTCCAAAAACCATGAAAAATGGTAGCTGCACTCTTCTTCTCCCTCCTTGACCGAATGGGCCTTCTTCTTTCTTCTTTTCTCTTTTTTGTCTGGTTTCTCACGTTTATGTTCAAATGAAGACAAAAATCTTGCTTTATTTTTTAATGCTCCCTTAATGGATCCATACTTCACCTTCATAATAGTTCTCTTCTAATGACTCATTCTTCCATTAACACTACGTAAAATGGCTAAATTACCTTTAATGACATGTAAAGACCAAATTGCTCTTTATTGAATTTAATTCATCAACTAACCGAATTAAATTATGAAAATATTTTGCAATCATCTTACCATCAAATTGACCATGAAATACTCTAATTAGGGTCAATCCTTATTAATTGGATGCTTTAAAAATTTTCAAATGAGTTTAAAATTATTAGTACCCATTACTTTTCAAAAAGGGCATTTTAGTCCTAAACTTTCGAAACTCCCTAAATTCATCCTATATGACTTATATTTGATTTGTTTCAGTTTCATTAAATTCTAATACTTATTCCTGATATTTTTTATTATTTTAAGGTTGGGTCTCACAAAAATTTACTACTCATCCGAAAATACTATTCACTAAACATGAAAACTTTTATTCAATGAAAGGAAAGTTTTGGGGTTTTACAATCACCCCTCCTTCTACAAATTTCTTCCTTGAAATTTAACCAAGCATATATGTTCAAAACATGTGGGGATAAAATGCAAGCATCTGTTGCTTAGGCTCCTATGTAGCTTCCTCAACCGCGTGATTCCTCCATAATACCTTAACCAAAGGAATGATCTTATTACGCAAAACTTGTTCACTATTGTTGAGGATCTGTACAGGTTCCTCCTTGAAAGTCAAATCTTCCTTTAGGTTCATTGGTTATTCAGTGATCACATATGAAAGGTCCACTAGGTACTTGCAAAGCATAGATACATGGAAGACATTGTGAATCCTCACGAACTCATTTGGTAGCTTCAATCGATACACCACTGACCCAATTCTTTCTATGATCTCATACAGTCCCATATAATGCGAACTTAGCTTACTGTGTTTCCCAAGTCTAAGCACACCTTTCTAATGAGAAATCTTTAGAAATACTCTTATCTCCAATTTCAAATTCAAGATCCCTACGACGATTATCCATATAGCTTTTCTATCTATCCTAAGCTATCTTTAATCTTTCCCAAACAATTTAAATTTTATCTATTGTCACCTGCATAAGCTCAAGACCCACTAATTTCCTTTCACCAACTTCGTCCTAACAAGTTGGAGTTCTGCATTTTCTTCCATAAATAGCCTCTGACCATAGGTTTCGGATAAGAAAAAGTTTTAATAATTTAACCTCGATGTCCCATAAATGCACAGATCATTTGCTTAGTGCCCAAGGTATCGATCCCATGAGGAAGGTCTAATCCTAAAATCTAATGCTGAAAACAATTTGCAATAGCTGAAAATGAACAAAACTAAAGCAAGAAATTATTTCAATCACATAATCAATTCCAAGAATCAAATTTGAAAATATAAACAAAATTGCAAATGCAACACCCAATCAAGAATCAACCTAAGAATTGCCAATTGAGAGAAAGGGAAATTTTATCCTACTTTAATGAAAACCTAATTGATTATGAATTTAATGGATTATCGATTCTAGATGGTCTTAGGGTTAATTACTCTCTCTCGAATTATGACTATTAACCATAATTTGATTATGGGAATTGCAATCTCTCAATTCATAATTTATCCAAAACCTAAATTAGATCTTAAGTTGTCCAAAAACTACCAAAAACCTATGCAAGATCTCTCTTTACACAAATTTACTGGATTGATTTGATTCTTATTCTATTAAATTACCTAACTCTTATTAGCTCAATTTAATGATTTTTCACTCGGTTCACCCTCTCTGTTTATCATCGAGTTATGTAAGTGAAGAATTTAAATCAAGAGAAATATAATAAACACACAACAATCAAATTTCATTAATATCAAAGATAAAATATCCAAAGGTGAGTTTAGGCAATCCTCAATATTCGACAAATCTATCATCAACGGCTATCCCAAATTCAATACAATCATAAAAATTGAAACTACACCAGATTTAGACTTGGAATGGATGACGGAGGCAGCAACGGCGGGAGACCTCCTATTTCGGGAATTACTTCGTGTAGACTTCTTCTCCATGTGTCTCTTCCTTCGTTTCTTTCTCAATCTCTCATTAAAACTCTCTAGGGGTTTTCAAAATTGTGGCTGATGTAAATGCTCCTCTCTTGTGTTCTTCTTGTTTTTCAAATACTTTTTGTGTCTTGAGTAGCCCTAGGAATTTTCAAGGGCTAAAAAGGTCCAAAAAATCTCTCAAAACTTCACTTTTTCTCTTATTTACTCGTTTTCCCAACACAAGCCATGATCATGACCTTGTATGCCATGATTGTGGCTGAAATATAACCCTTTCTATCATGATCGTGGCAATCAGGCCATAATTGTGGGCTGTGGCATAGTCTTCAGTCACGATCATGGCCTATATGCTATGATCGTGGGCTAGCTCCCATGTTTCTATCACGATCATGGTCATTGTTTCGACCTAAAAGTCTTCAACACTTCTCCGTTCTTCGATGTCAACCCTGAAACACAAAAAAAAAACACATCAAGTTATCTCAAAAACATAATGTTTAAGCTCAAATACTTATATTAACCTATAAAAAATACTTAAACATACAAACTAACATAATTATAACCTAAACACATACTAAACAATCAAATTAACACTTAATACATAACAAACTAAGCCCTAAAATATGATGCAATTCACACCCATCAACATCCCCATACTTAAACATTTACTTATCCTTAAGCAAACAAATTAACAAACAGATAACAAACACACAACACACAATATAGTAATGAGGCAATGACTTCAATTCCATGAAATAAATTTAATTTTAAATACAATCATTAAGTTATATCAAATCATTAACATGCAAAATCTGCATCTAGGGCTTCTGAACTAAATATATAAATTAGTCGAAATCCAAGTGTAAATTTATTTACCATTTTCAATGGCATACACACATTAATAATTCTTTGGTCATCCAGACTCTATAACTATTCCTAGGTACATTTTCATGAAAAGTCAAGCTATTACAAGTTCGATAGGTTTTTAATAAGAACATATTTTTTATTTAAACAAGGACCTAGTCTTTTACTCAAAGGCAGACATTAGTGATGAATGTCGATCTAGTTCTTTGACTAAGCCCCTTTTATTAAATAGCTTAGTTGAAACGTCATTATAGCTTTTTGACACGGATGCACACATTTGTGATGCATGTCGATCCAGAGCCATATCATATTGTCAACTGGCTACTAACTCTATTCATAACCTGAAGGCTAACAGAATATTTATTTATTTAGCAAAAAAAAGTTTTTTTAATTTTATTTTTATTACCTACACCTTGTTGTTTTAGTTACTTGTTTTCATAAAAATACTAGTTAAGCTACTTAAGTTGAAAGGCCGTAAATTATAAATGAATGTGACAATTTAGAGGGTGACAAACTTACACTAAATCCTAATTAAGTTGAATATTTATCCAAAGACCCCAATTCACTAATTTTGCGAGTTAATGATTCTTCACAACCTAATAGACTATGTTCAAAATTAAATCAATTTCAATCCATCTAAGTCATTGACAAATTCAAACAATTCACAAAAATGCAACTTAAAAATTATCATACAATATGCAAAATAACATTTAAAAGGAAAATAGATAACCCTCCCTACACTTGAACAACGCGTTGTTCTCAATGTGAGAAGGAGACAAACAAACACATAAAAGAAAGAAGAAACATAAATTAAAGTAAAATAGAAAATAAAAATAAAAATAACGATGAAGATTAATTTGAAAAGAAGGGGGTTAGACAAAATCTCATGGAGATGGAGGCAGAGGTGGTGTTGGAGGTGGCAATTAAACTCTTTGAGACTCGAAATATCGATGGATTCGACAGATATCTCGACTCTAGTGTCATTGTATGCAGGCCATTTGCTTCATCATTCTAGTGTGCTCCCCAAGTGTATCAGTAACTATCTTGTTGTCTGTTGAGATTGGCTCTAGGACTATCTTCTAGCCTTATTCTTCTACTTCTTCCTCCTCAGACTTTTCACTAGTCGAGTCCTCTTCTGCATACTGAGGCAATGTTGAACTCGAACTAGTCTGACTAGCCCTAATCTTGACAAGTGTCTTTTGATTGATATCCCTAAGTTCCATAAGTGGGAATGAAGGATTTCAACCTACCATAAATGGTGATAATGTAGGAAGTCAGGGAGATGGACAGTTAATCCACTACAATTCACGCCATAATATTCAACAATGGAAGAAACTAGGTACCCTGTACCTAAATTGTTACTTCTCTTGCACAGATCCATAACAATAGCGTTCAGCACATGTGTGGTAGTGCACACTAGAATGCTGTGGTCCATGCACCATAACATAAAGAGTCTTTTTGTGGAACGTTTGTTAGTTTATGATTTATTAAAAACTAGCTGGAATATGAATTTATACATCAACAAGTGTTTATGGGTCCTTATTATGTTGTTGTGGGCATTTTTAGCATAAAATTGCTCTATTCCAGTGAGCTCGTTCTAATAGTGAGAAGGATAAAAATCATCATGTTGATCGATAATGGAGGATTTGGGACCCACACATATCGCACATGATTTCGATGTTCAACTCACAAGGTCATCCTTGTAACCGAAACCACATTTCCTTTGGATTCTTAGGTTCATAGGAAAAGGAAGTGAAAATTTCCAAAGTGAGCTACTGGTAGACAAGAAATTGGAAATGTATAAATTTGGTCCATTGGATTCATTCAGCTAAGTTCTCTACCTTATCATGCAATTCTAACCTATCAAGTGTTTCAAAATCAAAATATTTAGGAATTACTATTTTCTAGTATTTAGGGATTGAAAACGAATACCTTCCTCCTCTGTGTAGATCAAGAAGGGTCCTCTAAAGTCTACTGCTATGTTCCCTCTCCCTCGTCTTTAAACTTGATTTTGTTCCACTGATTGCTCCCGTCTGGCTGATTGCTTAATGTAGACATATTTTCTTGTGAAAAGGTAGAGTTTGGAAAAATTTTGGAATTTTGGAATTTTTGTAGAGAGATGTGAGAGCATTTAGAAGTTTAGAGAGATAAAGTAAAAGTGAAAGTGAATGAAAAATTGAAGTTAGAAATGAATATATAGGTGGTTGGAGGGTGAAATGGTACAATTTTCGTTAAAATTTGCATGTTTCCCTCTTCTTCCCAATTGAAGGCCATAATCATGGCTTGTAGTTTTCCACCAATTTTTCATTTTTTTTCTTTTGTTCTTTTCACAAATTTTTTGAGATCACTTCTCAATTCTTTTGTGGTTCTTTCACCTCTCTTTAAGTACTTGATCTCATCCAATTTTTATTGAAGTCCTTGTTCTTTTCGATTTTATTTGAAAACAAAAAATAATCCTACTATTGAATTCAAACTTTCTAACTAAGACAATCAAAGGAAATAAATTCTATGGGTTGCCTCCCACACAGTGCTTCTTTTAATGTCGGTAGCTCTACATTATATCCTTGACAACTCATCCGGGATCAATTATAAGTGGCTTGCTTCCACCATTTTTGTTCAACTTCAGTGTTGTAGATTGTAAGTAAGCTACAAATTACAAAATGAAGTTGAGAAAAACCAATTAATTTCATCAATTTCCTTTACATCAACAAACTGTCACTAAAATAGGGAATAACAAAACTCCCTGAATCTTCCATCGAATCTAATAGTTTATCCTATACGAAGGTGAGTTGCTCTCGTTCTTCCTTAATCACCTTCATCTCCTCTACTTCTTTAGCTTCACGAACAGAGACTTTCATAACTTCTTCAAACTCAATGTCATCTGTTCTTCGTCCTTTTGTTCTTCAGAAGATTTAAACACATCAATTATCCTGAATGAGCTACTATCATTTAATGTCACTTGATCATCATAAATCCAAAAGATAGAGTTTTTTTTCATGAAAATCTACCTAATATTTTTTGATGTTGACATATGGTATATCAAGACTTGGTGAATAAAAGGGAGGGTTTTCATCCTTTTCTTCATCCTCTTTCTTGATTTATGATAGGTGTGCATTAGGTTATGTTTTTATAGGAATTTGGCATGTGTTTTCTAGTATAATTGTTGTTTATTGTTCTAGTTTAGGATTCATTTTGGATGTTTTCATTAAGTTTGATTCATTGTTGTTCTTGTGTGTTTGATGCTAATTGAGGGTAAGAATTGACTATTTTTGTGTAGGAAAGAAGAGGGAGCAACTTGGAGGTTGAACAAAAGATCAAAGAAGAGAAGATAAGAAGAGTGCTTCTGTGCCCAATTCCCACATTTGTGGGAATCATGCAAATTCCCACTAGACATGGGAATCATAGCATAAATGAGGGGTTCATCTGTGTGTAGCGTGGGAATTAGGCAAATTCCTATAAACGTGGGAATTGTAATCCGAAGGCAATCTGCAAGGCTTTGTTAAACCTAGGATTTTTGGTCTATTTAAATACAATTAGGCCTCTATCTTCAAGGGAGACGAGACCCACCTGTAGAAACACCATCCTGGAGTGAAGAACACATGTTTGGAGCATTAAGGAAGGATTGAAGACAAGGATCATCATCAAGATTGGGCAAAATAGCACATCAACACCAAAATTCCAAATTTTGGCTAAGAAGAGAAGGAGACTTTCTATTCCATTTTCTGTCATTCTAATCTCTTTTATTCTTTGTAAAAATGGTTTATTTAATTGTTGATGATGTTATGGAGACTATGTTAGGCTGATTTCATTGTAGGGATTGCTTTGGAACTATTTTGTTAGAACTCCTATTTTATTGAATTGAATGTAATTGTTTTTTTTTATTGTTCTTGATTGTCATCTTGTAGCAAATCGAGAGAGTGAGTGAGATGAGATTCATGTAGGCTTGTAGAATGAGAGTTGGTGACCTATGGACTGGAAATCATCACATTAATTGAATAGTTAGAAGAGAGATCTTGACTAGCCAATTGATCATCTATAGGATAGCTTAATAACTAGTTGAATTGGTATAGTCATTGCGTAGGTTGAGTGATCATTCAATCAATTCCCATTAATTCAATTAGGGAAAAATAGTTACACCTTGAGAGAGGGTGATTATTACATTCAGAAATCTAAGGTGAGATGTAATTCAATCAATAAAATATGAGAGTACAAAATAGGGAAAAAGTAATCTCTAGCGTTTAGATTCTTGAATTTAGATTTTCTGCACGTGGTATTGTCCATTATTTACATTAGTCTTTTAATTTTAATTTAATTTTTCAAAATTTATCTACATTTAACAATTTCATTTCTTAAACAAAGTTTTGTCTAAATTAAGCGGTGTCTAGGCATCAATCCCTATGGGATCGATATCTGCTCTTTTTAACTACAAGTCACAACCCGTTCACTTGCGATTCTTGAGCATAAAATACGTTGATAGGTTTTACCATCAACAAGCTTTTGGCGTTGTTGCCAATGATTGATTGTTGAGCATCATGTTTGATTTAGATTACTTTGATTTAAGAGTTTTTGATATTTTTCTTTGTGTAATTACAAGTGCATGAACACAAGGAGCACACGAAGGATGAAAGAAGTTACAAAAGGCAAATTTCCCGTCATCAAGAAGCACAAAAGAGAAATAAGAAGGTGACACATTTAAATTTTTCAAATCAAGATATGGCTGAAGAAGGAGAGCAAGGAGGACTAGAGCTAACGTTGATGGATTTCATGAGGCTAGGATTTAGTCCTCAAGGACTAACGAGGTTGGTAGTTCAGGCGAATAATTTTGAGATAAAGTCGGTGCTACTTAATATCCTCCAAAATAGTATGCAGTTCTAGGGCTATCCAATGAGGATCCGGATGCTCACATTACAAATTTCTTGGAGATTTGTGATACTTTTAGATTCAACGAAATGTCTGATGACGCGGTGAAGCTAAGACTATTTTCATTTACATTAAAGAATCAGGCTAAAGCATGGTACAATTCTTTGAATCTAGGCCAAATCACGAATTGGGAGCAACTCACCCAAGCACTCCTCACCAAATATTTTTCACTAACAAAGACAACAAGGATTATTAAGGAGATAAAAATTTCTAGCAAAGTGACAGAGAATCTCTCTATGAAGCTTGGGAGAGATTTAAAGAACTTCAGAGGAGTTGTTAACATCATAACCTCCCGAAGGAATTTCTGCTTCAAACATTCTATAATGGAGTGAATCTGAGCACAAGGGGCACAGTAGATGCAACAACTAGAGGTTCACTAATGAGGAAGACGGTGGAAGAAGCTCATGATTTGTTGGAAGAGTTGGCAAGCAACATCTGCATGTGGTTAAGCGAGAGGAGTAGACAAGGATAGAAGGAACAAAAAGATATGATACCTATTGACTTAATTACTGCCTTGCAATCTCAGATCACAGCTTTGATGAAGCAACTAAACAACATCCAAAGGAGTATCTACCTCAGCAGTTAAGGCAATACAAGCACAATGTGAGCTATGTGGGGAGAACAACCACAAGTCATCAAAAGTTTCCTACTGGGAACTGGTGGGATTGAATAGTTAAGCTACTTAGGTCAACCACAGCGAGGTAATAATCCTCATCCAAACTTTTCTTGGAGTAACAATAATATAGGTGGCTAACAATGACCATAAGGACCACTTGGATTCTGGCAAGAGCGAATAGGAGCGCTGGAAAATAAATTGGACAAGTTTATGGAGATGTTTAGCTCCAAGCAGGCAGCTTAAGTAGAGAGTAAGAAAAATTTATATGAAAATCAGGAGGAAAATCAACAACGGATGGAGGAAAATTTTGATCAGATCGTGAAGAACTATGCCTTGACAATCCATAACTTGGAAGTCCAGATAAGTTACTTACTAACGCTTTATCTTCACAAAATGCAGGTCGTTTACCGAGTAATAATGAAGTTATTCCAAGGGAGCAACTCAAAGCAATTACACTTTAGAGTGGCGAGCAAATGGAAGAATCAAGTGCGGAAAAGGACAGCCATAAAAAAGAGAAAAGTACGGAGATAGAAGAAGAAAGGGAACAGAGTTGGCCGTATGTACCACCACTACCGTACAAGCCCAAACTCCCATATTCACAAAGAGTGAAGCAACAACAAGGGGATACCCAGTTTTCCAAATTTTTAGAGAAACTGAAGAAGCTATAGGTTAATTTATCATTAGTGGAAGCTTTGGAATGCATGCCCAAGTATGCGAAGATTTTGAAGGATATTCTCACACATAAATGTAGTTAGGAAGACAATTAGACAGTTACATTGACAAAGAAATGTAGTTTCATTATTTCAAGTTAAATGCCTTCAAAATTTCAAGATCTAGAGATCTTCACTATTCCATGTGTTGTTGGCGATTTTGAATTTTCCAAATGTTTATATGATTTAGATGCAAGTATTTATTTGATGCCTTTACCTATTTTCAGGAAGCTGGGGTTAGGAGAGGTCAAGCCAACTTCCATGCTGATTCAACTTGCGAATCAATCAATAAAAAGGCCATTCAGAGTTGTGGAAGACGTATCAGTGAAAGTGGATAAGTTTATAATTCTCGTTGATTTTGTTGTGTTGGATTTTGAAGCTGATAAAAATTGTTCGCTAATTTTAAGTAGGCCCTTTATGAATACTGGTAGGGCATTATTTGATGTGTATGAAGGAAATTTTGTGTAGAGAATTGGTGGTGAGCAGGTTGAGTTTAATATGACAAAATCTTTGAAGAAATCGATGGATGGAAATATGTGTATGAAAATTGATGTAGTAGATGAGTGTGTGAAGGAAATTAAAGAAGTGGTTGATGAGATGAATAGAGTACCCAAAGATGAAAGTGAGAAGGAAGAAGATGTATGTGAGGAAGTGGAGCTAGAACGATTAGAGAGAGCGGGTGCACCTACACCACCTTCTACCATTAAACCTCCTACTTTAGAGCTTAAACCTTTACCTTCCCATTTAAGATATATATCTTCATTTAACTAAATTAGGAGCAAGAAGAGAAAGTAGTGGAGATTATTAGGAAAAGGATGAGAGCTGTAGGGTGGAAAATTTCTGATATTAAGGGGACTAGCCTCAATACGGTGATGCACCAGATTAACCTAGAAGAATGTTGTAGAACTGTGAGAGAAAGACAAAGAAGGTTAAATCCAAATATGTAAGAGGTTGTAAAGAAAGAAGTGGTGAAACTTCTAGATGCAGGAATAATTTATCATATTTCAGATGGTGAGTTGGTGAGTCCAGTACATTATGTGCCAAAGAAGGGTGACATGACTGTGGTAGAAAATGAAAAGGGGGAATAGATTTCGAATAGGACTGTCATAAGGTGACGAGTGTGCATTGACTATAGGAAGCTAAATTTGGCCACGAAGAAGGATCATGTTCCTTTACCTTTTATAGATCAAATGATTAAAAGAGTGGTTGGTCATTCTTTTTATTGCTTTCTGGATGGTTATTCAGGGTATAATCAAATATTTATATATCCGGAAGATCAAGAGAAGACCACTTTTACGTGTCCATATGGAACTTTTGCTTACCGAAGGATGCCTGTTGGTTTATATAATGCACCCGCTACATTTCAAAGGTGTACAATGGCCATTTTTACAGACATGAATGAGAATTTTTTGAAGGTATTTATGTATGATTTTTCTTCTTTGGAGAGTTTTTTTATCATTATTTGCTGAACTTAAACAAAGTGCTCCAAAGATGTGAGGAGTCATATTTAGTTTTGTATTGGGAAAATTGTCATTTCATGGTCCAAGAAGGAATTGTATTAGGTAATAAGATTTCATATAAAGGGATTGAAGTGGATCGAGCTGAGACAAAAGTAATTGAAAAGTTACCACCTCCCTCTAACATCAAGGGTGTCTGAGATTTTCTTAATCATGCAGGGTTCTACCGACGGTTCATTAAAGATTTTTTCCCTTATTGCAAAACCTTTGACTTATCTATTGATAAAATTTATGCCTTTTGTTTTTTATGATGACTGTTTGAATGCTTTTAACAGGTTGAAGAAGGCACTCATAATAACACTAATTATGACATCACTGAATTGGTCTTTTCCATTTGAGATTATATGTGACGCAAGCAACTGTGTTGTTAGGTGTGAACTAGGACAGCAAAATAAGAAGAGATCGCATGCTATCTAAGAAACAAGTAAGATGTTGATATGAGCACAATTAAATTACACAACTACTGAAAAAAGAACTGCTTGTGATGGTTTGCTTGTGAAAATTTTCATTCTTATTTGTTAGGCTCAGGCGTTATTGTGTTTACAGATCATACAACATTACGTTAGCTTTTTATTAAGAAAGATACTAAAGCTAGGCTTATTCGATGGGTACTTCTACTCCAAGAGTTCAATATTGAAATCAAAGATAAGAAAGGAGCAGAAAATGTCGTAGTAGATCACTTATTGACGCTTAAAGTTAGATATCTTGAAGAGAAAGAGGAAATTAAGGAAAGTTTTCCTGACGAGGCTTTGATGATGGTAGATAAACCTTTCCTTCCCTGGTTTGCAGATATTGCAAACTACCTCTCAGGTGGTATTCTTCTATCCGATCTATCATATTAACAAAGGAACGTTTCTTGCTCCAATGTGCTCATTATATTTGGGATGAACTGTTCTATATAAGATCTGTGCTAACAGTTTAATTCGCAGGTATGTTCTTGAGGATGAAATGCCTGAGATTCTAACTCAATGTCATAGCTAACCGTATGCAGGGCATTATAGAGCTAACAAAACTGCAACATGAATTTTAGAGTGTAGATTCTGTTGGCTAACTCTGTTTAAGGATGCTCGAGATTTTTTGCTTAAGTGTGATAGATGTCAAAGAGTTGGCAATATATCAAAGAAAGATAAAATGCCACTTTCGAACATAATAAAGGTGGAGATATTTGATGTATGGGGTTTGGACTTCATAGGACCATTCCCACCCTCTAAAGGCAATACCTATATCTTGGCTGGAGTTGATTATGTGTCTAGATGGATCTAAGCAGTTGCTACTCCAACCAACGATAGCAAGGTAGTTCATAAGTTCATTAAGAAGATTTTTTTTCTAGATTTGGGGTGCCTAGAGCAATCATAAATGATGGGGAAAGTTAGTTTGACAACAAATCGTTCGAGAATCTTCTGAGAAGATATAACGTACATTATAGAGTGGCTACCCCGTATCATCCCCAAACCAATAATCAACTGGAGGTGATGAATAGAGAGCTGAAAAAGATTTTGGAGAAGACAGTGAACAATTCAAGAAAAGATTAGCCATTGAAACTGGACGATTCACTGTGGGCTTATAGAACAGCTTTCAAGACCCCAATAGCTACAACACCATATCAGCTTATATATAGCAAGGTATGTCATTTACCATTAGAGTTAGAGCATACGACATATTGGGTAATAAAGAAATTGAATATGGATTGGAAGCTGGTAGGAGAGAGCAATTATTACACCTTGATGAGTTGGATGAGTTAAGGTATGATGCTTATGAAAATGCTAAGTTGTATAAAGAAAGGGATAAAAAGTGGCATAATATCAAGAAGAAGGAATTCAAGAGTGGGGATTTAGTACTTTTTTTAACTCAAGACTTTGACTATTTTCCGAGAAACTCAAGTCAAGATGGAGTGGGCCTTTCAAAATTTTGCAACTGTTCCCTCATGGAGCTGTGGAGTAGGAAAATGATAATAGGGAAACATTCAAGGTCAATGGGCATCATTGTAAACCATATTATGGATGGACATATCCACAAGTAAGGAAAGTTATCTCTTTCCTATCTTCCAATTTTTCTTAATTATATGTTGAATGGTCAAGTTAATGACCTTAATGTAGCATGTTTAATTTCTTTTGTGTTGTCTTCGTCTAGTTTTTGTTTGAGTTATTTAGTTATAATCATGTTTGAATTGGATGTGATTAATGTTTATGTTGATTTTGCTTGGGTTTCAAATTGTTTTCTTTTCAAATTTCTTATTGATGATATTCTCTTGCTGTGTTTGTAGGTTTTGGGAGCATGGAGAGTACATATAAGCTTAGAAGAAGGCTGGAAATTGTAAGGATTACCAATTCCCACAAACATGAAAAATCTCTCCAGAAAGTTGCTGGAGAAGAATCCCACATGCCTGGGAATTGTGGGGATTCCCCACATGGAGGGAAACTTAATGTTTCCCCCCATTTTTCTCTCACCCTATCTTCAAATTTTTACACTCTCTCTCTCCTACCCACAAATTTCTCTCCTCCCACTCTCTAAAACTCTTCAATCTTCCTCTAGATTCTTGGTATTTTCTTCAGTTCTTTAATTATTCTTACATTCTTTTCATCTTTTCATGCATTAATCTTTCCAAACAACAAGGATTTAGGTAAGTTTTTATTATTCTCTCTCTCTAAAGCTTGAATCTCACTTTCTCTCTTTTATTCTTGCAGGTTTTTTCTGTAACAATGGCACCGAAGAAGATGATGGCTCGAAAATGGGGTAACGAAATGCGTCGTCAAGTTTCTGGTGAAAGAGAAAATGATTTGGCAGCAACCTACCAATCTCCCTTCCCAATTTACTCGGAAGAAGAAGGTAGGGCTTCCATAATTTTAACGATAGAGGAATAATCACTCCTAGATATTTCGATTTTGAATTGGTAGAGAACATAGGAGTGAGGATAATGATTGAGCAGCTAGCTAAAAACATAGGGTAAAATAGGTTCATATGGTGTGGCATGCATATTCACCCTATAATGACAACTAAAATTTTCACCACTGTCCATTATACCCCAAAAATGGACATATTTTGGTTTAGATTATTCGGTGTGGTGTATAAATTGGGTTATAATGTCATGTGTCATCTTTTTGATTTCCAAAATACACAAATTTTAGATGATCACCTTGATTTTAATGTGGATGCCTATTGGAAAATGTTAATAAGGGAAGATAGCTTTGTTTTACGCAATGCACCGAATGCTTTAATTTATAGTGCTGAACATTTGCTGTTGCATAAATTCATGTGTTTAACTATGTTCAATAAAATCAAAAGTAGCAAATGTTCGGCCAAAAAACTTTTCTTCTTGTGGTGCATGGATCGGAAGGTTAGAATCAATACGCCCTTTAGAATTTTTAGATCAATCGTAAGTGTTGTCAATAAAAAGATTTCATACTTTGGAATGGGGCATATTGTTACTGTTTTAGCTCATTTTTATAACCATAATTTGGAAGAGGTGTGTATAACGCTGCACGATATGTTTGACATATAATTTTTAAGACGTCTCGAGATTGTGGATGTTCATTCTATGGAACTCCGTAATTCTCAAACGCATGCTGTAATGAGAAACATGAGAAGCATCAGTACAGCCACGTCCTGACCTTCCCCATCTAGACCAGCTTAGGATCCAGAGAACGAAGTAGTAGCAGCAAAACCAAGGGCATCAGCGGAGGTTGACCAACTCTAACAAACCCTTGAACAAATAGCCTCAAACCAATAATGCCTAACATCTTAATTAAATGAGCTCAACACATAAATGCGGACAGTGCATAAGGAGCAACATAGTTTGAAGAAAAGGCTTCTTAACTTCTATCAGAGGAAAAATTTTGAAGCTCCTACGCCATCACCGTCACCACCATCATTTGAATAAGCTTTTCTTACCCTTAAACTTTTAAATTTTGTTGTTTCTTTTGTGTGATTGCATTTTATTTCATGTTATCTATTTTCTTATCAATTGTGTGTGCTATGTCTTTTGTTTAGTTCTATATTCTTTAATTTTGGTTTGACTTCAGTATCTTTTGATTGGTTTAATATCATATGTTAGTTTCATATTTTTTGTGTTGTTTTCATTTTCAGTTGGTTTAATGTCATCGTCACTCACTTGGGGATTAACTTGTCACATTGAGGACAATGTGATCTTTAAGTGTGGGGAGGTGACATCAAACTTCTTACTTGCATTTTTCTTAAATTGTGTTGAATAGGAAGCATGTTTAGGCATATTGTATGTGCTTTCTGTCAGCAATGGTGCTTTGTGTTAGCAATAGAACTGCATTTGAGTCACTCTGATAAATATTGTCATGAGATTCTGTCATGTTGGTTGGAATTAGATTGAATGCATGCCTGAACTCAGATTAGGCTACTTGAGTAGAAAGTGAATCATATAGAGTGATGAAAAGTAGTTGGTTACATAAACTTAGTCACAAATCGACATTTGAACAATGAGGTAGTGTAGAGATGCATAATGAGATTTCATTTAAGCTAAAGTGAGGATGAGCCATATGACTCTATCTATATTCATTTCATTTCTTTGTTAAGTATTACTTCCGTAAGTTACTACCTTCAGAACTTGCTTTGAATTGGTTTGAGTCTACTAGATGCATGCTTAATAGAGATGATCTAGGCCCTTTTTATGTTAATCCTTAGCTTAAATGACCAACCCATTAATTATCCCTTACTACTCCCATTGAGCCTTAACCTTTTGTTTGTGAAAATACCGAAAAGTTTAAAACTTTAAACCCCATTATCCTACCTTTTTCACAAGCTTAGTGGAGTATTAAGTAAAGCATTAGTTGGGATTGTCATGAAATTTTTGTTATCGAGATGAGTTGAGTATACTTCTGCCTATGAGTTACATTGTATATCGTGCTATGTTGAGTCATAGTTCTTCCATGTATAGAGAAAAAGAGAAAAAGAAAAAAAAAGAAGAAAAAGGAAGAACAAGTGAGTAGCATCAATAGTGCAGAATATTGGTTACATTTGTATTCCTCGAAGTTATGATTTGTTATCCCATTTTTATTTCCGCTTTTTACTTTACTAATGCTTGTGCTTAACCCCCTTTCCCTTCTTTTGACCCACTTTAACCTTCACCACATTACAACCATAAACAAGTCCTTTCGATCTATTTATGCATGCAATCCTTATAGAGGAGAATTGGTGTACTAGCAAGCCTATGGTATTGTAGTTTCCTATAAGAAGTTTGAGTGAAATACTAACCCTTAAGCACTTGAGCGAAATGAATGAAAACTGTAAAGAAAATTCATTTTGCATCTTTACTTATCTTTGAGTGATTGTGCCAAGTGTGAGTTCGTTTATGTGCCCCAATGAAAAACTAGTCATGATATATGCACTAAATTAATATTTGAGTTGACTTGAATTTGAGGGATTGTGTGTTTTGATCTTTGTGAAAATGAAGTGGTAGAATCGAGTGGTTGCATTTATTTTGCTTGAGGACAAGCAAAGATTCAAGTGTGGGGATATTGATAGGTGTGCATTAGGTTATGTTTTTATAGGAATTTGGAATGTGTTTTCTAGTATAATTGTTGTTTATTGTTCTAGTTTAGTATTCATTTTGTATGTTTTTATTAAGTTTGATTTCCATTGTTATTCGTGTGTGTTTGATGCTAATTGAGGGTAAGAATTTACTATTTTTGCGTAGGAAAGAAGAGGGAGCAACATAGAGGATGAATAAAAGATCAAAGAAGAGAAGATAAGAAGAGTGATTCTGTGCCCAATTCCCACATTCATGGGAATCATGCAAATTCCTACTGGACATGGAAATCATAGCAGAAATGAGGAGTGCATCTGTGTGTAATTTCCATGCTCGTGGGAATTAGGCGAATTCCAACAAACGTGGAAATTGTAATCTGAAGGCAATCTGCAAGGCTTCATTAAACCTAGGGTTTTCAAGGTAATTAAATACAATTAAGCCTCCACCTTCACTAGAGACGACACCCACCTGTAGAAACACCATCCTTGAGTGAAGAACACATATTTCGAGCATTAAGGAAGGCTTGAAGATAAGGATCGTGTTGGGCCCCGTTTCCGAAGCCCAACATTCTGAGGTCAAAACGGCCTGGAGGGCCCATCGCTCATAAATTTTGGAGCAGATTTGGGAAACTTCTAATTAGAATTTCAA
>JAOSBN010000009.1:6113751-6125268 GCA_027563595.1 Erythroxylum suave
GGAAAGGCATTTCTAAACGCCCATGGAATAATCAAAATTACCATTCTACCCTTCCCATTGGTGATGGGATGTTACAATTAGCATACACACATAAATTATGATCTTGTACACATTTTAAAGACTGTATATGCACTCAATTACATATTCTAGGGTAGGAAAGATTTAAAATGATCATAATGTGAATTGTCAATTATTATGTCTTGAATTTTTGGTATAATGGTTTTCAATTACTGATTTGGAAATTAATTGTTAAAATTGGGAGATCTATTAATTTATATGTACATTTGTACTAGGAACAATGTCAAGTGACAAAACAAATTGACACATGATTAAGAAAAATAAGTGACACGTAGCATTAGGATTTAATAACAATTGGCTTAGATTATTGGGTGACAAATCGGTTGGAGATTGAGAGACAAATGGACTAGTTATTAAATAGACAATTAGAACCATAGGAAGATGACATACGGCAAGTGACAAGTGTTACAACACTTGCCACACATCTCGCTCATAATACACACTCACATAAGATCATCTTTCATTTTCATTTATGCTACAAGGTCTATTATTCTTTTTTCTTCTCTTAATGCACGATATTCTTACCCTCACAATCATGAAATTAAACTTTGCCAAAAATCAACACTTTAATACTCCAACAAATTTTGTTATTTCTTGCTAAAGAAAAAACACAGCCTATTCTATCTTGAAAGTTTGATGATCATGTAAGCATGGAGAGCTAGGGTTACTTGATGATTTGAGGAGGTTTAGAGTTAAACAAGTAAGTAAGATATTGTTCTTCATGGCTTGTTTTAATATAAAAATATATGATGATAATTTAGGGATAAATGGATGGTTTTAATGGTGTGTGAAGTATGTTGGAACGTTGATGAAGAAATGGATATGTTTGTGTTCTGTTTTTGTGTAAATGATAAACAATAGTTTATATATGGTTGTATGGATGATTTTGAGTTAGAATTGAGGTGAAATTGATGAGGAATTGAAGTGGAAATGATGAAAAAATGTTTTGAGTTTGGTAACAAAGAGTTCAAATTTGAAAAATTGGAAAGATAAAGGGGAGTGAAACTTTCAGACAACCTATCCCATGATTGTGGGAAGGCCTCCATAATCGTGGGAAGTGCATTGGGGATGGGATGTTTTCTTTTGAACGACTAATAAGGTAACCAAAGGGGAGGTACTTTCCTATGGTGTATTTGGATTTGATTGAGGCTTAAAATGAATACGGGATAGTAAAATCAGAAATTTCACCTATTTAACCAAATATTCTAAATCATTAATTATACACACCAACTTAATTTTAAGACACATAATCCATAGTTCACATTATAATCACGTTAAATATCAATTATACCCAAAAAATGTAAAATGAATGCATGTACAGTCATTGAAATGTGAGCAAAACAATTAAATTCACGTGTGTGTATACTAATATTATGCATGAGTATGAAATGCATTTTTCCTAATCTCTCTTTGCCATTTCTCATTTACAGAAATGTAGGATTCTAACCATGGGATGTTATAATGTAAGATACCATATATGTTAAGTTGGCAGAAATTGTGGAGTTATAGAGATACACGGCAAACTTACATAACTATGAAGTCACTTACATGGCTGTGTAATTCTCGAAATAGGTTTGTAAATCTCAGAGTTGCTTGAAACAATGTCTTTAGGTTTGTACACATTTTTGGTAAGTTACATGTTTCCATACACAACAATGTAAGTCATAGTAATTCTATTTCATCCATTATTTGTCCCTTCTTTAGCCTAATTCATCTCCTTCTTACTTAACAAAGGCATATGAGATCAAAAATAGATAAAATGGCTTTAAGGATGTGAATTTAGATCATTTTGGTTCTTTTTCCTCTAATTTGTACCTAAAGAAAAACATGAACCAAAATAAGTATCTTAAGTGCAACATAACTTTAATCGCTAAGCATTATTATTGTCATGAACTTTCTTACACGACATAGCCCACCACTAACTTTTTTGCCATATGTTATGCATAAAGTCATGGATCTGGTTCTACTTTGCTTAAATGTGACTGGTTAACCACAAGTTACAAAGTGGGTTTTACATCGCTTACTCACACTAGATTAACCGCTATACATCGATAGTTATGAAGTTGGTTTTGTATTATTTAATAGCAATTGATTAACCACTAGTCATGGAGCTGGTTCTATACCCACACTAGTTTAATTGCTATACACTGGTAGTTGTAGAGCATGTTCTACATTGGTTACTTGCAACTAGTTAACCACTAGTTATAAAGCTGGTTCTACATCGCTTTCTGCACTAGGTTAATTGTTATATATTGGTATAATAACATGTATAAAACCTAATGGTGTAAGGTCCCAACATATACCCTATAAGTATTATAACATGTCTAAAGTATATTAAGAAGTGAGTATAACAAACGAATTACGTGCATCTAAGTATAGTAAAGGACATAATGATACTTAATGTAAAAGATTTGGGTAAATGGGTAATTTTTTCATTTTGACATAAACATACCTCTGTAATTTGGCCATATTTTAGAGACATAGGTTTAAAACGTTTATGAAGGAACCAAAATTTTATTGTGTAATAGCCCATTTTCTATATTAAAGGTTAGGACATAGGATCCTAG
Organism: Erythroxylum suave; assembly: GCA_027563595.1. NCBI lineage: Eukaryota > Viridiplantae > Streptophyta > Magnoliopsida > Malpighiales > Erythroxylaceae > Erythroxylum > Erythroxylum suave. Next base: position 6,116,397 of record JAOSBN010000009.1, read on the forward strand.
ACCACTAGGAATTATAAATAGCATTAAGAATATAGGAAGTGCATTGCATTTGCATGCATATCATTAGCATACACACGTGAATTATGATCTTGTACACATTTTAAATACTTTATATGCACTTAATTATTCCGGGGTAGGAAAGATTTAAAATGATCATGATGTGAATTGTGAATTATTATGTCTTGAATTTTTGGTATAATGGTTTTCAATTATTGATTTGGAATTTAATTGTTACAACTGGGAGATTTATGAATATATGTGTACATTTGTACTGGGAACAATGTCAAGTGAGAAAACAAATTGACACATGGTAATAAAAATAAGTGACACATGGCATTAGGATTTAATAACAATTGGTTTAGATTATTGGGTGACAAACTTCTTGGAGATTGAGAGATAAATGGACTATTTATTAAAAAGACAATTGGAACCATATGAAGATGACATATGGTAAGTGACAAGTGTTACAAAACTTGCCACACATCTTTCATAATACACACTCACATAAGATCATCATTCATTTTCATTTATGCTGCAAGCTCTATTCTTCTTTTTTCTTCTCTCAACGCATGATACTCTCACCCTCATACTCATGGCATTAAGCTTTGCCAAAAATCAACACCTTACTACTCCAGTAAATTTTGTTATTTCTTTTTATTACTAAAAAAACCTAGCCTATTCTACCTTGAAAGTTTGATGATTATGTAAGCATTGAGAGCTAAGGTTGCTTAATGATTTAAGGAGCTTTGGAGTTAAACAAGTAAGTAAGAAATTGTTCTTCATGGCTTGTTTTAATATAAACGTATATGATGATATTTTAGGGATAGATTGATCGTGTTAATGGTGTGTGAAGTATGTTGGAACTTTGATGAAGAAATGGATATGTTTATGTTCTGTTTTTGTGTAAATGGTAAACAATAGCTTATGTATGGTTGTATGGATGATTTTGAGTTGGAATTGAGGTGAATTTGATGAGGAACTGAAGTAGAAATGATAAAATATGCATAAGATGTTTTGATTTTGGTAAGAAAGAGTTAAAATCTTGAAAATTGGAAAGATAAAAGGGAGTGAAAGTTTCGGACAACCTATCCCATGATTGTAGGAAGGCCTCCACAATTGTGGGAAGTGCATTGGAGATGAGATGTTCTCTTTTGAACAATTAATGAGCCAACTAAGGATGAGGTACTTTCCTATGGTGTATTTGGATTTGAATGAGGCTTAAAATGGATACGGGATAGTAAAATCAGAAATTTTGCCTATTTCACCAAATATTCTAAATCACTAAATATACACTCCAACTCAATTTCTAAGACATATAATCTACAATTCACATTATAATCACATTAAATATCAATTATACCTGAAAAATGTCAAATGAGTGCATGTACAGTCATTGAAATGTGTACAAAACAATCAAATTCATGCGTGTGTATACTAATATTATGCATGTGTATGAAATGCATTTTTCCTAATCTCTCATTGTCGTTTCTCATTTACAGAAATCTAGGTTTCTAACCTTGGGATGTTACAATGTAAGTTACTATATATGTTAATTTGGTAGAAATTGTGGAGTTACAAAGATACACGACAAACTTACATAATTATGAAGTCACTTACACGACTGTGTAATTCTCAAAATAGGTTTATAGATCTCAAAGTTGCTTGAAACAATGTCTTTGAGTTTGTACACATTTTTAATAAGTTACATGTTCCCATACACGACAATGTAAGTCATAGTAACTCCATTTCTTCCATTATTTGTCCCTTCTTTAGCCTAATTCATCTCCTTCTTATTTAAAAAAGGCAGATAAGATCGACAATAGATAAAATGGCTTTAAAGATGTGAATTTAGATCATTTTGGTTCTTTTTCCTCTAATTTGTACCTGAAGCAAAATATGAACCAAAATAAGTATCTTAGGTGCACACACACCAATTCAATTTTCAATAGATTTAAACCACAATTCACATCATAATCACATTTATAAATCAATTGTACCTGGTAAATGTCAAATGAGTGCATGAACAATCATTGTAATGTGTGCAATAATCAAATTCACATGTCTGTTATATTATACATGAGCATGAAGTGCATTTCCTAATTTTCTCACTGACGTCTCTCATGTACATTATTCTAGAGTTTTAACCCTTAGTATGGAAATGGAATATTACACATGCTTGCTTGATTGAGCAAACATAGTAATTAGAATGGATGACTGTTCCAAAACAACGATTTCCCTAATCCTGTATCGACCATCGAGACATTACCAACACCTACATTTTCATCTATGTTCTCTTAAATATTAAAGGAAGCTTTACACAACACATAGTATATACAATCAAACATTCATCTCATAGCTTCCTAACAGAAAAAGAGATATAAATAATTAAGGAAGAGAGGTAATTCAAATGATACTAAGAACCTCAAGAAGAATATCGACCATTAAAGGCAAGCGGTGATTAGAATTTGATGAGGAGATTAATTGGTCATCAATTTATTCCTTATAATGGATAATTTTACCACATTCCTCCTAGTAAAGCTCATTTCTGCTATAGAAAACTAGTCATTGAGTCAACATTCCACAATGAAAGGATGAGTTAACAATTTTGTTATGAAAAATCAATTTAACATAAAATTCTTTATGTTTAATTAAATTCTATTGGTAATCAAATGCCATAAATTCTCAGGGGTGGAATGAACTGATCCAAAATTGAATTGCTAAATGTTCAAAAAAAAATGAAGTAAATAAACATCTATTCCAAAAGTTGAATAATCTCACAAACCTTTCATCAAATAGTTAGTAAGCTTTCCTCAAAGAAGTATTGATAGTGGGAAAAAAAATCAACCCATATACAACCAACACAGAAATATAATTAAACATCTTGCAAACATAAGCACAAACAAAAACACATATAGCATAAGAAAACAAAACCCAGATAATCTCCAAAACTTAGCAAAAAAACAGAGCACAACAGAAGGAGGGTTCTTGAAAACAAGAAAGAAAAACAGTACCAACACAAGACACGATGTTGGCTCAAGAGTAACGACCACAACACAGGAGACAATAACCATAGAGGAGACGACACTTCTTCAGAATCACACTGGCTAACATGAAAATGAAAAGAGTTTCGTTTTCCTGTTTATAATAACCTAGTATAAAATGACATTTCTTGTTGTTAAACAAAACAATGTCATTTTTTGTTAACCAAAACAACATCATTTTCAGTTAATTCGAAAGAAATGTACCATAAGGCAATGATTTAGATAATCATCGCCAAATGGTGGCCTATTACCATTTGGTTTGACCTTTGGCAAAAAAATTATATAGAATATATAAATTTTTATAACAATACAAAATTTATATAAAATAAATACATAAGTATAATTAAATAGACTTATTATATTACATAAGTAAGATATGAGAAAATTTGTGTATTATCTATGCATTCATTTACCATTATACTAGTTACAATTATTATCTATACATTCATATAACATTATATTAATTACCATATATATGATAATAATAATAATTTCAATTTAATTAAAAAATAATTGCAATATAGTAAAAAATGGAAATCAATATTAAATATTAATGTTATATTCTTAAAAATTAAATTTAATATTGTTTTTAATGATTATAAGTCTAAAACTAAATTTAATTAACAAGAGTGTCATTTCCTCCAATTTAGAAAACTAAAAACATAAAAATAATTCATACTTTTAATTAATCTCTTTTTAAATATATGATTTGAAAATTTATTTGTTGTCACAAAACTCTACTTATTATATATAAATTATATACTATTTTATATAAATGATATATTAAAATATTTCTATATTAAAAAATTATCATAAATAAAAAAATGGCGACAATTTTATGAAATCATCCCTAAATAGGTCGTCAATTTAGCGACGAATACACCAGATCATCGCTAAAAGGTGTCAAAGTTGAGTGATGTCATGTTAACAATAAACAACGTCATTTTAATAATAAACGATGTCATTGTGTCGTTTCAGTTTCAATGTTTTAAAATCAAACAAAAACAACATCGTTTGTTTTAAGAAGAAGCAACATCGTTGGGGGGCTGCGAGGTTAAACATTTTAAGCTAAAGAAAAACTCCAGCTATTTTATCAAAAAATGATATCATTAGGGTGCTTTAAGTTAAACGTTTTAAATCAAAGGAAAATGATGTCGTTTATTGACCTTTGAGCTGAACACCCCCCCCCCCCTGCTCATTTTTTGTCATTTTCTTCCTTAATTACTCATCTTCATTCCTCTTCTTCCTTAATTACCATGGTTGGTCTTCTTTATTTGTTCTTCCACCATCTATCGTCTTCAATTAATCGTCTGTCAAGGTTAGTTGCCCATGCTTTGCTCTAGGGTTTATTTTTTCTACGAGAAATTTTGTTGTTAAATAGTTATATGGTCATTGGTTTTGTTGAGTATTTTGCCTTCTTTTTTCCAATGTGGATGGTTAATTTTTTTGTTTCAATGTGTTTATATTGTTGAATAATGGAAAATATAGTGGTTTTGTCATTAGTTAGGGATGAATTGGGTTTGCCTATGAATTGTTCGATGAAATGTCTCTTAAGGAATATATATAAGTACAATGGCATCTTTGCAACAATATGTAGGGGATCAATATGTAGGTCACTTGGAGGGCTTATTTCTATTCTCTTTATTAGAATTTCATGTCATCTCTTTCATCCTCATTTGTTTCAAGGATATTGGAATTTTTATAGAAATTAAACTTATCATGTAAAATCAAATTACATATTTTGAAAATTAAAGATCTGCAACTTGAAGAATACTTTCTGTTTGCACCTAATGAGGTATCACAAAACTTACAAAACCGAGAGGTTGTCTACTATTAGAAACTTAGTAACTAGTAACTTGAATTGTTAATTCACCAACACTTAGTCTATCACTTCCCACTTTGTCTCCTTAGCCTTTCTATATTACTTTTTTGCAGCATCTACGTTCTATTAATGTCTACTCGTCCGAACTCCACTACATACTTCATATCCGAACTAGTTCATACCATTTTTTAATTAATTATCTTATTTAGATCCATAAAAAATTAAGAACTTTGTTGGTGCTAAATATATAAAAACAAGAATTCCTCCTTCCCTTCAACATCTTTCCGTAAAACATTTTTAAACCTTCAACATTATTGTAAAAAATGAACTTATTCAACATCTAGCCCAAAACCTTATGACTATATGTTAGTATTATATATGCTACAAGACATAAAAATAGTAATAAATAAAATATACTATATAAAATGTTTTTTTTTGTGAATTTAGGTTAACTTGATTGATATATTACTCTACATACTTTCTCAACCTTCCTACCTAAGAACTGCTTCATATATTTTCTCATTTAAGTCTCATTCAAGCATTGCTAATTGTATAATTAACCTAGATGAAATTTTAATTTTAATTTGTGTGATACACCTTTTGGTTTAATGTTCTTCATTTCTTCTAATGGGTTAATCGATTCAACCCAAGGCCAATTTCATAACATGTTCATTAACTTTCCTCGTTCATCATTTTTTGTCTCCGATTGTCCATCTATCTAGGTAAGTCAACAAAATTTTGTTTAAATGAGTCTTTTTCTTGAATAGAGAAGAATTTGTATGAATGGAAGGAGAGCCTGGGTTTTGCATATGAACCTGTAGTGACTAATCGAGAAGTATTAACATTAGAAATTCACGAATTGTGGATGATCTTAAGCATAATAAACTCCTAGGATGATATATATGCTGAAAAATCATTATGTAGCTCCCATGAAGTTTATTAGTGAGGTATTCCACGAGCCTAGGAGTCAAAGCAAGAAGACCCTTTTTTGGTTTATGTAATGTAACAATGCCACATACCTTAGTATTTGTTCGAATTCAAACTTAGTTTATAAACTTGTAGTGATTAATCGAGAAGTATTAGCATTAGAAATTCACGTATAATTACAGATGATATGAGGCATAATAAATCCTTAGGATGGTATGAAGGCTGAAAACCTATGATGTAGCTCCCATAAGACTTATCGTTAAAATATTCCACGATCTTAAGAGTCAGAGAGAGAAAATTGTATTTTGTATTTTTTTTTGCCATAAAATATAGTCAAAAGGAACTACATAGAAAAGAGTGTGATATGATCACACTCTACAAAATGACACTTTAAGAAAGGTAAAGGTTGGATGTTTGAAGAAGCGCAAAATAATTATGTAAGTATAAAAATTTGTTTAAATTTTAAGTTTGTTTCTTTATGTAGTACTAACTAATAACATTTGAATTGAATATTAATTTTTTTTTAATTTTAGAATAAGATGTAGGAGTTGTTGCAAACATCAACATTTGATGAAAAATGATTCAAATGTAGATTATATTTGCAACAAGGTACTTGATATACGATTCAGATACATAAAAGGGCTTGAGTTTAGCTCTAAGCCAGCTACGTCATCCTCATCAAGACTAAAGTATGTTTAACATCTTGAAAAGGAAGATAAGTCTCTTAAAAAAAAGTGGCTAAGCATGAAAAATACTTTAAAAAAATTACTTGGCTTAGATTATGTAAGTAGCGAAAATAAAGATAGATCTAAGTGAGTATTTTAATATTTATTTTCTTATTTTGTACGCAAATATTTTTGAATTTGTAATTAAATTTTTTGCACGATCTAATTTAATAACACTTTATTTTTAAAATACAATTCTTCTAATTTTTATTTGTTTTGATTAAATTTTTGTATAATAAAAGTATGTTCTGATGTAGTGACTTATCGTATGTCCTCCCAAACTTTTATATAGGTAAGAAAAGAAAATGAAATTAACTTTATTTACTACTATTTCTGCTGATCTTCCCGAATTAAATTTCGCCGATGTCTTTTCAAATTGACATTATACGACCAACCAATTCTGTCTACATGGAGTTAAATATCATTGGCCGTAAAATTCCAGAATCATTAAGCTTGGAAACTTGTCTGTATACTTATCATTCAAGTCACGTGTTTTACAAAGGGGCCAAAGCGAACGACTTCAACGATTAACCAAACCTAAAGATTCATCATATTGGAAAGCGATAGTTGATTGATTCGACTCTTGAAAGTTGTCAACAACGATGATAGAATGCGGTTTTAAATTAATTTAAAGGACTACCTGCAGTGAGCGAACGACTTCAAAGATTAACCAAACCTAAAGATTCATCATATTGGAAAGTGATAGTTGATTGATTCGACTCTTGAAAGTTGTCAGCAACGATGATAGAATGCGGTTTTAAATTAATTTAAAGGACTACCTGCAGTGATAGCCCTCTTGTTAGGTTGGTCATAAACCACCTATAATGGTAGTGTTAGCTCTCTCTAGTTAGGTTGGTCATAAACCACCTATAAACTCGGTGCAGCCTATAGCGAAGCGAATGGCGTAAAAGCTAACTGCAGTTTATACAAGGTTATTTTGTCTGTCATGTTATCATGTGCATGTAATCTTTCTATTTTTTGTTTTGTTTCAACAAAGAAACAAGTATATGTATCTCATGGAAAACGAAATACCAGGTATACCAGCTATCCGTATTTCCTTTTCTTACCCTGAAAGGACTCAGAGGGGACGACGAAGTTGACTTTGTGGTCGTTATTTATTATTGGAAAAGAAACTCTGATACCGACGCTTCATAGACCGGATTACTTTTCGATGTCTCATAAGTTGGCAATAAATATCTCATGTTTTTATTTGCATAAATAAAAACAGAAACAAATTGTTTTATTCTTCCTTTTTCACTAACTGCTTTATTACTACCAAAATATTTCTTCCCCTCGTCAAGTAAATTTGTCGTAACTGATTTCCTCGCTTGACTAGAATATTATAAGTTGTAATGATATATTGGAGGCATAAAAAGGTTAATTAATAAAGTTTTTTTTTCCTTTTTGAAAGATAAAAAAAGGTCAGCTGATGGAGTTTTGATCGACGAAAGGGTAGGATGTTAAGTCTACCAGTGATTTAAGGTACGATGTATACGCAAGACAGGTCGCATCATTTAGACAATCATTTGGTTATAGCGCAGTTTCTTTTATACTTCTTTAAAAGGGCATTTAAAGCTTAATATACGGCCGCAATTTTAGGTGGCAAACTTATACATGTCCAGTTCCATTTTGTACCGTCAATTCCCTGTACCACCTGTAATTTGTGACTCTTCGAATCAATAGGGTTCCACTAAAGTTGAAAGTTGTCTGGCAACTGTTTGTTACCCTTAAGTCTTAATTGCAGCAATGATGAGGCTTGACCTGTGTTTGATACTCTAGGTGATGGAATAAGGCAAATACTTGTGAGTAGGTAAGGAAAATAGACACTGATGATGAGTTGGTATGCATTTGTGTAAATTCGCATAAATCTTCGAAGAAATATAAGATTCAAAAGTGAGACTAAAATAATATAACTTTAGATGAATCTTGGTTGAAGGTTAATTAGATCACATGCACGGGGGAGACACGTGAGAGCTCTTAAGACTTAGTGGCTGCTCAAATAAAAGGACAATAATTAATGGACTTGACATAGGTAAGCATTGGACTGAACTAATGTGCTTTAAAAAGCTTTGGGCTTGGATGACTCATCATTAATAGATCAATAGAGATCAAGGGGAGATCTCAGATGATGTGGAAGATAAGATCATAGTAGATATATATCAGCTCTAAAAGATAAAGACTATATGTGAGGATCATCTAAAGATATATAGTAGAGTTCTTCATAGGTATAGATGTATCATTCCTTGTTAAATGTAATATATTATCTTGTTAGTTGTGATGTTGTTAGGATATATCGTACATATCACTTATTTAATTTTGGCATTATTTATTAATTGGACATATAAGGTATTAGTTGG
>JAOSBN010000009.1:6125368-6136312 GCA_027563595.1 Erythroxylum suave
TACCAAATTTCGGTGTTTCTTTTATTTTTGATTCAGCTTGTTTTTATTTTGTTGGTGACGAAGAAATTTGTGGCACGTTTGCGAAATAATTAACACATTCAATTTTTCAGATGTAACTAATCTACCACATAGACTTATTTCGATTGAATTGTCATCCAATTTGCTAGTAAGAAGTAATATGATAAAGATATAGTTGATCTAGTTAGTTCGGTTCAATTAGGATTATGAATTGTAAAGCTAGAGGTGTTTATAAATAGCTTATTTAAGCCTTATTCTTGGGAGGTGAGATACGGGGGAAGGGAACACATTGATAGAGAGCATTCTTTTGTAAACTTTTTAAGGAAGTAATAAAGATTGGTTTTTACTATAACTCGTATGTGTTTATTATTGCCTATGATTATTTAATACTTTTGTAGTATTCTTACTTAAATGTGAGAGTTAAACACTTTAAGGGTCTTAAGGCTTTCCAGAATGGGGTTTTGTTGATAAACGATCACATGGGAAGGTTGAGTATTACTTAAGCAGACTTATGTGAGATTGATGTGGAAAGCAGTAGACACGACATTAGTGTCTACAAAAACCTTTGTAACAAATATTATCAGAGCCAAAATATCAATGCTGTGAGAGGTAACAATTTGACAGAGCGTGTCAATAGAGTGGGGGCCCTCACGGGGCAAATTACTCAAAGGGAGGAAGAGGTCAGTTTCTACTCATCTAGGTTTGAGATTTTGGAGGCACAAATCCTATAATTGTAGCGTTAAATAGCATACTTGTTAAAGGCAAAAGAGGGTTCTTGATTGGAGATCATGATCCTAAGGCGTGCCATTGTAACTCAGGATGTTAGACATACAGAAAGAACGTTGGTGAGGTATGAGAGCTCAATTTTTCGATGGAAAACAAAGTCCTAAGAAGCTCAAAAATTTCTTGTGATACATGGAGCAATACTTTATATCAACAAAGGTGTTTGATTTGGAAAAAGTGTCAATCATAACTATGTATATGGTGGAGAATGCAATGTTGTGGTAGAGAACAAGAGCCTCTAATGATATCAGTGCAGGTAGACCTTTAATTGACACTTGCGAGAAAATGAGGAAGGAGCTAATAGGTTAATTCCTCCCTAATAACACTTTATGGGTTATAAGGGAAGCTTTGAAAAGGTTAAAGCAAGACGATTTAGTGTAAGAGTAAATGAGGAAATTCACATCTTTGATGTTGGGCGTGTAGAACATGTCTGAGGAAGACAATTTGTTCACTTCTTAAGCAACTTGCAAGGTTGGGCTTAAATGGAACTTCAGAGGTAGAATGTGAAAGACCGCCCAAGTATGATAGTGACTGTAGACTCCTTGGTGGATGTTTAATGCCACCACCAATTTGAATTAGCAATGATGGAAAGAAGAATGGTGGGATAGGGTATGGCTTGGTGAAAGGAAAGGAGAAGGTAGGTGAATATTCTTAATATAAGTCCAAGAAATAAACAAAATGGGATATTGCTTATTTCATTTATAAAGGGTCACACTTTGAATGCCCAAAATTAAAGGTGGGTGAGGAGTAAATGAATTACATGATTGCGAAGGATCAAGAAGAAGGAGAAGATGTGTCGACGGAAGAATTCTACGTCAATAATTATGCTTTATTAGGCACAATAGACCTTATAAAAGAGCATCTAAATAAAAGTAAGGACAAAATTGATAGAGAAGGGAAATGGTATATAGGAGATATGGAAATGACCAAAGAGTCTTCGAGGGATCCATATTTAGAGGAGTTCTCATGGATTATTTCGATAAGGATGTTAAGTTCTTCTGATATAGGTGATTTGTTAGAACCTTAAGTCCTAATTGAAAAATCATGTAAGCATTAGGGAGTCTTTACCAGTGATTGACACCTCAGGTGATGGAACAAGGCAATGACTTGTGAGTAGGTAAGGGAACACAAATATTATCAATGAGTTGGCATGCATTGCTACAAATTAGCAAAAATCTTCGACATGAAGCAAGATTTGGATGTGAGAACAAAAGAGAACTTTAGATAGACCTTGGGTTGAAGGTTAGTTAGATCACATGCACAAGGGATACATGTGAGAGCTCTAAGGACTTAATATGTGCTCAAATAGATAGACCATGACTAATGGACTTAACATGGGTAAGCATTGGACTAGACTAGATTTCTATGAAAGGCTTTGGGCTTGGAGAACTCATCATCAATGGATAGAGATCAAAGGGAGATCTTAAATGATGTGGTGGATAAGATCACAGTAGATATATATTAGCTTTAAAAGATAAAAACCATGTGGGAGGATTATCTAAAAATAGTATAGTTCTTCATGGATATGGGTGTATCATTCATAGTTAAATATAATCTCTTATCTTGTTAGTTGTGAGGTAGCTAAATCCTATTAGTTAGAGACCTATTTGGGTTGAGGTGTCATCCAATTGGTTATTGTGATCTAATCTGATAAGGATAAAGGTGATCTAGTTAGTTCTGTTCAATTAGGATTCTGAATTATAAAGCAAGAGGTGCCTATAAATAGTTTACTTAAGCTTTGCTCCTAAGTGGAGAGATAGAGGGGAAGGGAACACATTAAGAAAGTGCATTTCTTTGTAAAATATTAGGAAGTAATAAAGGTTGTTTTTTTACCATAACTCTTGTGTGTTTATTGTTGCCTATAATTATTTCATACTTTCATAGTATTCTTACTCGAGTGTGAGATGTATACACTTGAAAGGTTATGAGGCATTCTATAACAAAGTTTTGTTGGTCAACGATCACATGAAAAGGTTAAGTCTTACCTAAGCAGACATAAGTGAGATTGCCATGTAAAGAAGTAAACACTATTTTGGAATAAGTTTGATTTCTAGGAAAACCTTTGTAGCACCATATACCATGTAGTTTTTAAGTCCTAGGTGACATTTCTTTAGATGTTATTCATGTTTGAATCTCTTGGTGCTTATTTATAATACTATTATTTTTTTCTATATTGCAAATCATCGTCAAAGCTTACACTTAGTGAGAAGATGTAATTGGTTGAAATGGTTTACAAATTATGTTTATATATATAATTGTTGTTTAATATAGAATTGTGTCATGGCAACTGTCCATATAATAAATAGATAAGATAACTGGAATCAAAGTAAGAACTATCAAATGCTATTATAGACTCTAAACTAATCACTCATATTTGATATAGATCTTGAGTGCTAAAACTTATGATATCTGGCATCAAAATTATATGTCACTAATTGGGCGTAACTATCCTCCATCCTATGTTTCTACATTTAAAGATCACAAATATTTCACTAACGTAAATATTGTATTATACAACTTTTATGAAAACAAAATTAAGATGGATTAGTCTCCTTTAACAATGAATACTACCCTACACTAATTATTGCCAATCATATGGTGAGATTAACCTCACTTTAAGTTACCAAAATTGCTTTTTGAATTTATAGTTTACTCAATGAAGAAATTTGGTACAACATGTTAATATAAATGTTGTTACAACTAATTAAAAGTTAGTAAATATTTAACATTCCTTCAAGATACTGAATTACAGAACTCATAAATCAAAATGAGAAAACAACAAGTATTTACCACAAGTTCCTACAAATAATCAAGTTACCAGCCAAAATTATTTTGAATTCATTTATTTCTATTCTTATTCTTTTCATTTTCTTGGAAAGAAGAATGAAATTAAAATCATTCATCAACTAGAAGTGTTAAAATATATGTAAAAATGGAATTGGTTTAGCAATTACTTTGTTCAAGAAAATTTTAGTAAAAACATCTCCTTAATAGTAATGTATCTATTATTTAAATTTAGGTACTACTTTTTTTGTAAGGATATAAGTAATCAATTAACTCTTTAGTGTTTATGATAACCATTTACTACCTATGATCATTAGATATACACATAAAAATCAAAATTATGTATAAATATACATTTTTATAGCTTCTTTCTAATAAGTTGGCTCTACATTTGCCAAGAGAGTTGAGCCTGGTTTCAAAATTTATATAAGGGCCCCTTTTAACTCAAGTCTCGAATGGTTTAAAATTAGTGATCTTAACCCAATCTTAATTAAACTTGATCAAGTAAGATTTTATTTTTCAAATTTAGTTTAATATTATTCTTAGAAAAATGACGTAATTTTAATAAACTGTAGTTGACAATCTTAGATTCTAAGTTAGGTCAGGCTATAGAACCTCTGTTCGAGGCTAGTTCGAAGTTTAAAATTTTTTTTTTTTAACCCAGTCCAAAATTCAGTAAGCTTAAAATTGAATCTATTGATCTGGCTTAGCTTGGATACAAATGTCATCCTTAATAATAAGATTGAGAAGAATTTAATTATAGATAATAAGTTAAACTATTGGATATTAGTTATTTAATAATTTTTAAAGGTATAGAAATATAAGTGAAAAGAGTCACAAGTCTACATAGAAGGAGTCATTAGTTCCACCTATCTGAAAATACAACATTTCCTATGAAATTCCATTAGGTGAAGATAGCTCGTAATACTGAGCTAGTGAAAGAGTAAGCAATTAATGACAATTTTAAATGATAAATTGTACCGATTATTTTCATATATCTATAACTGATTTCACACTAAAAATACAAAGTAATCAATTTTACTGTTTTAACCTTCATGATAATTATCATTGGAAATTCATTTACAAACTAAATTTTGATAAAAGAAAAAGGTCATTTTTTTGAAACCATGTTTATCTTAATTAATTATCCTACGCACTAAAAGGATTAAGATTAATTAGTAATTAAGTAACTTATTACATGACCATCAAATGTAATGAAATTACTTTATCAATTATTTTTATAAATTTTTCTAAAAGTTAAATAATGAATGAAAATCCTCACTTTCATTATATGTAACATATATATATATATATATATATTACATACTAATTAACCTTACGGATATAAGGTTAATTAGTATGTATAATATGCTATTAACAACTTTTTCTGCTTTTTAAACTATAGCGTTTTTTTTTAAATGAATATGATATTACTATAGATGAAACTAAAATTACATAATAGTGAGTTTAAGCCATAATGCCAACCTTATATGTACAACTGATTAAAAGGGACTAAATTAAAGCAGCACATTAAGCAACAAAAAGAAAAAAGGCAGTATAGGTTCTAACAAAATTTCATCTCCATAGAAAGATTTTGCTATGCCTAGTGTATAATAGACATGCTCGAATATGGTCTATTATTCTAGTAGCCAGCTGGTATTTCTCTTGTTTTGCATCTATGAATCTTTTTGGATTTCTCTCCCTCCAAATGTTGTAAATGGTGATGATGAATATTCCTTTATCCAATATCGAGTTTAAGTTCCCTTGCTTCTGATAACCCAACTCAAGATCTACTCCCATTTGTAGCCACTATCATTACTAGGCAATATATATAACATATTGCTGCAAATAGCTTTAGAAAAGTCACATTGAAAGAACAAATGTTCTTTTTCCTCAAAATGTTCTCTGTTCTCAACCTCTCTGTTACATAGACAACATAACACATCTTCACTTCCATGCCATTGATTCTTAATTTTGAGTCTATTCCTAATTACAAGCCAATAAATGAAAGAATCTTTAGGGCATAAAGAGTGTTTCCATATAAGATTGAACCAGGAAACTTCCATGGTAGTGTCAGTGAACAATTTATAATAAGATTGATTTGTGTACTGACCATTTGAAGTAAGTATCCATGTTATTATGTCATCACTTTGAGTTTTCCTCAATGTAGGAAAATAATTAGTTAGGGATTGGAATCCCCTGAAGTTACCTTGCTAGGTCCTTTCCATAATTAGTGAGGAGACTCTAAGCTATAATGTTATTTGGTATCTAAGGTGATAAAATTTTGCTGATTGCACCAAAGGACTAATGTCCAACCAATTATCATACCAAATCTATGTCTTCTCGCCATTCCCAATTGTAAGTTTCATACAAGAATAAATGATATTTCTAATATATTTTATCAATTTTAGTTAATAAATGTATCTGTATAGCATACTAATTATACCCATAGAATGAGACAAATCCATACATTATATTTATTGAAATTTGAAATGAGTTATTCCCCTCCAATTTTTCCATTTCTTTTCGTTGAGTATCCAACCCTATTTTAAGATCTTATATGATGTGGGATAAGATCACATTAGATAGAAATCAACTCTAAAAGATAAAAACCATGTGGGAGGATCATCTTAAAGATAGTGGAGATCTCTATGGATGTGGTTGTACCACTCCTAGATAGATGTAATCTTTTATCTTATTAGTTGGGATGTAGATAAATCCTATAAGATAAAGTCTTATTTGGATGAGGATGTCATCTTATTAGATAATGTGATGTAATCTGATTAGGATAAGATGTGATCTAGCTAGTTAAGTTCAGTTATGATTATGAAGCTATCAAACCAAAGGTGCCTATAAATAGCCAATTCTTGCTCCAGGTGAACATAAGATAGAGAGTGCAATCACGACATTAAAAATAAGAAAAAGCAGTGAGGGGATTAGATTCTCATCCCTATTTGATTTTTTTGGGATTGACCTAAAGGTTTGATGATTGTGATGTCAACTTTGGTTTCAATCTTGAAACTTTGTGAGACAACTTGTTGTTGTAAGGGGTAAGAGATGATATTCTTTTATAAATCCTTATTAAGTTTAGTGGATGTATTTGTTGGTTTGCTCAGTGTTTTTCCCTCTATAATGGAGGTTTTCCACGTCAAATCTTGGTCTTTGTTGCATAATTTAGTTTCTTCTCTTATTTTTCTACTATTGTAACTTGAAGAGTTTTTTTTTGTCATTATTATTTGGTTGATAGTTTAGAGAGCTGTGTATTTGTATCCAAATAACTAGTATCAGAGCTATCTAATGGAAGATGGAAACAACACTATATTGAAGTTAATGTCATCAAATTACTCGATATGGAAGTTCGTGATGGAGGACCTTTTGTATTACAAAGATCTCTTTGATCTTATTAATGTGGATAGAGGTGTGAAGGATGATGTTCTTTTAAAACCTAAAACGGTGTTAGAAAAAGAATGGGAAAATTAAAACAAAAAACTTTGGGCACTATCAGACAATAGATTGATATCGGCATATTCAATGATGCATCTTAAGAAACAAATCCTTTTGAGCTATTGAAGAAGCTAAAAGGTTTGTATGAAAGGAATATTGCTCATAATAAGGCCTCTCTAATTGAGAGGCATGTGAATTTGAAGTTGAGAGCTGGAAATCAGTTTCGAAGCATCTAAGTGATTTCCAAGAGCTAATCAACATTCTTACAACAATGAACATCATTCTTAATTATGCGCTTTAAGCTTTACTCTTATTAAGTTTATTACTAGATAATTGAGAAATGCTAGTGGTGACAATTAGAAATTCGACTCTTAAAGGTGTGCTCTTTTTAGATGTAATCAAAGAGATTATGTTTAATAAAGAAATTAGAATAAAGGAGATGGGAGTTGACAATGTGCATGCTTTTATGATAGAAAGCAGGGGAAGGAATAAGAGTAGGGGTCCTACAGGTTGAGGCAAGTCTAAAAACATTTCAAAGTCCAGAGGTAACAAAGATATGAAGATACGCCACTATTGTGGCAAGCCAAGACACATTAAGAGGTTCTGTTATAAGTGAAAGAAGGATTAGAAAAAGCAAGATCATTAGAATGATGGTGATGATAAGAGTACAGCTACAACTGCTTCAAACATAGATGATGAGGTGTCCCTAGTTCATGTAATAAGTGAATGCTTCTATGTCAGAAATATTAGTTTAGAATAACTTATTAAGACAAGAGCATCTTATCATTTTATTCCAAAGAATGAGTACTTATCAAGCTATAAGAGTGGAGAATTTGGGAGTGTATAGAAGGCAAACAAAATTTCTACCAAGATAGTTAGTATATATGATATATCCAGGTTTAGATAAACATCGAATACTTACTGACCTTAAGAGATGTATGACACATCTCTAATTTAAGGCTAAATTTTTTATCAATGAACGTGTTAGATCAAGAAAGATTTTAGCAAACTTTTGAGGATAGGAAGTGGAAACTATAAAAAGGCGTAATGATGGTGGCTTATGGAGAGTTATGTTGCTCATTGTACAAGATGCACTTAAAGGTATGAGGTGGTGGAGAACTATACAAGGCCAAAGAGGAATCTTCGCAAATATGTGGCGTCAACTATTGGGACACATAGGTGAGTTGCTGGCTGGAAAATCCCTTATCCCGGTTAAGAAGTCACAACTACTTAATCCTTGCGATCATCATTTACTTGGAAAGTAGCTTAAAGTCTCTTTCAAGAGAAAATCTACAAGGAATTCAGGGTTGTTGAAGTTAGTACATTTAGATATTTGTTTTCCTATTAAGGAGGATCCACTAGGAGCTAGCAAATATTTTGTTACATTTATTGATGATGCTTCGAGGAAGACTTAGGCGTATATGATTAATTCTAAGAGTAAAGTATTTGAAACTTTCAAGAAGTTTCATGTAATGGTAGAAAGGGAAGTTGAGAGGAAGCTGAAGTGCCTACAAACTGAAAATGAAAGGGAGTATAATTCTAAGGTGTTTGAAGAATATTGTACATTACAAGGCATTAAACATAAGAAAACCCAACCGAGGACTCCACAATATAACGAGGTTGATAAGAGGATGAGCAGAAACCATTATGGATAAGGTTCATTGCTTGCTAAGGATTTATATGAAGACAAAGACATTCTCAGGAGAAGCAGTCTGAACTGTAGTGTACTTAATTAATCGAGCTCCCTTAGTTTTGTTAGATTTGAGATTCTTGAGAGAGCATGGATTGGAAATGATCCCATACATAATCACTTAAGAGTTTTTAGCTGTAAGTTATTCAAACACGTACCTAAGGATTAGAGAAAGAAGATTAACTCAAAGTTAATACCTTGCATTTTTTTGGATATGGTGGTAATCAATTTGGCTTTAAACTTTATGCCCTAAAGAAGCAAATGATAATCAAGAGCTAGGATGTCGTGTTTCAAGAGCACGAGAGAGGTGCTGATCTTCTGAGCAGAGAAAAATCTTCAAATTGTAGCTGATCATATGGCATAGTTAGCTCTTCGTCAATTCCTTTAACTATCGAGCAGTTTATAGGTGAAGAAGATGAAGTATGTGACTAAGCATACATTAGTGGTGATCAGATACATTTTTTTATTGATGAGCTACTTGAACCACATCCAAAAAATACTGAAGTTGAATCCATTGAGGATAATGAACAGGGGGAGCAATAGGATACAACAACTGATGAAACACATCTTGGAAGGTCAACAAAGGAGAAAAGGCCTTCTAGAAGGTATCCAAGTTTTGTGTACTTGTTACTTACTGCTAAATGGGAGCCTAAGAATGTGTAAGAATTTGCATCTTGTGAAGATCTCTATCTCACAGCTATGAAGGAAGAGATGGATTCCTTGAAGAAGAGTAATACATACAAGCTTGTAAAGCTTCTAAAAAGTAAAAAGGCATTGAAAAATAAGTGAGTGTTCAAGAAAAAGAGAGATGGTAACAAGTTGTTCAAGCCCAAGGCGAGGATAGTAGTGAAAGGATTCAGTCAAAAGATGACTTTCACTACAAGAAAATTATTGAATAGCGGCGGAATATTTACGACGAAATAAATTCCGACGCTATTTACTAACGGAATACAACATTCCATCAGTACATAGGGTGTCTTTAGCAACAGAAACATAACTCCGTCAGTAAAACTAGAGGGAACAATTTCGCGCAAAATCTCCGACAACATATAGCGACGACAAAGTTTACGGCGTCGAAAAAAAATGCGGGAACTGTTCCTGCAATTTAATTGCTTCGGACATACACCAACGGACACAGTCCCGTTGGTAACAGTACTGATGGAAGACGTTATTCCGTCGATAACAGATGCGGGACTTGCCCCCACGCGAACAATTGGGGTTCACGCATTTACCGACGGTAAACATACCGTCGGTAAATTTGCTTAGCGAGCTTTATTTACCGACAGAACTTGTATTATGTCGGTAAAGATGATATGTTAAGCTTGAGTCACTAATGGAATCCCCTTTCCGTCAGTAACCGCTGTCAAGATAGCCCAAGATTACCGACGGAATGTTATGTTCCGTCGGTAAATGGCTAACCAAACGCCGCCTTGTCGATGAAGACGATACGTTAAGCTTGAGTCACCAACGGAATCCCCTTTCCGTCAGTAACTGTCGGCAAGATAGCCTTAGATTACTGACAGAACTTGTGTTCCATCGGTATTTGAGTTTGCACCTTATAAAATTGCCGCTCTTTTATCGATGGAATATTGTGTTCCGTCGGTAACTATCTGTAGTTTCGTTATGAACACGACGGTGGAAAACCTAGATTACCGACGGAATTAGTGTTCCGTCGGTAATCCAGCGCCTTTAACTCGCGTGTCGCCCCCTCCCCACTCACATTTCTCTTCTCTCCTTGCGACCGCCCTCTGTTTTCTGACCCTTCTCTCGCATTTTTCGGCCGTTTTCCGACTATTGTCTTACTCATCGTTTGTTGTTTGAGGTAAACTCTCTAATGGGTGTGTTATTTTTACATAAAAAGCTGTGTTATTTTTACATAAAAAGCATGTTTTTAATGCTAAACGTGAGTGTTTGGTGATGAAATCTTGCTTGATTATTGTTGATGTTTGCGATTTTTTTGTGTAATTATTGGTTTATTTGTTGTTTATATGTGTTATTGTTGGTAAATAATGGGAAAATGTAATTGATTTGTGGTTAGATTGAGATTATACATATTGCCTATAAGGTGTTCGATAAAATGTCTGTTATGATGTTTGAAATGTTTTTTATAATTGTTGTGTTAATTTGAGAATTTGAATATTTAATTTGGATTAAATGTTTAATTTGAAGTTTTAATTTATCGATTTTAACATTTAATTGTGAATTTATTGTATATATGAATATTG
>JAOSBN010000009.1:6136412-6157642 GCA_027563595.1 Erythroxylum suave
CTAAACATATACATAATAACACTTATTTCTTTTTACTTATTATTTCTAAATTTCACTTAAAAATCGGGGTCCAACATAGTGACCCAACTCTAAAAGGTTTTACAAATGCATATATAAACTAGATATCTTGATGGAAGAAAATCCACTTCAGGTTTTTTGTTCAAGTTTGCAAAGGAAGTCATCTCACGGCAATCCAAGCTAAAAAAATGTGTGGCTTTATCAACGACTAAAGCAAAATATGCAGCTATGGTGGAAGCTTGTAAGGAGATGCTCTAGCTGAAAAGGTTCCTTCAAGAGTTGAATGTGAAGTAAGAAGATTATTTATTATTTTGTGATAGTCAAAGTGTTATTGACTTGAGAAAAAAAAATACTATGTATCATTTCCGTACAAAGCACATAGATGGTAGATATTATTGGTTGAGGTCTATAATAAAAGAGCAACAATTAACGTTGAAGACGGTTCCTGGAAAAGTGATTCCTGGAAACAAGCATAAACTTTATTATAAGCTTTCTAGGATGAATCTCAAGTAGTGATGGAGAATAGTGTCTATTCTCCTTATTTGGGCTAGAGGGGGAGATTGATGAGTTTCTAGCCTTATTTTGAGATCTTAAATGATGTGGAAAATAAGTAGACATCACCTTTAAAAGATAAAAACCATGTGGGAAGATCATCTGAAGATAGTGAAGATTTTTGTAGATATGAATGTATCATTCTTAGATAAATGTAATCTCTTACCTTGTTAGTTGGGATGTAGGTAAATCTTATAAGATAGAGTTCTATTTAGATGAGGATGTCATCTTATTAGATAATTGATTTAATCTAGTTAGAATACAATGTGATCTAGCTCGTTGAGTTCAGATAGGAGTCTGACGCTATCAAGGCATATGTGTCTATAAATAGTTGAGTGTCGCTCCAGGTGAACATGAGATAGAATGTACGATGACAATGTCCAAAAATGAGGAAAAACAATGAAAGGGCATAGAGAGTTAGATTATTATCTTTGTTTGATTGTTTTTTAGATTGATTTGAGGGTTTATTGATTGTGATATCAATTTTGGTTTCAATCTTGAAACTTTGTGAAACAACTTATTATTAATAGGAGATGATGGTGAGAGATCAACTTTTTCTATAAATCCTTAAGAATTTATTTATTAGTTTGTCCCGTAATTTTTTTCTTCCACAATAGAGAGTTTTCTACATTAAATATTTGTGTTTATTTTATCGTTTAGTTTCTTCTCATATTTTTCTGCTATTACAACTTGAAGAGTATTTTTTTGTCATTGATATTTGATTGATCTTTTAGACTATTGTGTATTTTTCTCCGACACTTTTGCCACCCTAGTGATAATTAACCTAACACCTTCTGATTTCGGGCAGTAAATATCAACCACTTGCTGTCTCAATCTCGTCCATGTACTTTATCAGTTCAACTAATATGGTATATGTTATTTAAACACGATATTAATTAATCTATATTCTGAAACAAAAAGAGATTTTCCTGCACCTTTCAGTTTAATAACTAAATTGAATCGCTTCGCTCAATCTAATTAAAACGATACCTTTTCTTTTTTTGGATATATTGGATTGAAACTAATCCAACCTTGTACTAATATGTACAAATATTTTTTTGGCTTGACATAACATAAAACACTGATAATGACATCAATATATTATTTTGATCAAGTATCCGAAAGAGAGACCACAACATCTAAGGTATAACGACAAAAAGACTACTTTTCATGATGATGTCCGACTTTGATGTTAAATGCAGAAAACAACTGTAATCATTCTTTCTTTTAGTATTAATTTTATTGACTAATACGCAAGCGATCGATCATTGCGATATCAGGAGAAGAAAGGCACGGCTTCTGAAACAGTGACTTTTACAACCAAACTCGAGCTGTAGGATCTACCTCTAGGTTTAAATCCTTAAAATTTTCAATGATCTTAGTAAAGTCAAGAGATTGATCGTTAATCCAATCAAATTTATCGGAAAAAGGGTTCGTGGTGATTGTAGGAGGGTATTGATCGATGCAATCTCTCCAAACGTTGGGGTCTTCCATGTTCTTCATAACCTTCCACACACAGTTGTTGCACTTAAAACCAGCTCCAAGGCTTATCATGAGTATTTTGTCACCTTTCTTAAGCCTCTTCTTTGCCTCCATGTACCCTAAAACATACCACAAACCACCAGATGACGTGTTCCCAAATCTATGGAGAGCCATTCTCGCTGGCTCAAGATCATAAGGGTTGAGCCCTAAACTTTTTCCAACCCCATCAATGATTGCTCGTCCACCTGGGTGAACACAGAAGTGATCAATACTTGACTTAAGATTGATACCGAATTCTTCTCCTTCATCACTAGTCGTATTGTTGGCACTTTTTCGACGATAAGAAGCTATAATGTAGCGTAGGATTTCCCATAGTGGAAGTATTTTAGGAAGGAGTACACGGAAATTCATGGTTAAAGCTTCCATGCCAGACTTTCCTAGGCTTCTCGAGAGGTGAAAACCTTTGAAGCCAAGCTCGTCTTCGACTTGTATGCAGCTACCGTACGCTTCATCTCTAGGGCCGAGATGGGTACGTACCATGGAAGTTAATTTCATGATTGCTCGGTGTTTGAGAGCTCTGTTGTTTGTGAAAAGCATTGAACAGCCACCTGTCCGAAAGAGAATGTTTGAGAGCATCATGGATTTCTCTTTTCCCCTGTACCAGTTTGCACTCATGCTCTCTGTACTCACAACAATGGCATACGAGTTTTCGTACGTCTTAAATAGCTGTTGGACCACGTCTATGGCTATTACACTCGCACTGCAACCCATTCCAGAGAGGTTGAAGGTTTTGACCGTGTCCCTCATCTTGTACCTGTTCATTATTCGAGCTGTTAAAGAAGGAACAGGCGAGAACAAGGAGACGCTTGCGACAACTATGTCTATTTGTGAAGGAGAAACCCCAGTCTTTGCAAAGAGGTTGTCCAGTGTACCGAAAATGATGGCATCCATCTCAGACAAGGAATCCTTCAGAGTTGAGGATTCTTCTCTGCCTTCAATGATGGGTTTAGGGCAGTAAGTTTGCTCCCCAATTCCTGAACCAACCATAGTCCGTAAGAGAAACCTATATTCTTGGAGGCCTAGGTTGCTGTTTCTTAGAACCACTTTGGCACAGGACATGGTGTCAAGTATTTGTTCCTGAGGAGCTTTGTAGCACTCGTAGTGCAACATGTAGCAACACCGGCCTCTTTTCAGAAAAATAGATCTGCATACGTAGAATATAATGTAAAAGAGAGATACTAAACACAAAGTTGTAGTAACCTCCATAGGAAAATTGAAAGAGGAAGAATTTTCTGGGTAACAAAATGAACAACTCTGGTTGCTTTTTATAAGAAAAGTGTGAGAGTCTGATTTGTGCACTCATACTACATTATTTGCGTTCGAAATGAAATAGTTGAGTGGTTGGGCGTTAAAGTAACTATTCATCCTTTAGAAATCGTGTCCTGCCTTCTTCCTTAAGTATGAACAAAGGTACCGCCTCTCGAATGGAGTATCTGCCACTGGAATTAATAATCATCTATCCTTTATAAGCTTTTTCGCATTTTACTTTCAATTTTGATAATGGATGGAAAATGGAATCTTAGGCTTAGCCATGCCCACCTCAACGCGAGAGCCATTTTTCTTTAGATTTTGTACGTTAACAAATGGACCACGTAGATTGCAACTTGAGACTTCATATCTAAAATTTGATATTTATCTAGTAGAAAATTGTCTTCTCGCGTAAGATTAATGTTAAGTGACCATTTCACCATAATAGCTTAAGCTATTATATGATGTCAATTCAATTAATTTCATATATTCGCTAAAACAAAATATAATTAGTTAATCCAGAAATAGGATTAAAATAGCTTGGTGTTAAACCTTTTAGTTTTAATGATTCAAGAATGGTAGTAGTTAGGTAGCTAGGAATGCATGTGATGTAGTTACGAAATTTCACTATCAAAATTTAAAGCATTAGATCAAATAACTATTTTAAGTTTTATAGAGCTGAAAACTTTACAAAATTACGTGTAAAACAAAGTTGCTTAAATTGACTAGTCACTAAATCAACCTGTATCCTAATAAATGTTCGAAATGCTTAGTTTAGTAGTAATAGTAGTAATTTTATAAACTAATGTTAAATAAGATTTACGCTGTGTTTGAATCTGCGGTGTGATGAAGATAAGTACTTATTTATCACAGTTTTCAAACGCAATCACGTGTTTAAATTTACAGTGAACAACCGAATGTTAGAGAAAAGTGGAGTGTCACTGCAGAAATCAATAAGTAGAAAGAGGGTTATGGTAGGAAACTGTTTTTGTCGTAGAAATTTTACTTTTCATTAATAACCTTCACTACAAGTATTATTTTTCATTATACCCTTAACTAATATGACTAATAATATATTTTATGAAATATTTTATTTACTAAATTTATTTTATCTATATTTTCTTATTTTAATTTAATATTTATAATTTTAAATTTATATGACTAATAATATATTTTTAATTATTTATACAAAAATTAATAGTTTATTAAATTAATCAGCATTTTAGTCCTTTTATCTCTTTTCAGCAACCACAATCGCAATTACCAAACACTTATTTTCACGTTTCAACAGTTACCAAAATAGCAATCCCAAACACATAAGTACTTATTAAGAATAAATACTTATCATTTCAGCAGGTTGATTTCAGTAGACTATGAACAGTCACTGCTTCCCCCAACTAAGCCTTAATGAGGTATAACTTAAAGATATCGACTTTTCGAGTCCTGTTTGTTCGTGAAGATCTCATCTTAGTCTGAAAACAAGGAATTTTATCCCAAAGTTTCCTTCAGACTGCCCTATTGTATGTAGATCCGTCCTCGGCCTGAAAGATGTGTTTGACATGTTTTCTCCTTCTCTCTGGTTATTTGATTTGGTTGCTCTCTCGCCATCGTAAATAAGTGGGTAGCATTAGGACAATCTACTATAAAAGTTTCTCGTTGGAACACTAGTGTTAAATTTGGTTAACAGGTGGATATACATCCCTTCAATATACCCAAGTGGTGGAGAATTTCATGCTTTTGTCGACGTTTTCACATGTGCCAAGAACCTCATATCCATGGTCGTAGTCATATCGTAACGTCATTCTACTCCATCTTTTCAGAGGAGATATTGTTGTTATGCATGTGTATAGGCATTAATTAGTTAACGTTGTATGTTGACTTGTAAGTTAGTTGATCTGATCTGATTAAATGCTCAACAATAAAATTAAAGAATCTTGGAAGAAATCCAGCCATGTATATCGTGCTGACAACGTAAACAAAATAAGTGAACCGACAAAGAAAACGAGAGTACCTTAAGCATCTAGCTTTCAAGAAGACCATACCCAGGGGAATTGACTATGTACAGTATATTTAATGATGTTAGGCGAAGGATATGCTGAAAATTTTCGCAAATTAAAATTACTTAAAACTTATAATATTATTTATTCATAACATAATAAAGCATTAATTATTATAAAGTTTTTTTTTCTATAATTGCTCTCGAATCTTCAAATTATATGAAGATCAATATAGTTACACAACTATCCAACCTCTCTAATATTATTTATATGAACAAATTACAAAATCATATCACACATTGTTGACTAATTACATTGTATTTAATGATTTTGGCTGAAGGATATGTTGAAAATTCAAGACACAATCTCATCAAGTACAAAGCCAGAAAAATAAAAATTTTAATAATTTTTTAAAGTCAAAATTACTCAAATTATATAACATGGTTAATTTAAAAATATAATAACCATTAATCATAAATTGTACTTTAATATGAAATTTAATTTTCTTCTTTTTGAGCTCCTTTCGAATCCTCAGATTATGTAAAAATAATTATAATCACACAAGTATATGTATTTAATAGTATTTACATAAATAAGTTAAGAGAACTTTGCATTGAGAGGGATAAGTCAAAAGTATTACCTCCTGTAGAAATGCACTTATTTATAATAACGCTTAAAACTTAATTGAAATTGTAATTAATCCTAATTAAAAATCAGTTAAGTCCAATAAGTTCTAATATATAATATATATCTTTATCTAATAATAATTTTATAGTTGTCCTTAAAGTTTCTCAAACTTTATGATCATGTACAACTTGACAAGTTATATTTTCTCTCTTCAACTATTCTTTTTCGGGGACCCATTAAATTCTTAAATATGTTAGTAATTGACATGTATTATAATCTTGAATTGTATTTCCAATTAAATAAAAAAAAATTTTAAATTTATCTATAATTATCTAATTAAGCAATTCATATTCATAAATAAAGATTATAGTCTAGTAAGAAATAGTGGATACTCAAATATTAAAAATGTTAAAGTTGTTTTAAATATAATTTTTTGCACATATTTTATAGAATTCATTCTTTTCATTACACTATATTATGATCAGACATAAAGTATAGAACTAATGTCTACTTTATTTTAGTCAAATCATATTTGTTCTTCAATAATAGTAATTGATTTGTTTAATTATATTTGAAAATTATTTTTAAAGTATAATTCCAGATTGACTAAGAATTTCTCAGTCTAAATTAATTAAGAACAATAGAATATTATCTCTAATTATTTTAGGGTACTGAGTTCTACGTTAATTGTTCGACCACCTTTATGTAGTTTATGACATGTCTTTTAACTTCTAATTGAGCTACCTTGACTAGTTGATATGGTTAGATCTCAATCCTGTAGATCTCAAAAGCAACTTCACTTATCAAAACATAATATAGTGATGGTGAATATCGAGTGTCGATCCTACAAAGATTATAAGAACTTGTAATAACCTCTTTTCTATTGTCTCTAACTGAAAAATTAAGTTTATGATTTAATTTAAGCAATAAAACTAAACTAAAGCTTAACACAAGGAAAGAAACCAAGAACTTAAATTTCTTAAAGATTAACCAAATCAAATAAAAGTACCTAAGTAATGAATCCCCTTCAGACTTCTTAAGCTATTAACCCCTATCAAGAAATTTAATTAATGATCATTAGTCTGTGAAAATTCCTATTCTATGTTAATATTACTTAAGATTATCAACATATAATCCTCTATTACTTAATTAAAATCTCTTTGTAATTAAAATTCCCAATATTGTATTGCAAAATTTGAGAATTTCACTATTAAGTTTGACCCTAATCTAGAGGATTTATATAAACATATCTTTAGTTTTGCATGCAACTCCTTTCAATTATGGTACATCTATTCATACAAAAGAATTTCTGAATCTCAATCTCAATCTCAATCTTATGAATTCATACATAAATTAATATTATGAACATATTAATTTAAGAACTAATCAAAACACATTATTGAATCCAATGAAATAATAATCAAACTGCATTAAATAAAGGATCAAAATACAAAGTCTATCCCAAGGTTTATCTCTCCTAGACACTAAAAAAAATTAGTTTATAAAATAGAAAACATAGCCAAAGATTCAAAAGAATTAAAAATAAGAGAATTTATTGCATATCCCCTTTTCTTTATTACAATCCACTAAAACTTCAATGAAAATATGCTCTGTATCAGATCTTTAGGTTAATCTTGAAGTCTTAAAACTAAGTTTAAAACTATAACTCTTTTATTGTGCTTCTTATTTTTCCTTTTATACTTGAAATTAAGGTTATATATTTAATTCGGTCACCTAAACAGCTATGTACAATATCCGTGTCTCATAAAATCACCTTAAAACTCAACAATCGTATAGAAACATAGTTAAAATCACCTTAAAACTCATCAATCGCATAGAAACATAGTTTCTGAAACAAACTTCTGTAAATTTATATCAATAGAAATCAAATTGATAACTTTTTAAAGTCAAAAGCACAAAATTTTACGTCCTTATAAAGGATTCACCTAACCCAATCAAAGTGTTTGGGGTTGAAAATATATTGAAACTCTCAAATCAATAAATAGAAGGAATCTTAACCTTAAGCTTGCAATAAATCACATTTCCACAATTAAATAGTAAACTAGAATTAAAAATTAAAAGGTCATTTAAACAAGTTATAATGAGGCTTGGGTAAAGGTGTAGAGAGGATTATTAAAAGTAATAACATGAAGGAAATTTAAACAAACAAGACTACAAAAAACTTAGTTCTTCATAATATTGGTCCTCTAAAGAAAAGATTTCAACTAGTATAATAATAATTCTTCTCACTCTTCAAAAATATCATAACTTTTCTTTCTCTGTTTTTTTTTCAAAGGTGATCTTTTAATTACTTTGGAGAGAATATATGTAACACCTCACTTCCATAAGGCACATACCCAAACATCCAGAGGACATTTGGACATATGCCCTATGAAAGCAGCATGTTAGAGAAGTTACATTCACTTATTATGATAAAACACAAATACTTAAAACATCAACTCCTCATTCCATTTGTAAAACATAGTTACACTGTAACATTACACTCCATAATTCATATATACAGCATCACAAATATCTAAGAGCATACTGCACTTTCACAAAGTACTCTATATAGAATGAGAAACTAAACAAAAACATTTGATCATATCTTTTGTGTATGATGATATTTTTTTACAGGTTGAGTATGATGGTTATGGAAGTGGAATGAGTATGTGCACATTCTTCTCCGTTGAGATTGCAAATTGTTGTTTGCGTTAGAATAGCATGTTAGAGATTGGAAAGGTTGTACGGGATTAATCATTTGAGGTGAGATTCAAGAGTTTAATAACAGTACTTAGTAGTTGAATTGATATGAAGAGATATTGCATTTTGCAAGCTTTCATATGTGTAGAAATTGTGTTTTGAATTCAAAAGAAAAACTATATCGATTTAGATAGAATTAGCCATAGTTGTCTTCATGAAAGTTGTAGCTTATCTTTCTAGCTTTCCAATGATATAAAGTATGAAATTTTTAGATATCGTAGTTAAGAGATATGATCATTATAAGTTAGTAATACTGCATAGGATGCATATAGGACAGCTACAGTGAAGGATGAGAATTTGTTGTACATAATGAATCAATGGGGTTGAGATTTGGAAGTTAAATGAAATCAATTTGGTAATTGAATGTTTAAGGAGGGACATTGCATTAGAAGAAGTGAATTTGGGAAGATTATTAGTGAAAGTGATGTTAGAGTGGATATAGGAATCATTGAAGATTCTTTGGAGGGAGCTTGGTATGTTCGGTTGTATTGTTGGAGTCGTCTTAGTGCGGATCATCATAGTATGGATCGTCTTAGTCTGGATAATCTTAGTTTGCATCATCTTAGTCTACATCATCTTAGTCTGAATCATCTTAGTCTGGATCGTCTTAGACTGATTCGTCTGATCCATTTCAGACCTAATTACTTCGTCTGATACAAAATTGTCTTATTTTTATCCTTTATATGGAGAAATCTCTCTTCAAGGTCTTCATGAAAGTTTTAGATCTCAATGTTCTATTCGAAAGCATCTTAAAATGACCAAAATCCAATATCTCTAGTGAAAGTTATGCTAATTGTCCCAAGATAGGTACAATATGATTGAGGACATAATCTGGTTGGCTCTTTTGGCCATAACATCATTGTCTGACCTCCAAATGAAGTGATTTTTGAATTAATAGATCCCTAACATATTTATCTATCTCTCCATAAAATTTTGGTATCCACTAGGGTTTATTCGAAAAAGATTTATGGAGAAAAAGTGAGGGAAACGACTGGAAGAGCATGAATTGGTTGTTTTATTGAACATACTTTGGTATTTTAATCATATCTTGATTTGTAGAGCTCCAAATGAGATGATTATTATTTAAAAATAAACTAGAGACATGGAGCTACAATTGTTTTGAAGAAGTCAATTTGTGATTCTGCTGTCTTCCTGAGTTTTGGCTAGAGAGACCCCATGGAAATATTCTTATGGGTCCAACAAGTTCACGTTTTATGATGTTTCGGATAGTTGGGCTCTGGAAACGGGGTCCAGCATCTTGTGAGATCAGAGCTTAGGTTTTTGCTAGGCTTAGAATGCATAGTGGTGTGAATTGTTATGCTGTGTCATAAATTGTTTGCTTGTAAATTGATTGATGCATTAAGTGACATGCATATCATACATACTTGTAGGAAATAAGATTAAAATGAAATGTAAGCTAATCGTTAGTGGTTTAATTGAAGGAGTAAGATACCAACTCGTAGAAGGACACAAGGAGTCTTGCAAGGATTAATTGCACCTGACTCTCCACCAAGAGAGGAGATTACTGATGAGTCTGTAACCCCAAGAAATGCTGAGGCTTCTGTAGGGCAAGGTAGTAAGCCCTTTCGATCACAAACACGAGAGTTTCCTCTTCCACAAGAGCAAGTTCTTATTCCATTAGATCCGAGGATGTTTCAGGCATTTGCTTAGGTATTTGTCCAAGCCATAGGCCAGATGCCACAAACTCTTGCTCCAACCCCATCTAAGAAGGGGAAGCAGTTTAACAAGCTGAGGAAGTATGGAGCAATGGATTTCTATGAGATAACGGATCCAGAAGAAGCCGAGATTTAGTTGAGAAAGACCGAGAGGATACTGGATTAGATGGAATGTGAGGATGTGGAGAACATCAAGAGTGTCATGAATAGAAAGAGAAAAGGAAGAGAACAGTCTAAGAGGGGAGGTGGTACTCCTATATCAGAAAGGAATGCCAGGACTTTCCTTATGTAGTTTGAGGAGAGGAGCAACGGTGCAAGTAGATTTAGGTAGTTGAGAACCATTTCTCAGCAGGCCTTAACGGCTAGAGGTAGTAGAAGCGGAGGAGGAGATAAGTCATCCATCCCCAAATGTGATCACTGCGGGAAACTCTATAGAGGGAAGTGTTACCGATTGATAGGAGTCTGCTTCAACTGTAGGGAAACAGGGCACAATGCCCTCAGTATGCAAGATAGGAGAAAACTCATATGCAAGCTTCAGGGAGGGCTGAGATTGGAGGACAAAAGGCAACAACTAAAGTTGGTAGTTCTAATGTGACCAAGAAGGTGAACTCTCCAGGAAGATTGAGCGGCCAAACACTAGCTAGAGTATTTGCAATGACGCAGGAGGATGTAGAAATCGCTCCAAAAGTTGTGACTGGGACAGTTACATTATTTGATGATAACATTGTTGTTTTGATTGATCTGGGTTCTACACATTTGTTTGTTTCATCGAGTAGAACTATGCATGGTAGAGAATTGAGCCTATTGGATACTCCTTTAATGGTTAGTACTCCAATCGGCCAGTATATTATTATCAGTTAAGTCTATAGTGATATGAAGTACATATTGGTAGGGAACACATTGTGGTGGATCTAATGTCATTGAAGATGGGGGGATTAGATGTGATACTGGGCATGAATATGTTAAAAAAGTATAATGCCCATCTGGATTGCAAAAACAAGACAATGAAGTTCAAGTTGGAGGAAGGTAGAATGGTAGTGTTTATGGGGGACAGGAAAGCAAGTTTGACTAGAATTGTTTTGGCTCTAATAGTAGAGAAGATGATAAGGAAAGGGTGTGAAGCATTTTTGTCCTATGTGGTAGACACGAAGTTAGATAAAGGAAAGTTAGAAGATATTCCTGTGGTTATGGAATTCTCGGATGTCTTTCCTGATGAATTACCAGGATTACCACCCCTAGGAAAATTGAGTTTCCCATTAAGCTTCTTTCGGTTACTACACCAACATCAATTCCACCTTATAGAATGACTCCGATGGAGCTTAAGGAGCAATTGGAAGAGTTGTTGGAGAAGGGGTGCATTAGGCCTAGCTCTTCGCCTCTGGGAGCTCCGGTCCTTTTTATGAAGAAGAAAGATGGATGGTTAAGAATGTGTGTGGACTACTGAAAGCTCAATTAGGTCACTATCAAGACTGGATACCCTCTTCCATGCATAGATGAATTGTTTGACCAATTACAAGGGGCGAGGGTCTTTTCTAAGATAAATTTGAGATCAGGTTCACTAGTTGATGATAAAGGAGTCTGATGTGTCAAATACTGCTTTTACAATATGGTATGGGCACTTTGAGTTCTTAGTTATGCCCTTTGGATTAACGAATGCCCCTATAGCCTTTATGGACTTAATGAATAGAGTCTTCAAGCCTTTCTTAGACTAATTTGTCATAGTCTTCATTGATGACATATTGGTTTATTCCAAGAGTGACAAGGAGCGTGAGGAACATTTGAGGACTACCTTGAAGACATTGAGGAAGGAAGAGCCATATGCCAAATTCGAAAAATGTGAATTTTGGCTAAAAAAAGTGACATTTCTTGGACACGTGATTTCGAAGCAAGGAGTTCATGTAGATCCGAGGAAGATAGAATCAGTTGTGAAATGGGAAACACCTAAGAATGTAGCTGAACTGAGAAATTTCTTGGGCTTAGCTGGGTATTACAGAAGGTTTGTAGAGGGATTTTCTATGATAGCAGCTCCACTTTCCAAATTGACAAGGAAGAATCAGAAGTTTGTGTGGACAGTGGAGTGCTAGAATAGTTTTGAAGAATTAAATAATAGGCTCACGACTGTACTAATTTTGACTTTACCTTCCAGTAGCGATGGATACATAGTGTATAGTGATACCTCGAGGAAGGGATTAGGGTGTGTGTTGATGCAAGGAGATAAAGTGATTGCCTATGCCTCTAGGTAGTTGAAACCTTATGAGATGAATTATTCTACGTATGACGTGGAATTAGCTGTTATAATCTTTGTGTTGAAAATACGGAGACACTACTTATATGAAGTCACCACTAGGGTGTTTACAGACCACAAGAGTCTTAAGTATCTATTGAGCCAGAAAGAGTTGAATTTGAGACACAGAAGATGGTTAAAGCTACTAAAGGATTATAACTTGATGATAGAATATCATCCAGGGAAAGCTAATGTAATAGCGAATGCAATGAGTAGAAAATCAACTATAGCACATGTGGGGACATTGTATCTTCCTTTGTTGAAAGGAATTAGCCGAACTCAGGGTGACGTTGAGACAAGCTGAATCTAGGTATGTATTGGCTAATTTTAAAGTAAGGTCAGTGTTGAATGAGAAGATTAAGGAACTGCAAAAGCAAGATGAGTATTTAAGCAAGCTTAGAGAAGAGATTAAAAATGGCAAACCTTCTGAAATAGAGGTAAGGGAAGATGGATTGATAATGGTAGGTAACTAACTATGTATTCCTGATATGCAAGAGTTAAAAGATGAGATTCTTGATGAGGCACACAATGCACCTTATGTAACGCACCCAAGAAGTACGAGAATGTATAGAGATTTAAAAGAACACTTTTGGTGGAAAGGAATGAAGAAAGATGTTGTAGAGTATGTTAAAAGATGCTTAGATTGTCTGTAAGTTAAAGAAGAACATCAAGCACCTATCGATAAGCTTAAACCTTTGTCGATTCCTGAATGGAAATGGGAGAAGATTACAATGGATTTCTTGATGGGATTGCCAAAAACTAGCAGGAAGCATGATGCAATATGGGTGATTATTGATAGGCTAACTAAATCAGCACATTTTTTTCCAATTAAATAGACGAATTCTTTAAATACTTTGGCCAAAAAATATATAGATGAGATAATCAGGCTTCACGGGATTCTGAGTTCTATAGTCTCGGATAGAAATCCCAAGTTCACCTCCAAATTTTGGGAAAGCTTACAAGAGGCTTTGGGAACTAAGTTGCACTTTAGTACAGCTTTCCATCCACAAATTGATGGACAATCGAAGAGAACAATCTAAACTTTGGAGGCAATGTTGAGAGCTTAAGGTATTGATTTCAAAGGCTCATAGGATTATCATCTGTCGTTAATTGAATTCACCTATAATAATTCCTATCACTTGAGAACCCAAATGATACCTTATGAAGCTTTGTATGGTAGGAGGTGTAGAACTCCTATTTATTAGGATGAGGAAAGTGAAAGGAGGCCTTTAGGACCTAAATTGATCCAAGTCACAATTGATAAGATTAAATTGGTGAAAGAGAGACTTAAAGCAACTCAAGATATGATGAAAAGTTATGCGGATGCACATAGAAAGGAGATGGAATTTGAAGTTAGAGACAAAGTGTTTCTTTAAGCTTCTCCATGGAAAGGGGTTTTGAAGTTTAGTAAGAAGGGCAAGCTTAGTCCAAGATACGTAGGCCCTTATAAGATCATTGAGAAGATTGGGCCTTTAGCCTATAAGTTAGACTTGCCACCGGAATTACCTAATATTCACAATGTCTTCCATGTATCGATGTTAAGGAAGTACCGATCAGATCCTTCACACATAGTTCAACCATCAGAGGTCTAATTAAGGGAGGATTTGGCGTATGAGGAGCAAACAGTGGAGATCTTAGATTTAAAGGAAAAGATTTTGAGAATCAAGGTTCTGAAGCTGGTTAAAGTCTTATGTAAGAACCATTCGATAGAAAAGACAATATGGGAGCCTTTGGAAGCAATGAAGGAGAAGTATCCACACCTCTTCGTGGACTCAGGTAAGAATTTCAAGGATGAAATTCTTTTTGGGGGAAGAATTATTGGACCCCAAAAAAAAATTTCAATTATTATCGATTTATTTGTTTAATTTTTTAATTACGATTTGTTTGTTTATTTATTTATCTTAGAATTAGGTCATTAAATTTTGTAAGCATGAATAGAGATTACAATTAGATGGAAAGATTAGAATTAAGTTAGAATTAATATGGGAATGTTAGAATTAAGTTAGCTTAAGGAGTTAGTAGATAAAGACAAAAGAAGGGGTAAATGGACATTGTATTAAATGATGAGGGCAAAATTGGGAGGCCAACGATAAAAGTTGTTTTAAAATTTAGAAGAAGAGAAGTGAGAGGCATAGAAGAGATGAGAAAAGAGAGACAAGTTAGAGAAGAAGAAGAAAACATGGGAAGAAGAGAAATCGAACTTGTTAAGGTAAGTTAATCATCTTTTCTTCTTGCTTTATTAAAGAAATGGGTTGTGTTGAGAATAAAGGGCTTTGAGAGAGAGTAGGTGTTGTGTTGGAAGAAGGAAGAAGGAACCCATTTGATTCCTAGGGTGTCTAAATTAGGTATTGGGTTTTCTAACCTAGATGGACTATGGGTAGGTTAGATTTGAGCTTAATTTGCGTTTATTGCATTTTTTGTGATTATTGAAGCTTATGAATTTTATTAGAATGTTGTTTTGAATGGAACCTTGGTTGTTTTAGGAAACCAAGATAATCCTACTCAAGAGCAAGAGGAAAGACAACCTTGAGTTGGATTTTTGTAAAGGATTTAAGTGGGTAATGTATTCATAGTTATTGTGTAATTAGGCAAATTCTTGCCTATGTATGTGTATGTTGATTTGCTTGCATTTGATTTGCTTGAAATTGAAATCGTTGTGAATGTTTGAAAACGCATGATGAATTATGATTATGTTATGCCTTGAAAAAGGTTATGATATTTGTATAAAAGGAAAGAAGGAAAAGTAAAAGAATCATGAGATTATGGATTTGTGATTGACTGTATTAAGCATAAAATTTGTTTGTGATTGGGTAAGAGAGGAACCTGTTTCGTTAGTCACGTGCACGTTGACCTATAGCCTTCTCCCGGCTGCCCACTTGAAGCCACAAGATCCTGAGAAACCGATCTCGTTTTGCTCACAGTGTAAACTTCGGTTTACTCCATTTCGTTCCACGAAACTCTCGAGCCATTTGTTTGTGCATTACATCTTCGAATTGTCAAGTATGATGCATTTGAGGGTTATGTTTAATGGCTAAAATCTATGTATTGTGTTATGAGTTTTGAGCTAAATTGATTAATGCTTAAATTGCTAGCTATACATGTGCATATGCTTGAATTGTGGTCGATTGCATATGGCTATAAATGCATTAGCCACTAAGCCGTGTAGCTTTACCCATCCTTTTTCCACTTCTCAGGTGCAGAACGAGATGGTTAGCAATCCTTGCAAGGCATCGGAAACTCCAAGATTAGAGACTTTTTTACTAAGTTAGTTAGCATTTTGGATAGCTTTATAGGCATATCAAACATGAGCATCCTGGGCATTTTGTTTTAAGTTAGTGATGTGTATGTTAATATGTAAGTAAAGATTGTTACTTTTCTTAGCAATGAGAATTTGAGGATTTGCTTTTGTGTATAATGATGTTATTTTACAGGTTGAGTATGATGGTTATGGAAGTGAAATGAGTATGTGCATATTCTTCTTCGTTGAGATTGCAAATTGTTTTTTGTGTTAAAATAACATGTTAGAGATTGGAAAGGTTGTATGGGATTAATCATTTGAGGTGAGATTCAAGAGTTTAACAACAGTACTTAGTAGTTGAATTGATACGAAGAGATATTGCATTTTGCAAGCTTTCATAGGTGTAGAAATTGTGTTCTAAACTCAAAGGAAAAACTGTATCAATTTAGATAGAACCAGCCATAGTTGTCTTCATAAAAGTTGTAGCTTATCTTTCTATCTTTCCAATGATATAAAGTATGAAATTTTTGGATATTATAGTCAATATATATGATCATTATAAGTTAGTAATGCTGCACAGGATGCATATAGGACAGCTACAGTGAAAGATGAGAATTTGTTGTACGTGATGAATCAATGGGGTTGAGATTTGGGAGTTTAATGAAATCAATTTGGTAATTAAATTTTAAGGAGGGACATTGCATTAGAATAAGTGAATTTGGGAAGATTATTAGTGAAAGTGATGTTAGAGTGGATGTAGGAATCATTGGAGATGTTTTGGAGGGAGCTTGGTATGTTCGGCTGTATTGTTGGAATCGTCTTAGTCTGGATCATCTTAGTCTGGAACATCTTAGTCTAAATCATCTTATTCTAGATCGTCTTAGTCTGGATCATCTTAGTCTGCATCATCTTAGTCTGAATCGTCTTAGTCTGGATCGTCTTAGTCTAGATCATCTTAGACCGATTCGTCTGATCCATTTCAAACCGAATTACTTCATCTAAGAATTTGTCTTATTTTTACCCTCTAGATGGTGAAATATCTCTTCAATGTCTTCATAAAAGTTGTAGATCTCGAAGTTCTCTTCGATACCATTCTAAAAATATCAAAATATGATATCTCTAGTGAAATTTATGACAATTGTTCCAAGATAGGTACAATATCATTGAGGACATAATCATGTTTGACTCTTTTGGCTATAACTTCATTGTCAGACCTCCAAATGAAGTGATTTTTGAATTAATAGATTCCTAACATATTTCTCTATCTCTTTATAAAATTTTGGTATCCATTGGGTTTGATTAGAAAAATATTTATGGAGAGAAATTGAGGGAAACAAATGGAAGAGCATGAATTAGTTGTTTTATTGAACATATTTCGGTATTTTAATCATACCTTGATCTGTAGAGCTCCGAATAAGACGATTATTATTTCAAAATAAACTAGAGACATGGATCTACAATTTTTCTATAAAATTCAATTTCTGATTCTGCTGTCTGAACTAGTTTTGGCTAGAGAGACCCCATGGAAATAACCTTATGGGTCCAACAAGTTCACGTCTTATGATGTTTTGGATAGTTGTGCTCCGAAAATGGGGCCTAGCAGCTAAACTTCAGTTAGCTTGCTGTACTAGCAAGGTCTCCTCCCAATACCTGAAAATTAATGTTGCAATTTTGATGAGTTTTGCGAACTCAGTAAGTGAACCATCATCGATGTGTTCACTCAAAATATAGCACATATATAGCAATGAATAACATTTAGCTCAATCAAAGTAATGCTTCATTCAGAGCTATAACTCATATTAGAGGCATTGATAACACTCTTAACATTCATCTTTACTATGTTTCCTCTATCAAGTAGGATTCTAGATTCTTTGAAGAATAATGTTAACAGCATACCGTAAGGTAAAGAACCACTCTTCAGATGATAATCCTCCCTAGCGTTTTATCATCTACTTTATAATCAAGAACAGAAGATTAAGTTAGTAGATGAAATAGGCAATGTTCATCATTCATTGTCACCATGTCCTTTGATCCTGCTCTTAGTAGGATACAATGGAGAAGAATTGAGTGAAGAACCCTAGCCTTCGAAATGAGGGTTAAAGACTTCTTGACTCCTAGATTGTTGGATCCAAATAGTTTTCGATTGATGTTGGCTTAGTCTATATGAATTTGAGTGATCCAATCTGTATTGTTGAACAATTCTACTCCTTCATTTGGACACCCAATAGCCTTCACAATAGAATCTTGTGTGATTATTACGGACAACCCATCTACCATCGATACCAAGGTGTTGTCTACCAGCTTCGCATTCTTCCAGAACTCATATGTTTCATTCAGATACACCGTCTCTTAATTATTGAAGAATTTCTTCCATCTAGCTGCTTCAATCTCAGGTTCAATATTCATCTGATTATCCTTCAAGGAAGTGAAATTGACGAGTCTTCTATAGACAAGAGATTTCGGCATTTTTAATCTGTAAAAGATAAACATTAAACACAAAAATGTATTTCACTTAAAGAAGCGAGGTTAGTATATAGAAAAAATTTGAGAGAAAGATATGAAATGAAATAAGTAGGATTTGATGTTTAGAACAGATGGTTAGATAGTCTTTGTTAAGAGCACTTTGAACATGTCAGTTTCGAAAATTTTCAAGAAAATTATAGAGTGTAAGGTGTTGCAGATTTTGAGATGATTTCTTTTTATATACACTCTTGAAAAGTTACCGTTTGTAACATTTTTAACTAATCCACTAGTAACCATGATATTGAAACTACCGAGTGAAAGTTACTAATACTATTTAATCTGAAAACTTACGACTTTTCAACTTCTTCAGGACGATTCATCTAGATCATGAAGTTTTAGATGAATCATTATTTTCCATCATCATATTCAGGTTTCGTCTAATTTTCTTAAATCTGTCTTCACTTAAGGGTTTGGTGAAGATATCTGCCCATTGTTGATTCGTCTCATCAAATTGTAGATTGATGATCTCTCTCTGTACATAGTCTCTTATAAAATGATGTCTAACTTCAATATGCTTTGCCCTTGAGTGTTGTATTGGATTCTTTAAGAGATTAATAGCACTTGTGTTGTCATAAAAGATTGGAATCTAATCTTCTTGGATAGAATAATCCTCTAACTGATACTTTATCCATAATATCTATGAACAACAGCTTGCAACTGACATGTATGCAGCTTCTACAGTAGATAGAGCAATTGAAATTTTCCTCTTGCTTAACCAAGAAATTAGATTATAACCAAGAAAGTGATAACCTCAAATTGTACTCTTTCTATCAATCCTACCTCCAGCATAATCAGCATCACGGTAGCCAACTAACTTGAAATCAATTTTTCCGATCCCAACTATTTTACCTTGCTGATTGTCTCCAAAAGTTACTGATCCTCCTTGCTTATATTGGAGGTCTAGGAACATAGACCTTGTGCCCATCATATGTCATGAGTAACCACTATCCAAATACCATTAGCAGTAGTTGCTTCTTCCAAGTAGGGAGATCTGCAGTATATATTATATCCTTCTTAGGTACCATATTTTCTTGGGTCCTTTGGGGTTAGTCTTACAATTTTTCTTTGAGTAATAATGAGAAAAATGTTTCTTTTTCTTTCTATTAGGAACAAAGTTCCTGTTATGAAGAACATTACTATTATGAATAGTATTTCTATCATTAAAGCCTAAACTGCTTTTATCATTTAGATGTCTATAACTTCTAATCACGTCATTCATCCTTTTGTACTTTCTATAAATTTCGATAAATCTGCTAAAAGACTATTAATCCTTTGTTTTAGTTGATTAATTTCCTCAAATCTATCTACAGTTACTTTCTTTTTCATATCGTCTACTTGTTTCTTAAGGTTGACATTTTCTTCTTTTAAGAGTTTTTTGTTCTTCAAATTTTTAACAAATTTCTTTTTCAATAACCTATATTAATTTAAGATATCATGTAAATCTTCTAACAATTCTAAATAACCATGCTGAAGATCATCAAAGTCAAAAACTACCTCATCATCGCTTTTCCTTTCAACCAAGCATATATTTGCTTGTTCTAATGTTTCTGAGTCAGATTCAAATTCAGATGAATCCAGATCTTTCCATGTTGCCATCATGCTCTTTTTGTTTTTTTGACTTTTCTTTTGTTTTCTTTTGAGCAATGGACATTCAGACTTGTAATGTCCTAGTTTATTACACTTATAGTAAATGATAGAACTTTTCTCATTCTTCGAATCGTCTTTGCTATTCTTTTTAAAAGAGAAGTCTTTATTTCCCCTTGATTTCTTTTTCCACATCCTTCTAATCTTTCTTGAAATGAAGGATTGCTCATCTTCATCTTTACTTGAATCTTGATCAGATTCACTAGCATCATCGATCTTGATTTCTTCAATCTTTAATGCTTTTGAAGATGTACTTCTATTTTTTTGCATCTTCTGATTCTTCTGAATCTTCTGATCAGCCTTCAATGCAATAGATTTATCTCTTCTGGGTTTATCTTCTGCATCAAGCTCTATTTCATGGATTTTCAGTGATCCAAGCAATTCGTCTAGCTTTAGCTTGCTTAAATCCTTGGCCTCTTGTATTGCTGGTACTTTGGGGTCTCCATCTTTTTGGAAGACTTTTGAGAATCTTTCTGACATGATCTTGGCTGTCGTAGATTCTCCCCAGAGCTTTAAGTCCATTAATAATTGTTTGGAATCGTCCAAACATCTGATCAATAATCTCATCATCTTTCATCTTGAACAGCTCATATTGATGAACAAGAATACGAATCTTGAATTCTTTCACCTGGTTTGTGCCTTCATGTGCAATGGCTAATGTGTCCCACATTTCCTTTGCAAATTCGCATCCATGTACCTTATCATATTCACTTCTGCTTAGAGCATACCTTAAAAAGAACTTAGCCTTTGAATTTAATTAAAAGTGAGCTTTATGATCAACCAACCACTGGTCACAAGAGATGCTTTTCCCTTCGTTGTCTGTTGGGATATATGGACCATTTTCAATGATATCCCAAAGATCAATGTGTGTAGATTCTATGAAGAGACATATTCTGTCGTTCCAATAATGATAGTCTTCACTATTAAATGCAGGGGGTCTTGTGATTGAGGCACCTTCTACTGTAAAAACATATGATTCAGCCATGGATCTTTGTCCTTACTTTGTAACAGTGTTTCTTGAAAACTTGCTCTGATACCAACTGAAGTAAATCACTTGTTAATATAGAAATCACGTATAATATGTAAAATACATAAGAAGGGGGGTTGAATTGTGTTAA